>OZ010736.1:61712655-62312655 GCA_963932295.1 Tipula lateralis | reverse complement strand
CATCCCTGCGGTCTGTATTTGAGGGTATTCAAATGCAGCTAGTGATACATTTGGAACATTAAGAAGGTCAGAAAAATGTTCACACCATATGTATCGAGTACCCATCGGCGTTCACACAGAGGTTTCCATCCTGGTCCCAAATGGCAGTTGACTGAGATCTTAAGGTATGGTGCAATTCGGTGATTCCTTTAAAGTAACCTTGCACCTTGCGCTCATTGCTGAGTTGTTGTACTCTTAAGACCTTGGCCTACCACCATTCTCGCTTCTTCAGTCTACAAATTCTTTTAGCTGTCCTCCTAGCAAGAACTGCCTTGTTATTTCTTGCAATTGTAGACCGAGTCTGCGCTTCATTATAGGCTATATTGCGTTGCTCAACAGCAACACGACACTCCTCATCAAACCAATCATTTTTGGGTCTAGTTTTCACTATACCGAGGGTGTGCTGGGCACCATCGATAACCGAGGTTTTCAATTCTTCTCAGACACTGTTCACATCATCAGATTGGTAATTGGATTGCATAATGCTGTTGCTGACAAGATGTTGATATTTTCGTTGCGTTTCTTCATTTATCAGACCTTCACAGGAGAATCGTGTTGTATATTCCCCTGCCCTCCCTGGCGTGTTCGATCTCACGTCTTGGACAACCCGAGCCCGCCCTTTAGAAACAAAACATGGTTAATTTGGCTTCGGGATGTTTTACGTGGATGTGTCAATGTTTCCAAATGGATGTTATTATGAGGAAAGAACATGAGTGATCGCAAAGTACATCATTCTTTCCCCATTATCAGTCGCAGTTTCGTGTCGGGAGTACGGGTCTATATTATTGCATAAATTGGTCTGATTTCGGCCAGCTCTAGCATTAAAGTCACCAATTACCAATCTGACATCGTGCTCAAGTATAGAGCGGAGTTGCTAGACTCCCATCGAGCGCGTCCCCAGGTGGCAGATAGGTGGAAACCCTAACCGACCTGTCGGCGGGTAGATGAAAAATAAAATAACGTTCGCGGACCAAAACTAGTTAAGGGTGGTTCCCTTAGTATAATAACCACTATAGGGGACTCGAATAAAGAAAACATTTCGGCGCAGGGGAATGGATACCCAGTGCCGGCGAATTTGGGTGATGAACTCTGATAACCCATTTGGTATCAAGATCTCCAACGAGATTATATTCAATGCTTAAATCAGAGAGATTTACTACCCCAGGTGGTACTCCAGTCAGCCGACTGGACAATCCATCCCCTTCGAAGACTGGCCCTAAGGATTCTGAGAGGGCCAAACATTGCAATACAGAAGTGATGCCAGCGGAAATTGTACATTGCGAGCAGCTGGATCCAGTGAAAAAACTATTGACCTAGAAAAATATGGATCTCTTGGGGAGGCTACAGAAAATGGAGCACTCATTTGCCAAGCTAAGCGAAGAAATTGAGTATCTTAAGCGAGAGAATTGAACTTCTAAAAATGAATCGGGATGCTAAAGAACATAGCGAACCAAGAGTATTGAACCAGAGAAACTGAACTATTTCGCTGATGAGGATGAATTAGAAAGGGAAACGGACTGGATCCTAAAGAAGAAAAAACAGTCCAGGTAGAGTAAGAAAAGAAAAGCTGAATCGTCACCTGAGATTGAACAATTAAATGGTAGTGGAACTTCAAGTACCGAACCGAAAGTTGACCAATCCAAGGTCAATCTCCAGGTACCGATAAGAAATTCTTGACAGAATTGGAAGACGAATTGGAACAACGTAATGAAGTAATTCACTATACTGCGTTGGCAAGTACCCCAATTAACAAAATAAGAAGACGTTTAACGTATTCTACCCAATGGAAGTTAGAGAGTTGGTAAGAGAAAAGTGACGGGCTCGTAAAATCTGGTAAATTAATCGAACACCGGAGAACAAAACAATTCTTAACAATTTATGTAGGTAACAGTCTTAAATCTCTTCTTCAAGAAGTTAAAAATGAATCAATCAACAGATATCTAGTTAGCCTAACTGATGAAAAAAAAATTTATTATTCACTGTGGAAGGCGACGAAGAGACTTAAAAGACCAAAAATTCAAGTACCTCCACTTAAAAAGGATGATGGGACCTGGGCAAGAGGTCACAAAGAGAAGGCTGATTTGTTTGCAGAGTATCTCCAGGAAGTTTTCCAACCGCTACCAAGACAAACTGCCAATGAAAATATAATGCCAATTCACTAGCTGGATGAGTTTGACATACCGCCAGTAACTCTCAATGAACTAATGAAAAGTAACATGAATGTTAAGAAAGCCCCAGGGTATGACTTGATTACTTGCTGATTTGCAACAAACAAAGGATTTCGTAAGCTACTACACATAATCAATGCGACCCTTCGGTTAAAATATGTTCCGCATCAATGGAAAGTAGCAGAAGTAATCATGATACCAAAACCTGATAAACCACCTAACGATAAAAAATCATACAGGCCAGTTTCTCTGCTGCCAATTATGTCAAAACTTTATGAAAAATTATTACTAAAGAGACTTAAACTAATAATTGAGGACCGACAACTAATTCCTCCACATCAATTTGAATTCAGGGAAAAACATTCTACAATTGACCAGGTGCATAGAATAACAAAGTATAATTGAAAGAACGTTACAAAACATAAAAAAGTATATGCTCAAGCATACTCCTGGACGTCGCGCAAGCATTCGATAAAGTTTGGCACAGTGATCTGGAATACAAGCTGCATATAGAGATCTGCCGAGGCAATTCTACGCCATACTAAGATCTTATTTATCCAATAGACATTTTCGAGTGAAATATGAGGATGAATACTCTGAGCTAAAGAAAATATCTGCTGATGTCCCGCAGAGGAGTGTATTAGGACCAATCCTGTATTTACTATATACAAGAGACATACCAACCACAAATGAAGGAACCATAGCCACCTTTGCAGATGACACATCAATTATGGCAATTGGAAGTAATGTTGCCGATGCAACGAGCAAACTTCAGAGGATGACCAATGCGGTTTATAACTGGACAAAGCGTTGGCGAATCAAGCATAATGAGACAAACTCCACGCATATTAACTTTACATATCAAAAGGCTTACCATCTACCTATAGAAATTAACCCACAACACGTGCCATATGCAAATACAGCTAAATATCTTGGCATGACCCTCGACGCCAAGCTCAAGTGGAGAGAGAGCATGTCAAAAAGAAAAAAGAAGAACTTAACATAAAGTTCATAAAAATGTATTGGCTCATAGGTAGAGTCTCTGAGCTTACAATTCATAATAAGCTGCTGCTATATTGGCAAATTCTGAAACCGATATGGACCTACGGTATACAACTCTGGGGATGTACCAAGCAATCAAACGCCAAAATGATACAGACGTTTCAAAACAAGGTTCTTCGTAGCATCGTCAATGCTTCGTGGTACATAAGAAATGAAGACCTTCGCAGGGACCTTCGGATGGAATACATCAAAGATGAAATAAAAATGCATGCCACAAAACATGAAATAAGGCTCCAGGAACATGGAAAGCCCTATATTCGCCATATGATAGATAACCCTATCGTTGAAGGAAGACTCCAACTTGACCTAGTGAACTTACCAAATTAAAAGTAGTAACCAGTGGGTTACATCCCAACAAATGTGAATTGTATACTAGAAACATAAAAATTTGTATTTGAAAGAAAAATTGCAAGATGAGCGCAGTCTCAGTCGAAATAAAAATAAAGCAAAAAAAAAATATAGGTATAGAGCCCATCAGATTATCCAAATTATTGTAAAATGAGTCTTTATCTTGGGGTTGGCTTACATCAGTGGGCGCATGTACACAGACAATTGACAGGTTGGCTTATCTCATGTGCAAGCGAAGCTTACACATTCGATTATCGACTGCCTGAAAGTCCAGTACAACCTTTTTTACCTGTGGCCCAATGAAAAATCCAACTCCGAGATTTCCGAGGTTATCTCCACTTTGTAGCAACGTATAGCCTTGGGAGAAATAGTCTCCACTTTTAAGCCATCGAGGTTCTGGAAGCGCCCAACCGATACATGTGATAACGCCGTCGAACTCGACAGGTTTTCGAAGTGACTGCACGTTCCACGTGCCGATCCTTTTTTTCCTTTCCAGGTACTTAAGCGGGTTCATTATTTTTTGGCGGTATCCGATTTTTTTGGTTTGTTAACATTTTTAACATTATTGGCTTTTTACGGATGCGGTACGTAAGTCCAGCGATCCAACCAGATTTAGTCATCTCCTACGACAAGCTCTTGGTACTGTGGTGGAATTCTATTGGTCTCACTTTTCGTTCGTAGGGACATCACTATTATTTTGGAGCATTATCTCCGATTAGCTCACACTCCAATATATCACTGCAATTTCAAAAAGATTCAGAGTGTCATCAATTGTTTCATAACCTAATTGTGAAGTGGCTTTATTATGTCTGATGATAAAGAGAAAATTACAGATCAACCATTTCCACAATCTATGATATAAAATTGTTGAACGCAGCTTAATACGCCATCGAAGGAGATTTTTAAAGCTCTTGAATATCTCTAAAGGTTCCAACAATGCAATATTTGATTGTTAGGTTTAACTGCTTTCCGACATATTTAACAAACGTAATGTTAAATTGGAATGATTAGTCGATGTCACATTCTAGAGACATGGGAATCAGTTCAAAACTCGTCATAATGTCAATTATTAGAGATGTTATCTAGAACTAATAAAACTGAAGCACAATAATTACCGAACTAATAAAATTATATCGTTAAAGCATTTAATTAACTGCCAACGACATAAAAGCTAAGCACCTCGCACCGCCTCTATCTATTCCACTGCCACCTTTATCTCTTCCTCGATATGGTTAAAATCGGAACTAAATATTTATTCCACCCTCGTTATTTCTAATACGTCTTAATGTCCTCATTTAAATTATTTTCAATGATAATACCCCTTTTAATATTTTCCCATATTATATGAGCTTCACTCGAAAAGAGTTTGAGACACTGTGGCGGTGGAGCCAGGCAGAACAATATAAACCTCAAGAAAAATGGTAAATTTCTAAGACTTCCCTTTTTGTCTTATTTTTCTCGTATTATATATCGTTTGGAAAATTAATTTTCATTATTTAAAGCGTATACACAGAGTAATAAGAAAACAGTACAACACATCAAGCGCGGCAACATCAATAAAAGTGGAAAATTGAAATGAAACAAAAAGAAAATATTTAAAGATGGAAAACATAAAAATTGGGAAAAATTTAATTTATGATGATTAAATTTTATGGCAATTGAACAAAAAATTATACAATTGTTGTTGTTTTTGTGTACAATAACCAATCGGGGGACTTGCGAGGATGAGAGATGTAGAAAATAAAAGCTTAAAAGCTTTAAGCTTTTTTTGTAAATTTGATTTTTTTTTCAATAACATTACATTGATTTATGGTTTGTTATCATGAGTTTGCTCGTTTGATTGATTCCATGGTGCTGCGGGTAATGAGCTAAATATAAATCTTGTTTGGCGTATATATGGAGTCGAATCGATCTATACAATTTATATTTACTTCTAGTAATGAAACAAAATACAAATATTTTTACACATTTTACTATTTTTATTGAGAGCTTTTATCATAATGTATAGACCAAAAGCTACCATATTATACAAATGTTTTCTTGTCGTGTTTCACTAATCGATACGGCAGTTGGTTGAACCGTTATTGGATTTTTCGATTACAGTCAAAGAATTTAATTACTTCACTTCTGATATGTCACTTCAAATGTTAATTCTCACAGACTTCATGTACTCGTATATGTCTTGCTCATCGTCAATTAGACTTTAGGCTGTTTGTCTGGGGATAACTTGGCTCATGTACCAGACAGTACAACATGTGTAAATATATACATTAAAATTCAGCAGAAATCAGAAAATTACGTCAAGCTTTTAGAAGTCACACAACGTTATGATCACCATCATATCCGTTAGTACTTCTAAGTGAAAACCTGAACAAACAGACTGAATTAGAAACAGTTGCAAGCTGTGAACAAGTGCAAGTGCAAGCGCAAATATGTCGTTGAATGGAGTTTCTCCAAAACTAATCCCAAAGGCGCAATATTCTTGTGACTCTTTAGCAAGCGCAGTATTGGGTTTCTATACAACTTTCTTATATCAGCAATGGTTCAGGATATAAACGACAACATAAAGGATGGCAGTTAACACTACATTCAGAGTGAAATATAGTCTGACAGACGAGCATCTTCGTTAAGGACCTTTTGAGAATTTAGGAACTTCTGGGTCAGCTAAGCTCGTATAACTTAAATTTTATGAGATGAAGCTCGGTCAGATAGCGTATTTCATCTTATAAGCATCTTATATTTTACAAAAAATCCTACATGTAAAACTTTAAACCATTAGGATTGGGAAAGGTTCTTTATGTGTGCAAAATCATTGTTCCGGATGAATGTAAAATGTCTTACGAGAAGACTTGCAAAAAAATAATCAGGTTATAGCAAATATGAGAGTTCAGATTGAAACCGATCCAACTATTGACAAATTTTCCAGGTAGTTGCTTGAGGTCGATAACGGCACTGTATTCACAATTCGAGAGATAACAAAAATTTGCATCTAAGGTTTTCTAAACCATCGAATATACGCGGCTAAAAATGTCAATGTACACAATAGAAACAACATCATAGGTGAAATAATGAAATCCAAATCCACATATTACACGATTAACCAAAATGAAATTATTGAATTTTCCAATAAATTTTCTTAATAATATAATCGATGTTCCCGAATTACCACCACACAACCTAAATTAGAAAGACATATATTCACGAATTCCACTCAATCGGACTAACATGGTTTTCAAACCTGCCAGCAAAATAGAATTTAGCTATTTACAACTCGATGTTATGATTGACTTATTTCTACCATTCTACAACTTCTGACATTTTTGGCAAAAAGTTTGAGCCAAGTTATTTTTACAGACCTCTTTGGAAGTCAGCTTAACTCCATTAAACTAGTTTTCTGGAGAAACTGAAACTATACGAACTGTACGGTTCGTTGCATCAATACATCCCAGCCTAGTTATTTCAAACTGTTCCAAATTATTAAACATGTCTGTGTTCTTGTATTGTCGTTACGGACGACGACGCCGCTAGAATTCATCAACAAGACGACAATAGAGTTTGGTATATCAATAGTCTGACGAAGTAGGCCACTGTATGAAGTTAACCGGTTAAAACGTTATCTTACGTCGCTTTTATTTTCGTTTTTGCGCCTTTAAGAATATGGGACCACGATCTTTGGCTTATATTATTACTGTATGGAGTCCACTTTCAAACCGTCAGTTATTAATTTTTTTTAAATCGTTCGATTTTGTTTTATTATCCGCAAGACGATTGCAGACAGTCTAGAAGTGCTCGAAAAACGGAGTCTGTATGTACGCGTATTCATGAATTATATTGTGATACTACACTGTCAAATAGATGACATTGGACCATATATCACACGCATGATTCTTCTCTCGAATGTTAGAAGCCATCTTTCGTACTCATCCGTCAAGGTCCAACTCTCACATCCATACATGACAACGGGTCTGATCAACACTCTACAGTTTTAGCTTATCCGCATTTGCAAGATATTTTGATTTCAGCAGTGGACGTAGAGGATACAAAGCCCGATTGCCAGCGGCAAGGCGGACCTTGATATCTTCTCCCACACTATTATCGTGAGTAATGAGAGATCCAAGATACTTGAATCTCATCACTCCCCACTACTGAAATCAATTGCGTCTATATAAATATATATATATATATATATATATATATATATATATATATATATATATATATATATATATATATTATATATATATATATATATATATATATATATATATATATATATATATATTTATATTTATATGTATAAATATAAAGATATATATATATATATATATATATATATATATATATGTATATATATATATATATATATATATATATTTATATAAATATATATATATATATATATATATATATATATATATATATATATATATATATATATATATATATATATATATATATGTATTTATATATATATTTATATATATATATATATATATATATATATATATATATATATATATATATATATATATATATATATATATATATATATATATATATATATATATATATATATATATTTAATCACGGTTGTGAAAGCTTTGAGTTCGAGAATTAAAGCCAGTCGGAATAATTTGACAAATCTAGCTATAAGTAATCGAATCTTTGTCTGATTAAATTTATTTGGTGCAATACTTTCTTTTCTTCCCGCACCGTATCAACAATCCGTCTTCATCGATCAACTTTTCATATTAAAGTACATAACCAGAAGATGCTAGATCGCTCTCTACGGCAGCAAACTCTTCGCCTACCGAAAGGCGGATCTCTTTCTAACGACGTGACCAGACCAGCGTACTCGATGTCTTTTGATATCGGTAATTACATGCACGATATCGGTTAAGTTATGCTGTTAAACCTAGTCGAAAGTTTCTAGCAGAAAAAAATAAAAAAATCGATAATTCAGATAGTGTCTCTGCTATTCCAGCCGCAAGTTAAAAATTCTAGATTTCTTTGATTGATTTCCAACCAAAAATTTTCTCCGATATTTTCTAGCTAAAAAAAATGCGATGCTTCGGAAAATTACCAAACTAATTTAAAAACACTTACTCGTATGTATATTAAAAGTAATTTTTCTTTCTAATCTCTAATATATTTTGAAGCTCAAGGCACTCCCTACTTGTTCATGGTTCGCTTATTTACGTCCTTGCTTTTACGCCATTACAGCCAATTCGAGGATGTACGGCTATAGGTCTGATTTTCCTAACCATCTGCACATTCCATAGTGCTGACATGGAAGATAGGTCGGCCCATGAGTTCTGCACTCTTACAGGGGGTCATAGTTGTGTTCATTCACACTACAGGTCGTAATCTCATGGTGCAAAATCCCTTTTTCACCCTGCCCCTATCAGGATTCGAACCCGGTACCTCCCGCTCCAACTGCCAGCCTTAACCACTGCGCCACCTGGGCGGTTATATTAAAAAGATTTAAAATACTCCTTATATGTAATAATGTATAAATTTACAAATCTCTATGAAATCAACTTCTATATTGTTAAGGCTGGATATAAGTTTATTCTAAATGGTTTGCCAATGGTTATAACTGGAAAAACATTAGGGTCAAGTTTCATGTGAGGAGTCCGGGAAAATTCGATTCATTGAATCCGAATAGTGCAAAGTTCTAAATTCTCTATAAAATCAACCTCTAGAGTGTTATGGTTGGAAATAATAGCCGTACGTCCCCGATTTGGCTATTAAGGCGTAAAGAGTTGGGAGAGCCTTGAGCCCCAATACAAATTGCATAGTATAAAATATATTTTAAACAAAGGGTTTTTCCGTTTCGTTAATTTTTCCGTTAAATTCGGTTTTATCGACTTTTTGATTTTTTTTGGCAGGAAACTTTCGGCTAACTTTGAAAAGAACTTGGTATTCCATCGACGTCGCGTTTTGGGCCATACAACGCACGTATAATTCTTCTCTTGGATGTTGGAAGCCATCATTCATCCGTCAAGGTAAAATTCTCACATTCATACATGGCACCGTCTGTTCTATACTCTGTACAATTTCAGCTTTGGTGGAGTACTGATTCTAAATTGCAGTTTTGGCTACAAAAATTTACAAATTAGGCTGGGTTGTGTTTGAATGGCCTCTAGACCAAGCATTTGTATATTTAATTGGAAATCTCTCTAGTAAATTCAATTTGATTAGAAAAAAAGTCATTTATCTTTAGGTCATTCCAATTCAATGTAAAGATACTACACAATACGTAAACTAATCAATCCAATCATGAAGGTCCAATAATTGTCAATAATACTCCTGGTTATTTAACCCAACATATACACGCTTGAATCGGAAAATCAATTTAATATTCTCAATAGAACCATCAAATCAGCCTAAGCTGTCCAATCAAAATGAAAGAAAAGGTTTTCTTTTATTCACCATCTCGCTCTCACTCCATATTAAAGAATAAAACCCATCAGCATAATAATAATATTACTAATAACAATAAAAACAACAACAATAATACAATAATTATACTTATGTCATTAAAAAGCGATCAATCTTCTTATAAACGTTTTAAGAAAGTTGGAGGACAACAACAACAACAACGATATTAAAGAATACAAAATTATCCGTTCCTTAATTGTATTTCGATTTTTGTCTCCATTGTTTTGTGTAGAAAATCGTAATTAAATAATTAAATTAATAATTAATTAAAGATATAAAACGATAACGACGCTATATAAGTATTGACGTGATATCACGTAAGTTTTGAGTCAATGTGAACGAGTACTCCATAAAGGTTTGGATTTCGTTTGAATCCCGGTCATGCAGCTTGCGCTGATTTATTTCATTGGACGTATTTGTGTCTATTAATGTAGCTGAATCTTAGTATTAAGTTCACTGATTTCGAATCATCGGATGTCATACCTGCGTTTGGGGGAATGGGTTGACTATATACAACAATAATCGTTTTTTTGCTGTTACCGACACTTTCTTTGCGTTGCTATACTACCCAAAATGAGCCGTGTATGCAGTTCTAGTTTAATTATGATTTAAGACAGTAGATATTGCCTATATCAAGGTCGTAACCTTGAAGATTTAGTTTTAATGCTCAACGACCGATTTATTAAAAGTGTTAAAAAGTTAATTGTTCAAAATAAGAACCCTCTCTTAATTTTTTGCACCTTGGTTTAGTCATATTCGATATATCGTCAAAGTGAATAGACGTATTTTTGATAGCTATAATTAGTTTTTTTTTAAATAATTATAATTATAAAAAGTGAAGTCATTAACCATCTCAAATAACTCGACAAAGTTTTTTTTTGTTTTGTTTTACTTTAACTAGAAGTGCAGTGTTCGTAAAAAACTATTGTACATATAAGTTTTATAGTGAAGTGTGAACATTTAATGATAATGACCTAGAACTTGGGTCATTATACTTGGTCTGCGTCTGCACCAAATCGGTCGGCAGTACTTAAAGTCTGGCCATGCAGGAAAATTCACCCTGATTGATGTTTGACCCCATGAATTCGGTGAAGGGTCCATCATTACAACACACAAATGCTAACGCCGTCGGCTCGGGCAACTTTATGAGCACAAGTGACAATCCATTTAAAATAGGTAAACTAATCATGAGATCTCCTACAAGGCCACGAAGTTTCTCTGTAGAAAACTTAGCCAAAACAAAAGAGCCTCAGCAGAGTAACAGCAGTTCCCAACAAATATCAGGGAATGATTTAAATAAGAAAATAATAATATCATTACAAGCTGAATTAAGGGAAGCACGAAATGAAATCCATCAATTAAAACTAATGATAGATCAAAGTCACCCACAAACAAATGATTTTACTATACCTGATTCGAGCGAAGAAGAGGAAATAGTAGCACACGAAACAGCATGGCTACTACCAAAATCCAAAAAAAGGAAGCGAATATCAGAAAAATGTAATCAAGCTGGTACTTCATCAGACAAAACTGAAAAAGATCCAACTCAAAAAACCAAAACTCAGCCCGAAAAAAACATCTCATCAGCAAAGTATGTAAAATTCCAAAAGATTAAAGAACCTAAAAAAGGTAAACAAATTCCGCCTCCTGTAGTACTTAGCAATGTGACAAATTACTCCGACATTAACAAATCATTACAGGATAACAGCATCAATTTCCAAGCCTAATTGATGAACAACAAGCAACTGAAAATAAATGTAGTCACCGAGACAGATTATAGAAATCTAACAGAATACCTAAACGGTTCGCAGCAACAGTGGCATTCTTATGAAAATAAACATACACGACCGATAAGGGTTATGGTTAGAAATTTGCACCAATCATGCGACCCAGAAGATATTAAGAGAGAATTGAGTGAAAGAGGTTTTAAAATCCTTGATGTCGTCAACAAAATTAAAAAGACTAAGCAAGGGGATGAAGAACTAAGAATTCCACTTCCGTTATTTATGCTGACCTTCGATAACAACGAAGATATTCAAAAAATTTATGAAATAAAACATATGTGCCATATGGGTGTAAAAATTGAAGCGGTTAGAAGAAACCGTACAGTTCCGCAATGTAAACGTTGTCAGCGATATGGCCATACTCAAAAGTTCTGCCAACACGAACCTAGATGTGTAAAATGTGCTGAGAAACATTTAACTATTTCTTGTGAGAAACCCAAGAATACTGCAACAAAGTGTTCAAACTGTGCACAAGCCCATCCTGCAAATTACCGAGGATGCCTGGTAGCGAGAGAACTTCAAAAAAGAAGAAATAATCTAAGTAAACCAACGAATTTACAAAAAAGTCAACCATCAGAATCGTTTAGTCATCATATAAGAGGTGGTTTATCATATGCGCAAGTAGCTGAGGAAAGGTCAGTTCCGGACCAAATTTGAACCCTACTCATTCGAATTCTATGATGGAAATGATGCAAAATGTTATGAATGCCATAAACAACCTTTTTGAAAGGCTACAAAGATTGGAGCAGAGAAATTTTGCTTTATTATACTAATCAACTCTCTCAAAATGATATACTAAGAAAACCTGAGAATTGCTACTTGGAATGCTAACGGTATTAAAAATAAAAAGCATGAACTAGAAGCGTTTTTAAAAATGCAAAATATCGATGTGTATCTGATATCTGAGATCCACTCCACCAGGCAATCTTACCTTAAAATTCACGGTTACCAACTTTATGAAACAATTCATCCGGATAACCAAGCAAGAGGTGGAACTGCTGTTATAATAAAAAACTATATTAAACACCGTGAATGCCAGCATTATCAAATACCCGAAACCCAGCTTACCATAGTAGAAATTACAATTACCAAGCAACGCCTTCAGATAGGATCAGTGTATTGTCCACCTAGATATAACCTGAAGAAACCGAACTATTTGTATATCTTACAACATTTCGATGGTAGATTTATACTATGGGGTGATTTTAATGCTAAGCATGTTGACTTTGGCTCTAGGCTTACAACAACCAAAGGTAACGAACTTAAAAATTCAATAGTAGAAATGGGATGTAACGTCCATTCCACTGGCAAGCCAACATATTGGCCCACGGATGCAGGTAAAACTCCTGATCTACTGGATTTCTTTATATCAAAACAAGTTTCATCAAATTTTATTGAAGTAGAGGATAATTCAGATATGGACTCTGATCACTCTGCAGTGATACTTTCCTTAAGCGACAAGATAATTAGAAAGGAAACGAGACCAACTCTTGCCAATAAAACAACTGATTGGGCGAGCTTCAGATCTGAAGTAGAAAACAAGATTAACTTACAAACACGACTAAAAACTATTCAGGAACTAGAAGAAGAGGTAGAAAATTTCACCGATATCATTCAGAGTACCGCTTGGAATAATACTAATGGAACAGTATCCAAAACCATTGGTAAAAGTTACCCAAGAGAAATTCGGAATTTTGTCTTAGAAAAAAGAAAAGCTAGGAGAAAATGGCAACAAACAAGGATTCCATCTGATAAGACGATTCTAAATAATAAATCACAACAGCTTAAGCGAGAAATTCAGAAGCTAAATGAAAAATCGTTTTCTTTGTATCTGGGAAAATTGACCGCTGATGAAGATACGAACTACTCACTATGGAAGGCAACTAAAAGTATAAAAACCCCAATTACGCAAATCCCTCCTATTAAGAGAAATGATGGCTCGTGGGCTAGGGATAACAAAGCAAAAGCTGAAGAATTTGCTAACCATTTGGCTGATATTTCCAAACCGAATGAGTTTGAATCGAATATTATAATCGAAAATGAAAGCAGCAATTAAGAGGGTGGAATTCCTCCAACAACCCAAAAAGAAGTTACCAGTGAAATACAATTCAATCTGAAGTCAGCAAAGGCACCTGGATATGACCTTATAACGGGAGAAATTTTAAAGCAACTACCAAAGAAAGCATCGCTAAACTAACTCACTTGTTTAATGCTGTTAATAGCATTAAACAAGTGAGTTGCGGAAGTTATTATGTTACCGAAACCAGGTAAACCGCCTAGTGAAGTTAAATCGTATCGTCCGATATCACTGCTCCCTATCATTTCAAAGCTAATGGAGAGACTACTCTTGAAGAGAATGAAGCCAATAATAGAAAGTAGAGACCTAATACCGGGTCACCAATTTGGGTTTAGATGCAAACATTCTACAATTGGTCAGGTTCACAGAATAACAGACATTTTAGAAAAGGCGTTAGAAGAAAAACAAATTTGTTCGAACTTATTTCTGGATGTGGCAGCAGCTTTCGATAAGGTATGGCACGAGGGTTTAATACATAAACTTAATGCTCTGCTTCCGGGGCCATATATTGATCTTTTGAGATCATAGTTATCTGAAAAGCTTTTTAGAGTAAGACAAGAAGATGAGTATTCTGAACTGAGAGAGATAAGGGCAGGTGTTCCACAAGGCAGCGTTGTAGGTCCAGTCCTTTACCTACTATATACAAGTGATATACCACAGTCCGACCACGTAAGCATAGCAACGTTTGCTGACAACACCGCGAAACTATCAACAGAGCAAACTGTGGAAGAAGCGGCGAATAAACTTCAATGTGCAAGTGATGAAATTCGCCAGTGGACCAAGCGATGGAAAATCAAACTTAATGAATTAAAATCTGCCCATGTCAACTTTACGAATAAATTATTGGTTAATCCGCCGACAATCAGCTTAAACGATGTGATGGTGCCGAACGTGAACTCTGCTAAATACTTGGGTATGACTCTGGATGTTAAACTTAAATGGAAAGAGCATGTGAAGAAGAAAAGAAAAGAGCTTGATCTTAAATATAGACAATTGTACTGGCTAATTGGGCGAAGGTCAAAATTAAGCATATGCAACAAAATACTGATTTACAATCAGGTTCTTAAGCCGATTTGGCTATATGGCATTCAGCTTTGGGGCTGTACTAAAAATACTAATGCTGTACTTATACAAAACTTCCAGAATAAGGTACTTCGGAGTATAGTCAATGCACCCTGGTACATTCGTAATAGTGATTTGCATCGTGATTTGGAGATTCCAGATATAAAACTCGAAATAAAACGATTTGCATCGAAGCATGAATCAAGACTAATGGAACATGTCAATGCGGAGGCCTCTCGACTACTGGATAATGAACATTTGGTTAGGAGACTTAAAAGAACCAAACCCTTCGAGCTCGTTAGTATGTGAGCAGCTACCTACCAACGAACAGACACTGTGCATCGCTGGATCAACAGTGACCACATTATATTTTAGTTTGTAAGAATTCAGATGTAAATTGATGGTTAGTCTGGAAAGACTAGTTTCAATAATATAATAAAAAATAAAAAAATAAAAAAACAAAAACCTCGGTTTAGTTAGAAACTGGCTTTCCCCTTCAACGTTTTTCGGTTAGCTTTTCTGCTAACATCCGGTGTCTGTGATATATGGTCCATAATATTTTCGTCAGTTTAAGAACCACCTCAAACTTCAGGGATTGTTTTGAAAATGCTGGTTTTTAATACAGGTGGATAAATGAGATTTCCAATTACTGTGACAGTGCTAAACCTAAACTTTCAGTTTAACCTTTAAAGTAACTTAGAAATGAAAGCTCAAATAAACGTAGTCTATACTGATCTTTCTAGGCTTTTGGCAATATAAACCATTCAATTCTAGTAGGTACACTTGAGAAACTCGTCCCAGTCAGGCGATATTCCTACCGTTTTGGACAATATCTATTTATGAAAATCCACTCCTCCAGTGTACCACAAGAAACACGACCTGTAGATGTACTATTCAGACGTTCTATTCACACAAGATTTTACATTGCATTCTCATATTGACGGGTTTAATATACACCCGCACCCTCGGACAGTTGGGTGTAACATTTTGACTGCCAGATATAGAGCTGTTGCTATACCTTTGACGCCACCGTTATTAATTTAACCTACTTTAGTGCTTTCTTTGATCACCACGCCATGTTATGGTTAGGAAAATGTGACGGTGCTCTGTTTATACATTTTGTTCAATATCGGTAGTGAAGACATAATTGGTTTCCCTTGACTTCAAGATGATGTAAAATATATCCAAATGATCATTCAATGATCTAACTCATCAAATCAATAAGCAGGCTAAGAGGACCAACAGCCGAATATTCACTTTTCAATTCAAAACGACTAAAACGTATGTTGTATAGCTTTGAAAACCCCTGATCCAATATCTAATGGTTGGTCGCAAATGTTAATATTCTATAACTGACTGAATCCAATAGCTGAGAGTGACCATGAATCGGCGCGTTTCATTCTTTGCTGCGTTATATTATTATCCTCTACGTTGTGTAATAAGTCCAATAGACTAGCTAATAGGCTATGTGTCATAAATTACTTGGTATTGGTATGATCCTAGCACCTTTGCTGTCATTTGACCAAACAGCGCAAGTTTAACCTAGAAATTGTAACAACTTCCATCCTATTCATCATATTATGTATCTCCCGACAACCATATGTTGAAAAGTCTCAATAATTTTTTGATGGAAATTTTCGTCGAATGAAGCGTGTCAGATGTTATAGTTATAACGAGCAATTTGCCAGACAGTTGCAACAGATGTTGACCTGATTTAATATACAATTTGTTCAAATATATCTTAATCTGATCAAAAGTCAGAATGCCAGTTCAATTGAAAATTTATGTATTCATGGTTCGAAATCATTCAAATCTAAGTTAAGCCACTTTATCAGAATAATTTCAGTAGAATGCTGGAGTCTGAACATGAACCGATATATCACTTCTTTTTTCAGGAACACTGTTAAGCATCTTGTAGAATGTTACACACTGAGCTAGCGCAGTGAAGAAATTAAGACAAGGACATTAGTTCCACTCGAAACAAAAGTTTTTTCGTTAAAACAGTGAGAAGGGGAGTACAAAGCAGAACTTATTCTTCCTTGGTCTGGCAACCGCTTGCTTTCGCTTGAATCATCCTATTCAAATGCTTGAGTTATTTAATTGGCATCTGATCAACAAAGACTAGTTATGACTAAGTGTTCCTAACCTTTAACTGTAGAAACTGAAATATTTTTTGACATTGGGCACACCATCGATTATTTCGCGTAATCAAACCTTGTAAGAGTCACATTTGAGAACGCCAGGGACCTTTAAAGTAGAGAATAATTGAAATAATGAATCAGTCTTATGAATCGTCCAATTTTCACCTCAGTGGATTCGTCAATAAGCAGAATTGCCGCATTTGGGCGAAACACAATCCAAGAGTGACTGTTTGGTGCGGTTTATGGGCTGACGGCATCATCTGACCGTATTTTTTCCAAAATGAGACCGGTCAGGCAGTTACAGTGAATGGTGTTCGCTATCGTGAGATGATAACGAATTTTTTATGGCCTGAATTGGAAGCTATGGATGTGGACGATATGTGGTGGCTCTTTTGCGCCACAAATTCAATGGCCATTTATCTTACGTGGTAGCGATGTCAATTGACTGCCAAGATCATGTGATTTGACACCGTTGGACTTCTTTAGAATTATTTGAAAGAAAAGATGTACGTCAATAAGCCAACAACAATTCAAGAGCTTAAGGATGAAATATTTCGGTACATTAACGGCATAGAACCTCAATTATGCCTATAAGCGTCATCGAAAAATTTGGACCATCGCGTGGAGGTTTGCCGCCGATATTTTGTTCAATAAATAATTGAACCATACCATATTATCATAATAAAAAGAATTGACAGTAATTTCCTAAATAATTTGTGTTTTATTCAAAGTCAACATCGGCCCTAAAAATTTAACCACCCTTTAGAAGTCTTGGTTCCTCTATGTAGAGATGATCATATAAGCTATTCGTTTTAAGGTATTCCTCAGTTTTAAACAGCTTTCTAAACCGGAAAACACCTGACTTAAATTCGGTTTTATACTTGTTGTCCCGTTTTCAATAAATATTAACACTTTTAATCCAAACGCATACAGATACTTGTCAAAATAAAAACAATCGTCCCATCAAAGTCATGGCAAGAGGCCTACATCCAACCTATGAAAGTAATTCAATAATGGAAGACCCAGAAAATAAGGGATTTAAAATCCTTGATGCCGTGCATATTATTAAAAAAGAGAGACGTAGCGGAGAGAACCGACTAGAAGTAGTTTCAAAAAGAAAACTTCCCCTGTTCATGCTATCGTTTGATAAATCCGAGCAAATAGAAAAAAATTAAAATATAACTGGCTTACTCAACATGCGAGTTAAGATTGAAGCTGTTAAAAAAAGCAGTACAAAAATAGTACAATGTAAAAAATGTCAAGGCTATAACCATACGCAAAGATATTGCGCACGCGAACCAAGTGTCAAATGTGCTCGAAAGCACCCAACACAAACTTGCAAACTATCTAAAGAAGAACCAGCAAAATGTATAAACTGTAATGGGCAGCACCTGGCGAACTACAGAGGATGTGAGGTTGCCAAGCAATTACAGAAAATGAGGGATCAGGCCCGCAAACCCGTTCTAAATCATCCAAACAAGAATCGACCAAGAAATGAAGTACATATGCGTAGGGAGAATTATACATATGCGCAGGCCACTTCAAATTTAAAAGAATCTGACACTAACGGAACTGAAAAATTCCAGAACACTGTCCAAGTAGTTTTAAATAGCCTTGAGGAACAGAATCAACTAAATAAGTTAATTCTGGATCGACTCAATCTGCTGGAAATACCTAGTTCCAAAATAGCTAAAAAAAATTATGTCTGCCATACATAGTTCAGATCATAATTCCATAGCAAAAACCAGACATCAAAACTACTCATTAAGAATAGCCATATGGAATGCAAACGGATTAACACAATATCTAGCAGAACTAGAACTATTTTTAAACGCTAAGAAAATTCATGTCAGAAACAAATTTTACCAGCAGCTCATATGTATGAATCCGGAGATATACTTGTTATCATACAACACATCCATCAGAACGGGCAAGAGGAGGGTCAGCTTTATTTATTAGGGACAATACTAATCATCATGAAGAACTTAAAATAGAAAAAGAATCCATGCAGGTAACCACCGTGACGGTTAACTTTGGTTATCACAACACCTGTAATATATTTGCAATATATTGTCCCCCGCGATATAACCTAAAGAAAGAAGACTATATTAAATTGTTCCAGAAATTAGGAAGTAACTTCACTATCGGAGGTGACTTTAATGCCAAAAATACTTTTTGGGGTTCAAGTTTAACCTCTCCAAAAGACAAAAAATTACTTGCAGCTGGTCAATACTCAAACTGTGAATTTTACTCAGAAGGGAAACCAACGTACTGGCCACCTGATTCTAACAAAATCCCAGACCTTATAGATTTCTACAACACTAAAGGCATATCGGAACGCTACAAAACAGTACAAATTGGGAATTGTTTAAGTAGTTAGTAGAGGAAAGAATAGAACTTCAAGTACCAATCAAAAGTGAAAATGAAATTGAAGAGGAACTAGACAAGCTCCTTGATGTCATACAATGGTCCGCTTGGGAATGCTCTCCCAAATTATCATTGAGGAAAGAAAACTTCATTATTTACCCAATAGAAGTAAGAGAACTAGTGCAGGAGTGACGAAAAAACACCTTAACCAACTTATGCATCAATGAAACAATTGGGAAAAACCTTTGTGCTGTAGCTCCAACTAAAGATACCGAATATGCCCTCTGGAAAGCAACAAAAGGGTTGAAACAATCAAAAACGCAGATCCCCCCAATCAAAACAAACAATGGAAAATGGGCTAGAAGTGCAAAAACAAGGCTTTACTATTTGCTGAACATTTTGAAGAAACATTTCAACCTCTAAGTCGTCAGACTTCGAAGTTATAAGTCCTGTAACATTGAAAGAACTAAAAGCTGAAATTCTGAACTTAAAAGCAAATAAAGCTCCTGGTTACGATCTGATAACAGGGCAAATAATGAAGAGGAACTGCCCGAAAAAGGCATCCGTAAATTATTGCATATTGTCAATGCGATACTCAGGAAAAAATCTGTACCAATGCAGCAGCAGAAGTAATAATGATTTCGAAACCTAGCAAACCACTGAATGATAGGAAATTTTACCAAACAAAGTGCTACGAGGTATAGATAACGTTCCGTGGTACATTAGGGTTGAAGAAGAAATAAAAAAAACTTGCCTTAATTCATGGTCGTATTTATCAACACGTAAACGAAGAACTTTGTGGTATGTTGGACACTTCACATGCAGTCAGACGATTGCAGAGAACGAAACTACATGATTTAAGGACATCAGTGCAAAGACTATTTCAGTAAATTACCTATAAATGGAGCTGAATGGGTCTCTTTGCATTCAAAGTGACTAAATTAAGAAAGAAATATTACTAGATGAATTATATTCAGTTGTAATAGTTAAAATAGTAATAATAAAAAAATAAATAAATAATTGTTTGGCGAAATACCATCTCAAATGATCTTAGCGTTATCTTTCCGTGTTGTGCTTAGTCATGGAAAACAGATGGGCGATGTGTATATACATTGTGATTCATTTAGACATCCCATAAGTTTTACATCGTCTCTCTATAAGTATCTCTTAAGTCTACCAGTTCGCCAGGTCGTAAAAATTTTCTTCCAAAAGCTTCCATCTGGTTTTGATGTAAGAATGAATGAATGCGCTTTCAGCCATCTGTTTGGCTAAAATAGCAAGAGTATACTAATCCCTTCAGTGGTGTCTACCCTGAACTATAATTAAAAGCTTTTGGTTGACCAATCAAAACTAGTCATCAGACCAAAACAATTTTGTTTTTAGGCGCAATATTTTAATTTTGATTAGATTTATTGCATGTGTAAATCGAAATCGATTTTCAATCTCATATACGTACAACCTAATACTGTAATGCATTTGAGTTGTGTTTATGCCCTAATAATACTCTCGAATAACAACAACATTTTTTAATTAAAACACGAGTCTTGTTTGTATCAAAGCATCCTAAATATTGAAGCAGCAAGCATCGCAAACGTACTTAAAAAGTTTATACCTCATATTTATTAACACATCAATAAGTTGTGACGTCATTAAAAATATAATAAAATCACCCTATAGTTCAAATTAATTACTAAAAAATTTCGGGCAGTGTACAACAAAGAAAAAAAATATTTTTTATTTTTGTTTTCCATTGTGTCAAAAATTGTTTACAAAATTGGTATTGGTTATACCCGTAGACAATAATAAATTATTTATTATAACAGAACGTTTGTATTATAATTAATATTGTATCTAAATAAATGAATTTTAATAAAAAAAACAATTCAAATACTTAAAATTGTTTTAAAATTTCACACTTTTAAAAATCGTAACTATTTTTATGATGCCATCTTGTATCGAGTACAACAATTGAATGGAAATAAAAAAAAATTTAAATAATTTTTGAAGTATTCACTTTCATTAACATGTTTGGGTATTTTAATTGTGTACTTCGTATTTTCGCATTAACAATATGCTTTAAAATATCAATAAATACGATTTATATTATTAAAGTTATTAAGTGCCATCTCTCATCCAATATTTAAAGTATATGTTTTTCTTTTTCGTAGTTCATACGTCATTGATCTCGTTTTATATATTTTTATATGGCGTTTAGAACCAATTATAACATATACATGTATAAAAATTGAATAAATCAAACCGTTTTTATTTTTGTCTCAATTATTAAAATAATTCGTATTTTAATTTGGTTTCCATATATGTTATATGAAAATGTTTGATTTAAATATTGATATAAAAATAATTTTCGTTTTCACTATTTTTCATTCATAAAATAATATTGAGCCAAATATCTTCAATTTTACATTGGTTCTTATGGAGTGTATGAAAATCTAGACCCCATAAATAAGCTCGATTAATTTAAAAGGTCAAGCATTGCTGCTTGTATATTTAGGATGCTTTTGTATACATTTTCTTTGTAGCAAACTAAAGCTCTAAGCAATCTTTCAAACCTTTCCAAAAACAAAAGTTGTTCCATCTAGCCCTTTTCATAATAATTATGCTTGAAAATTGGCGTATACACTAACCAATCATAAATCATTAAAATTTGGAAAACAATTATTTATTTATCTCAATCGTTCGCCACTGATCAAATTCGCATATAGTCTGCCATGCATCACTCAAAATTCCAAGTAAATTGGATTAAAATTTCAAACACACACATTCCTAGAAATACAACAAAAATATTGTAATCGTATTTGTATATATATAATATCTACACATACAGTACTTATATATTGAATATCAGGAATTCATACCCAACATCATCAACCACCGAATTCGGTTACGGAAAAAAAAAGGAAAATTACTCCAATTTTTTATCATTTTGAAATTCATCTCTCACCCAATCAACAGAACAACATATGTAATTTGCTTAGAAAACAATTTTTATATTCCGACAATCGATATGTAAGTGAGTGTGTTTGTGTGTGAATAAGTACGAGCTTTCAAATGGAATACACATGGTTTTCAACATGGAAAATCCTTTTTGGTATTTTCATCCTTTTTGTGTATTTAGAATAAATATACGATTTGGTTTGTTTTGTATATAATATATGTGCTATTGACAATAATGATTATGATGATCTCGTATCATCTTATCTGTTCTATATACATTATACATACATTTGTGTATAGATATGGGAAGATGGGATGCCTTTGTTGATTGCTATCAATTGTAATTTCGGGATATCATTCACAGTATAATATATACATACATGTATGTACATACATTATGGTTTGCTGAGCATTATGATTATGAAAGACAATCATGTGTGTATTAACCATAAAATTGTTGTATACGAATATATGGTTTTGGGTTCTTGTGTATTTAGATCGAAGGATTTCATGTCTTGACACTCTATATATATTGTTATCATTGATTGAGATTTTTATTATGATGATTATTAGTAGACCAACGAAATTATGTTAGTTTTTTGTTCGTGTCTAAATTTAACCAGGGTTACTGTACTTTATTCGAGAGTGTTTATGGCTAGACAGAGGATACGAACGAATATGAATCGATGATTTGCCTAAATCACCTTTTTTGTTTTTGTCACCGAGCTTATATCACAGATTTAAATAATAACTGAACAGTAAGAAATTCTTTCGAAGTACACCAAAAGGTAACAGAATTCGTTTCTTATAGTGTACGTTTACTTCAAATTGGTCTGAAGTTTTAATAAAAATCAAAGTTAACTATTGTTAACCAATGGCAGTATCGGAGTAATATAATATAATAGTTATTTTTGGACATTACTGGGCCAAATCATCCGAAAAGATGTTCATGCATATATGTGGGTACCTCTTCCTTAAGAGATTCGACTCCGAATGATCGGATCAACGTGATCTGTATATGTGCCAACAACGTCGTGTATTGGTCACAAATGACACGCTATGACTTCTCTCAAACGTAAGAAGCCATCTCTCATCCACCAAAATCTAAATATCACATCCACCCATGTCCACAGAGTCAACACTCATAGTAAAATTATAAATTGTGATCCATGGAAAACATCAAGAAGATCTGAATGAGGTTAAGATCGATTTCAACCGACTTATTAGCCATCCACCATTCTTACTTTTTCCGTCTAAGAATTTGTCTGGAAACTGGTACAAATATCGACCATTGGCCATGGAAATTGGAACATTAAAATTCAGATGGAAACATCATATTAGTGTAGTAAAGTCGAAAATTGTATTGACCCTACTACAAAAAAGGGCGTCCATCTAATGTTTTCTGGTGGCCATTCACATGAACAAGGCGTAAAAATTCTAAAAACGTCCAGAATAGAATATTCAATAATCATCAATGGTGAGAGACTGGTCGAACTAAGTTATCCAAGTATACCGAAACCACCACTATCGATTAGTAATGGGAACAGAAAGAAGAAGCCTACATTATAAGTAATGTGGTTTGGCTACCAAAGGTATACACCAGGAAACTATACATGTAAAATTCGCAAACTTTCTATCAATAAAGGATTTCTCTGGTGAAGTTCTAACCTCAGAGCACCAACAGAAAAATAGATGGAACGAATTCTTCGGGAATAAAGGAACAATTAACGAACAAATTGAAGAGCTCCCTGATGGTCACTATATAACACTATGCTGGATTAAGACTTCGAAATAGATGGAACGAATTCTTCGGGAATAAAGGCACAATTAACGAACAAATTGAAGAGCTCCCTGATGGTCACTATATAACACTATGCTGGATTAAGACTTCGAAATAGATGGAACGAATTCTTCGGGAATAAAGGCACAATTAACGAACAAATTGAAGAGCTCCCTGATGGTCACTATATAACGCTATGCTGGATTAAGACTTCGAAGAAATTGTACAAATCACATCAATTAATATAACGGGTGATTTTTTAAGAGCTTGAGAACTTTTTTTTAAAAAAAAACGCATAAAATTTGCAAAATCTCATCGGTTCTTTATTTGAAACGTTAGATTGGTCCATGACATTTACTTTTTGAAGATAATTTCATTTAAATGTTGACCGTGGCTGCGTCTTAGGTGGTCCATTCGGAAAGTCCAATTTTGGGCAACTTATATTTGGGCAACTTATAGCAACTTTTTGTTGCCAAAAATGGAAGAACTGAACTTAGTTGACATGTGGTTTCAACAAGATGGCGCTACATGCCACACAGCTCGCGATTCTATGGCCATTTTGAGGGAAAACTTCGGAGAACAATTCATCTCAAGAAATGGCCCGGTAAGTTGGCTACCAAGATCATGCGATTTGACGCCTTTAGACTATTTTTTGTGGGGCTACGTCAAGTCTAAAGTCTACAGAAATAAGCCAGCAACTATTCCAGTTTTGGAAGACAACATTTCCGAAGAAATTCGGGCTATTCCGGCCGAAATGCTCGAAAAAGTTGCCCAAAATTGGACTTTCCGAATGGACCACCTAAGACGCAGCCACGGTCAACATTTAAATGAAATTATCTTCAAAAAGTAAATGTCATGGACCAATCTAACGTTTCAAATAAAGAACCGATGAGATTTTGCAAATTTTATGCGTTTTTTTTTAAAAAAAAGTTCTCAAGCTCTTAAAAAATCACCCGTTATAATCACTTCATACACGTTATTCGATCCTATCAGTAGATGTCCAATCAGGTTGGCAGAACGGATTGGGCCTGAAAATTACCAGAAAGACCATGAGGCAAAATTCGAATATTAGTACAACAATTACCATCAGCCAAAAACGGATGGTGCTGAATAGGATACCGACCAACGCGTCAAAATACATTCAATATAGGTAACATAATTGACGTGACGGAGGTCAATTGAAAAGTTAAAAAAACGGTATCACGATTGAACAAGAATACCATTGGAATGAAATCCACAAGTGAAGAGGAAAGTATATAGAATAGATAGCAATGGTCTGGAAACGAACGGTGGTAGCTGATCACTGACACTTGGGCAAAACTTAGGAAAGCAAAAGTAATAACCCTGAAAATAGTCCATTGATTCATTCCATTTGCACCATGGAACAATTCATGGTGTCGTTAGTGTCTTTTATAATTATGTGCACTGTTGCAATTTTACATGCAAAAAATGTTTTTTTACATTTCTTATGTAAACAACAACATAAATTACATAAAACGTAAATTACTTAAAGTATACTATTCGCATTGTCATCTGTTTAAAAATGTCTAAAATTTACTATCGTTCGATTTGCGCATTATTAATTAGCAAAATCAGTTAGTTCACGTTATTAGTTGGAAACCGATTTTATTCACCTTCACCCGAGCCAGACAAGATGCTCTTTAACGAAACTTACCTGTTAGTAGCTTTAATCTAAATCAAAAATTATTATGACATCTAATATGTAATCGGAAAAATGGTACAAAGTCAATTATTTTGAAAATTTTATTTGTAAAATAGTAAGAAAATTGTTTAACAGATGGTGCTTTAGTTACAATTACATGTGACGAATCACAGATGTCACCAGTGATAGTTAAAAATAGAAATTATAGCAGTAGGGGTTACCCTGTAACCAAATGTTTACACAAACGAACAGAATAAAAATAAATAACAAAATACGATGAAAAGAACATTCGCGAAGTGTAGAGATACAAAATAATGGAATGCTCTACAAGTTGCTCTGAGTTACGAAACAGTTCAATTTTGAATTTCGAAGTGTTAATGTCGGGAAGTGATAAAAAGTGAAAGTAAAGTGTTAAAATAATTATTGTGTAAAATAAGTGTAGTAATAATTATTTGTGAAATATTTGTGGAATTTATTGGGAAATAAATTTATTGTAAAAATTGAAAGTTTGCGAGTTTGATATTCACAGTCCAGTGATTGAACCAGATAAATTATTTGAATAATCACTCGGCGAAATCGTAACATACATTTAATAAGAGATGGCGCGTCAATTTGTTTTTACATAAAATCATATTTTATGTTTGTATGTAAGAATGTAAAAAATAACCTTATGTAAATTACATGTTTTTACATGTAAAAACCCATGCAAATTACATCGTGTAATTTACACGCCTGTAACAGTGATTATGTGGTGTAATGCGTTTTGTAAAAATCTCGTAGCACTCCAATTTCCACAGTTTATATTGTGTCATATTTTTCCCCTCCACAGATCATATAGCTTGAACAGTTATTTCCTGAATTTCCATGTCCCATGATCTGTAATATTGTTATGGTTTTGAATGGCTCTTCATTTTGTCCTGGCAAGTTTTGTTTGATTCATTTGTGTTACATTTGCTGCCACTTTCTATTATTATTTAAATGGTTAATTCTGCCAATTCTAGGAAATCACTACTAAGTCCAAGTAACAGAGCCTTGAAGCCAACACATTGAGGAAAAAGAAACATATTATTTTTAAAATGTAAATAAAATGTCGTTGAAATCTACCATGTTTCATTATTTCGTATTAAAACATTATTTAGGGTATATATTATTTGTGAGACGTCATTCAACAAAAATATTCTGAGTTCCGAATTTATTCCCAGCCAGTATGTTGCCTACATATGTGACCGTTCGCCAGAAATCAGTACTGATCGTGTCTATTGCACAGTTATGCGTAAAAATATCGATTGAAATTCCACCTGACGCATCGACATTATGATATACCACATACTGCGACTCAATTGTAGAAATCCTAAATATGGCTAATCAATCCGACATTATCTTAATCACGGGTGACTTCAATTTTCTTTCTATTAATTGGACCTTAGACGAGGAATTGGATTAGATTTAACCAATGCATACAACGTCGGATGAGAAACATTTGTTCATTGATACTATCTACTAATCAAACCAGAGCTAAATTTCCCAAATATACAAAATGGCTTAGATAGAACTCTTGACTCTTGACCCAAATATACAAAATGGCTTAGATAGAACTCTGCATTTTTACAAACGAACGAAGTGCACTTAAAGTAAATCAATCAGCAATGCCTTTTGTTGTTAACGATGTTCAACCACATTGAAAATCAAGAATATAAACAAAAAATCTAGTCACAAGAGCTCGAAGCCTTTTTAAAACTTCAAGCAGGCAGACACTTTTAATCTTCATCATTCCCTTGAACATGTCGACCGAAGGAAAAAACTAAAAAGCAGCAATATAGAAGAAAATGTAGACAAATTTTATAAAATCATATATCAAGGTTTTGGAGCTTTTTTAAGACTTAATGTGAAATCAACGGTTTTCCTGCAAATATGACATTCAAAGAAGGGGAAATCAGGTGTTTTAATTCAAAGAAGGCGTTTTAATTGGAACAGGCGATAAATTAAAATCGGGAAAAAGTGATAAAGTGAAAAAGTGAAAGTAACAGTGAATTAAAAGTACTGTAAAAGTGAATTGTGGTGATTGTTAATAAAAGTTAGTGTAAAACAAGCAAGTGGTTTTAATTATTCACAATCCAGTGATCGAACCGTGGATTGGTTTGAATCCCTACTAGGGTAAAACGTAACAATTGGTGACAGCGGGGGGATTGTGAATAAGGAGACATGAAGCTACTTGAGCTGAAAGTATTGATGCAGAATTACAGGAGAGACTACAACAAGTTTTGCTGGAACAGAACATCGATCCAGACCAGTACGAATTTAACACTGGAGTACCTAATGAGGAGCACCCAATGGAAGGGGCATCAAATTTCGGCGCAACCATTGCCCAGCAACAGTAAATAAACCGACCCCAGCGCCTACAAATTTCGATATGGGGCAGTTAATGGCAGCAAAACAACAAGTCATGGTAAATCAAAAAAATTTGAAAAATCAAATGATGACCAGCAAAAAAAATTTGAAAACCGGACAAGAAACTGTGCTAGAAGTGATGGAAGAACAAGTTAATATTCAACGGCATTTTATATCCGAAGTCAGTGAAAAGTTCCGCGAAATGTCCATGTCATTAAATGCCAAAATGGATTCAGTTAAATGTCAAATGAACGAAAAGTTTGAAGCGACTGATGAACGGATTTTCAAACTTGTAAAAGAGATGATAGACATTTAAAATAATGGCGATACTACTCAAATCCTAAAACCAGTCAACGGAATTAAATTAAAGCCTCCGACATTCGACGGAGCAACGTCGTTCAACATTTTTAAATTACAATTTAAAACGGCAGCATTAAGAAATAATTGGTGGAAGGAAGACCAAGTAGCAGCTCTCATAGTTGCGTTAAGAGGTAGATATGTTGCAGATCGTTCCAGAATCCGAACGCGGGGACTATGATAGAATCATGCTAACCTTGGACCGAAAATATGGTGATGATCACAAGCGAGAGCTTTACAGGATGGAACTCAAATATCGTTCTCAGCGAATCGGTGAAACACTACAGAAGTTTGCAGCATACATTGAGCGATTGGTGCATCCCTCACACTTAAATATGGCGCCCGAATACACAGAAAAATAAACATTGATGCTTTTACTAATGGTATTTGTGATATAGAAACAAGACGAGCGATAGTGCTAGCATCGAAAACAACATTTGCGGAGACCATCGCTTATGCCGTAACAAACGAAACTATTCAAACCAGCAGTAAAAATGCGACTAGTCGAATAAGAACCAGAGAACTATAGCTGGAGAAATAATGAGAAACGACTAGTAAATGAAACATGGACGAGGTTGCGAAATAGCAACCAAAGAATCAGATGTTGGGCCTGCGATAAACTAGGTCATATATCGCTAGATTGTTGGGAAATTAGACGTAAGTGAGCAAGAACACCGTCGCCTATGTACCGTAGGTCCAATGATGAACACAATAGATCAGAAGAGAAGGCGAGTCCTGCATGATTGCAGGCATTAAACAAGAGATTGGGTTGCTTCGATTTTACGATTCAACATCGGAAAAGAAGTGCTCATGGGAATGCAGATGCCCTTTCAAGACGGCCATGTCTCGTCGATTGCAAACATTGTGGTCAAGTAGAGAGTAAGGAACATGTCGTTGATGCAAGACTAATGCAGGTGTTATCATCGGATGAGTGGACTAACGAAAAAATTAGAAAGGAGCAATCAGAAGATCCCGATTTATCGATTATATTAAAATTCGTGGAAGACCAGCACAGACCATTATGGAAGGAGATTGCTGACAAGAGTCATTAAGGCATATTGGGCTCAATGGGATAGTCTGTCAATCGAAGATGGTTGTTTAAAACGGGTTTGGAAAAGTTCTGATGGTAGAAATAAACAATCATTAGTGGTTCGACCGAGGATCCGAATTCTAGAAATTTTGAGGGAATATCACGGAGGGACAAGTGGTGGCCATTTAAGAAACAATCATACTTTGACAAAAGTTCGTGAAAGATTTTATTGGGCAGACAATCGGTCGCAGAATGGTGTCAAAAATGTGAACAGTGCATGACAGTTAAAGGTCCTGCAAAACAAAGCCATGGAAAAATGCATCAGTATAACAGCGGAGCACTATTTGAGCGGATCGCTATGGATATTGCAGGTCCATTTCCTACCAGCGAAAGCGGAAACAAATATGTTTTAGTGGTGATGGATTATTTCAGTAAATGGCCTGAAGTCTATCCAATATCGAATCAAGAAGCAACAACAATCGCTAACGCCAAGGTAAATAATTGGTTAAGTCGATATGGAGTGCCTATGGAACTGCATTCAGAGCAAAGTTGCACTTTTGAGTCAGTGGTGTTCCAGGAAATTTGTTAATTGTTGGGCATGAATAAAACAAGAACAACACCTTTCCATCTTCAATCAGACGGCATGGTGGAACGGTTTAACGCTACATTGGAAGAATTTCTAAAGAAAATCGTGGATAGAAACCAGCGTGGTTGGGACAGAGGTATATCACTGTTCTTAATAGCATATCGATCAGCAACACATGAGACAACGGGAATAAGACCAGCTGCCATCATTCTTGGACACAGTTTGGGATTGCCTGATGACTTAAAGTTTGGAGAAATTTGAGATACACAAATTTGTCAGAGAAAGGATACAAATTTCAAGCGATAGGATGAAGGCACGATATGACATCCGTGCAAATAATGGAGGATTTGAAGAAAGGCAGTTAGTCTGGTTTCGAAACTTACAACGGAAAAGCGGTTTATCACCAAAACTGCAACGTGGCGTGGAGGGAAACCAAAGGTTGGCTCTCTATAGGGGAAGAGAATTGGATCCGGTTTGGGACGCACCGGTTTGGTCGGAGGGTGGTGTTGCTGACGCGGTTGACGTCTTTGATTGAATAGAATAACTAAATGTTCGTTATTGGAAATCAGCATGAATCGCAGTATAAAGGCGATATAATAAACAGAAAAAAATTTCTTCTATGACCGAGAAGAGGGCAAAATGAGTATAAATACGCGAGCAGAAAGCGTAGACTTTCAGTTTGAATTTGAATAGCGATAAATTAAAAGCGGGAAAAAGTGATAAAAAGTGAAATAATGAAGCTGTAAAAGTAATAGTGAAATAAAAGTACTGTGAAAGTGAATTGTGGTGTTTGTTAATAAAAGTTAACGTGAAAAACCAGCAAGTGGATTTAATTATTCACAATCCAGTGATCGAACCGTGGATTAGTTTGAATCCCTACTATAGGGGAAAACGTAACATGACTAACAAAGCACCAACAACTGAACCACCAGAATTTTAGGAGAGTGAGTTCGATGACAGTGACGTTAGTCCACACTATGTAACATCAAATGAATCAACCAGTGATACCGAATTGAATTCGGATATTGAATCACATGCCACAAAATTAGAAGCAAATTTAATGAGCAACAAGGCACAGTGTGCCACAAATGAAGAAGATCATGCTCTTCGAAAAATCTATACAACGAGCTAGGAATCTAAGAAAGTCTTACAAAACTCGGAAAAGAAAAACTATATCACAGAGAAATATGCAGGTTCTCACGTCTTGTTAGAAAAAATGTACGGATAAAATTTGGTGGACGGACAAAAAATTCATTTTTAAGGCTTGGTATTAGGAGCTTGGTAGTCAAAAATACGTCAGGTGAAACGGATTGATTCTTAAGAACAGTTATTGCCAAGAAAGGTGCATCTCCTGGAACAGTAACGGCATTATAAACAGATAAACAGCTTTCCAGCGTATGAGAGCCTTCTCCTTTCTTACTCTACGCCGACTTGTTTCATGTGTATTGAATCAACGGCTAAATGTGGGGGAAACGATGCATGCCTCTTATAACGATAACATCATTTGTCGAGTATAAGTTTTTGGAGCCGGGACATACACATATGGAATGTAAACTTCTATGAAAATACACCATCCACATAATTGGTATCCAATTCGTTAGACGTGTTGGCGTAAGAAATCCGTTTCTTGTACGTGAGATGTCTCAGATTGATTTCAGAGATTTTGGTGCAGCAGCCCAAAAAAAATAACATTTAGGAAAGTCGATAACAATGACGATAAAATTAATTGGCGTGAGATTTAATGGTTACGATAACAAATAAATTTGGAAAAATCTATTTCAAAAATTCATTGAGTGATGAAGAGCCCTTAATATCCAGCAACGGGGTTGCAATAATGTGAAAATATGTCAGCTACCGTTGTGCTATAGCAATCGAAATAAAATAAGCAGATTTATTGAGCCTTCTAGATTTAATTGATCACCAGTTTCATGACTTTTATAAAAATTTGCCTACAGACAACATCACAGAAGAAGGCAACTTCGCAAAAAGAGATGATACCGAATATGCAGAATGACGAAAGCTCAATGTAGGAGTTACTGAAACATAATTTTTTTTCTTACAACATTATTAGCCAAAAAGTGGTGCCTCGACATGTTTCACCGTATTAACATGTGTTCATACCTAAGATAACTTTTTTTTATTTTATTTCTTTGCAATCTTTTTTGGGGCTCAAGGCACTTCCCACTCTTTCCCGGTTCGCTTATTTACGCCCTTGCTTTTACGCCATTACAGCCAATTCGAGGACGTACGGCTAAAGGTCCGATGTTCCTAACCATCTGCACATTGCATAGCTCCATGCCACCCTATAGTGCTGGCATGGAAGATGGGTCAGCTCATGAGTTCTTCACTCCAACAGAGGGTCATAGTTGTGTTCATTCACACCACAGATCGTAATTTCATGATGAAAAATCCCTTTTGCATCCTGCCCCTATCGGGATTCAAACACGGTACCTTCTGATCCAAATTTCGCAGCTCAACCACTGCGCCACCTGGGCGGTTTGCCTAAGAGATTAACATCTACAAACCTTTTTGAATTCACCAGCAGCACAATCAAAGTTATTGAAAGCCACAAGCAAGTTGACGTGGTGTAAACAGACTTTGCCAAGGCGTTTGATTCCATTAGCCATTGTAAAGCACTAGAACGGTTATACTCATTTGGGTTCTCAAACAATTTTGTAGCTTGGTTTAAACCTTATTTAAGCAACCGCATCCAATACATCGACATGGGAAATAGCAGGTGCAAGCCAATTCAAACTCTATCGGGTTTTTCACAAGGTTCTCATCTTGGCTCTCAGTAATTCTAGAAGGTATTCTCAGTAAACTAGAGGGTATATTCTAAGAGGGTTTATCCGTCAAATAACTTGGAAAAGCGGTTGAGACTATTTATTTATTGATTTATTTTTGTATTACTTATAATTTTGATTAAGAAGGAAAAGCGCATATGGAAGCAACATGTAACAAAAAAAACCTCTTAAATTTTTTACTGCAAAAATGCAACGAAAGGGAAAATTTAAATTGTGCGATAAGCTTCTTATATAGAATGTTGTGATTCAAAGAATCAAAGGCCTTTAAAAAATCTAACAAAATTAGAGAAGTAAATTCTCTCTTTTTCCATACTACGCCGAATATCATCGCTGATATTCAATAACTCAGTATTAGTACCATGGACCTTTCTAAACCCAGATTGAAAGACATTGAGATTATTAATTATATGGGGCTGAATTTGGGTTTTCATCTCAAAGACTTTGAAAATGGAACTTAAAATACTAACAGGTCTAAGGCTGTTTTCGAAATGTATACTCATTTGAAACTTATTCGTCGATTTTTTTCTGGCTACAATTTCTAACTTTTGTTTCATCGTGGTTGGCAACCGCAATGTTGGTTTATAAGGAAAATATGCCTATATTAGTAAATTCGCTATTCAGAAGTACAGTGCCGATATCAGTAAATTTAGACACGAGATTATTTAGTGTCTGGAAAACTCTATTATATATAATAAATGTACCTTACATCGGCTAGTGTTACGTGTTACGTTTACTCAGTTTCATTTTCCTAAAAAATTAAATTTCTCTATTCATAAAATATTTTTTTATTATTGTGAAACCATGTATCAAAGTTTTCCAACTTATTCGCTTGTTGGCCAGTTTAATTGAAAAGGTGTTTTCTTGTAAACAGAACGACGTGAGTCAGAAAAACCTATTTATTGCAAATCAGTATAGATAATCGATATTGATTTTTTTTCTCATAAAGATATCCGGTTAAATTTTTTTTTTGTAAGAGTGTAGAGGGGTTTTGATCAGTCGATGTCGAATATTAGTTGATAAATCAACAAGTCAATAAACCATAACAAAAAAAAATAACACAAACATCATAAAATTTATGGATATATCCAGATTTTTTTATATAATTCTAAATTACGAATTGTATATAATCAAAAGTTTGTCGGCCATCCGTATTACCGTATAAATTAAGTCTGGACGTTAAAAATTTGTGTGTATTGACGATAGACATCTATATACTACCAAAGTGCAGAATGGCGTGCTCATGTTGAACACGTTGTTGCCGAAATTTGCTTGGGGTGGGGATTCTCAAACCTTAAAGTCCATACTATGTTCATACTGTTAATGAATGAAGGTTCTTGTTGGATTCCTGAGTCGGGACGGATTATATTCTGATCGTCCAAATACATAATTAGGATATCTTAATTTATTTATGATATCTTAATTGATTTAAAATTAAGTTAAGATTTTTCATTTTGTAGTGCATTCAAAATAGCATTAATTAAATTTTTTTGTTGCAATTAATTTTTTTGTGGTAAATTTAAATTCTATTTTATTAATTAAGTTTCATCAAATTTAAAATCAATTTTTATTTAACTTTAGTTTTTTTTTATTTTTTTTTTGTGCTGGGATATAATTTTTAAGTGCTTTTGAAATTTTAGGATAAAAAAAAAAGAGAGAGAAAATTTACTTTCAGTGCGAACTTCGACGAAGCGCTTCTTCGAGGATATAACACTACAGGTATACTATTTTTTTTATTTACATTTGTGCACTTGAAGGTTGATCCTTAGTTATTAGGTTGAGGTGAAAGAGAAATTTAGTTTAATAATATTTAATTTAATTTTGTTAATTAATCAAATTCATTTTATTTTAATTTAAATTTATTAATTTTTATATACTATTTAATTTTAAAATTTTGAACTTTTCTTTAATAAAATTTTTATAATCTTAGAATAAACTATAAATTAAAGTGTTGTTAATAATTTTTTTTTCTCGTTACGACTTACGATGAACAATTGAATTTAATTTATTGACCTTGTGATGTAATGTAGTGATGATAGTGTGGTAATTTGTAGTTTTTTTGTAATGGATTGGTGAAATATTAAATCCCACGATAGTAAAATTACCTCTACCAGACTGAGCTGGGCAATAGAGTAACCAATCGCATTAAAATAACATTTTTTTTTGTAAGTGTTACAATTGTATACGAGTATCTTTGACAACTGACATTTTATTATCAAGCAGCTTACTTATTTAAATAAATGTCTCCACAAATAAGTTTCAAATAAGTATACATTTCGAAAAGGGCCTAAATTGAGATAACTCAACAGGATTGCTATTTTTTGGAATAGGATTTATTTTCCTTTGCTTCTTCCTGATTTTAATTATTATTAATTAATATTTTTTTTTGTGTCTGACTATTACGTCATTTTAATAGCAAGTCGTATTTGTAGACTTATTTATAAATAAATAAATAAATTAGGTTCTCTTATAATGTTTCGACCAAATACCGCTGTTTATGGGACCGTTGTCTACCTCCACTTTTGAAATCAAAATACATTCACTAGATGTGAGAGTTGGACCTTAATGGCTGAGTATGAGAATTGTGTTCTAGCATTCGAGAGAGGAATCATGTGTTTGATATATGGCTCAAAACGCGATGTTGATGGTGGTGACTAAATCCTAATGAGAATTCATGATATCATACATGAAATCAAACTACATCGAGTACGCTGACTCCATGAAGAGCTGTCCTGTCGTCTTTTGTACTACCCAATAGTCACAATATGTGTTTTTTTTAGTTAGTACTTGGTCGTTTGTTAGGTAGAATTGAGATATAGCACTGGCGTGTTATGTTTGTGTGTTTCGCAAACTCGTTTCCTACAAATTGAAACTATACACCCAACTCACTACATCAGTCCTGAAGATTCATTGTATTTCTGTCCATTTTAGACTTAAAGTCTGGTTCTTTCACTATTTGGTATATAGAAAAAGTTTTTTAGTTCATAGTTGTGTTCATTAACACCACCGATCGTGATCAAGTGGTGAAAAATCCCTTTTGCATCCTGCCCCTATCGGGATTCGAACCCGGTACCTCCCGCTCCAACTGCCGCAGCTTTAATCACTGCGCCATCTGGGCGGTATATACAAAGTTATAACGGTTGTTTGAAGGTTTTGATATAAGCACTATAGTACAATCGTGGTTTAATACTTCTATCTTGGGTCATTCTGAAGATTGACTACAGTTTAGACATAATCCATTCATATATGCCACAAACATGTCAACAGTTCACTTTTCGACTTGTATATAAACACATATACATTCTACAAAACCCTTCAACATGTTTCTTAGTCGAAATCTTATTTATATAAACATATATAAGACGAAGATAAATTTATGTTGATTATCCAGTCTTGTGTTCTATATATAGATAATACACGGCAGAAGACAATAAAACGAATTGATAAGACAATCATGGTATATAAACATATATAAACAAAACAAATTGATAACCATTCATCTTCTAAAACAACTCAGAATATATCTTTACGTTTGTCGTCTTATAAATTTGAACAATTTTTATATTTGGAAACAAAATAAATTGGAAATCATTACGAGAAGATTAATTGGTTTATGAATATACACGAAAAAATCGATTTGTCTCGATATAAGATGATCTCCGTTCTACCTACCGCTAGCTAAGGGCAACATCTTATCCGATATCCTTATATATGTACGTCACCGCATACATAAATTCAACTTAAAAACTATCGAAAATAAATGTTATACATTATAAGCTCCCATAAAGCTTTCAATATGATTTTAAGAAAAATAATCTTAATAAAAGCACAGCATTAGGAAAATACATGAACCATAATATAAGATTGTGGATGTGGAAAAGGAAAACGTCTTCAAGTAATTGAGATATGATTCAGCGCAAAGTGTGTTCAAAATTGTACGTGATTTTAGTTTTAAAAAGTTTTTGATGGAATGAAATTAGCATGATGCCATTACTTGGGATTACGAAGCACAAATTCGAAAGATTTTTCAATTTAAATTTTGTCGAAATGATTGATTTGCATCGTTTACAATACGGAATGTATAGAATACAGTTTGTAGCGCGTGTTCTTAATGCATCAATGTGGGGTGTGATATATATACTGGGCGCAAGGTGGGCAACAAATCTAACTATACAATAATTACGTATCTGGAAGATCTTCACTTATATAGGTAAGAATAAAGTTCGAATACCAATACGCCTCATTGGAGTAAAAAAATCAAAATCCAAGATTTAATGAGGGTGATTGGCAATTATTGTTAAGACAACCTAAATCATTGCGTGGGTCACCACTTGGGAAAATAATAGTAGAGAAAAATTAAATGAAATGAAAACTCCCTCCCTGAGGGCGCCTTACCCAGCAATTCTGGAAGCTGGCTAGGATTCATTGGACCATCAGGCTAGCACAAGTGGAGAAAGTACTGAATCGCGATCATACTGATATTCTAGGCTTCAGTGAAAAAGAAATGGCTGAAAAGTGGCGAAATAAATACAAAGAAATAATGTGATAATCTCTGGTAGAGACGACACACATGAACAAGGCGATGGGATAGTAACAACAAACAAAGCGAAGAAAGTATTAATGACAAGCTATCAATAAAAAATTAGTTACATATAACCACCATTTAGTGCTATGGCCGAGCCGTAGAGGCACAAGGAACAAGACACAATAGCAGGGATGCATAGACACGATTGCCAAAATTGGTACAGACAACACTGACCTGTCATGTGAAAACACTCTTTCGATTTTGTACGAAACAACGATGGAGAAACGATCAGTAGACTTCCAAATCACAAATCAGTTGTTCATATGTGGCAGTAGGTCCCCACACAAAAAGGCAAATAGCAAATGGAGGTTCGCTTAGATAAACTTGATAAATTATGGGACGAATTCAACCAGGTCAATGATGAAATCTCGATTAATGAAGGTGAATCTGATGCCGATACTTTCCACACGTTTTTTGAAACAACAGCCTCGGAACGAGCCTTGCACTGGCTCAGGGAACGATCAAATACTTAGACTAAATTCAAGTATTGATCAATTGGTTCAAAAACAACGATCATTATTCGACGGTTTTACTGATTTTGCGAGGACATTGGGCCGAAGTGTCAGACGATGACGACTACCCATCATTTAATAGCCTCTAGCGAAAAAATGTAACATTTTAGAAGCATGTCAGTCTATACAAATACAAAGGTCTTAACATCAGACGTCAATCCACATACGTCAACTTTAGTAATCTCTTGTCCGATGTACAAGTCAAGACATTTGCTTCACAGATGTTTCCGGTTCCAAGTTCTTAATTATAAGAGTAGAAAAGAGTTTGTTACTAACAATACGATTTGTATAAATTGTTTACGCAGTAAGCATAATATGTCAGATTGCCCGTCGAACTATATATAAATGTTCAATCTGTACCCAGCCACATAACACAATTATCCATAATAACGCTTCTGAACCAAATACCACTGCCAATGTCACCATCAACGATACAACCATCGAAAGTAATCACGCTCTGGTTTCGACTTTTACTAAGCCTAATTTTTATTCCCACCTGACCGACAAAGCCAAAGCGCATTCTCAAAATCTGTTCTCTAATTCTTAAAAGATCTACTTAAAAGAATTCTTTCGAAAATTGCAAGTCGCACGATTAGTTTTAGATTATGGCTCACAATCTACATTTATTAGTGAAAGCTGTGTTCAACGTCTCCGATTGTTCAGAATACATTCCTGTATTACGGTTAACGGTCTAGTAGTGGCTAAAGCTGGTATGCCAAACCGAGCGGTTCAATTACTACTTGCCTCTCGATATAAAGCAGAACACACTATTTCGGTTTCTGCTTTCATCCTTCACAGACTTACGTCAAATATACCTTCAAGGAAAATCGAGATCAAACAATGGACCTACATCCAAAATCTTCATCTAGCCAACCTGCAATTCAATCATCCTAGCAAAATCGATATTATAATTGGCGCTGATGTGTTCTTTAACATATTGTACAGTGATCGCATCATATCAGATAGCCAGCCAATATAGTCCAGCTTACAACATTTGGCTGTGTGTGGACAATTCTTCGAGCAGCAAAATAGTCAAAAATCACAATCGACGAATAAACTCATTGTTTGCCATTATGCTGATCTTCATACTACCCTCGAAAAATTTTGGCAACTGGAGGATATCGACATCTTACCACAATGCGAAACTAGTTTTTCAGAGAATTATAGTCGAGCTGCGAATGACAGATACATTGTAAGCTTACCATTTCAAAATACACCTGCACTAGGGAACCCATATAACGCGGCTGCAACACGTTTATTTTCTATGGAGAGGAAATTTAAACGAGGCAGTGTCTTTCAAGCAGCATATTCAGATTTCATAGCAGAATATCTTCGATTAGACCACATGGAAAAGATTAAATATTCAATCGAACTTAAAGTATTACCTGCCTCATCATGAGTTCATGAACAAAACTAATAGTTACATTAGAAGGTTCAACAAAGTCGAGTTCTGGCCACTCTCTAAATGACAACCTGCTAACTGGCCCTAAACTGGAAAAAATCTCGTCAACGTACTACTCAGGCCGATCAATTCAGCAAATGGTAACTGATCATGGAAGTAATTATCCAGTTAGCTGCGCCTATACTTAGTCAAGATCTTTATATGGATGATTTGCTTTCTGGAACTAATAATATAGATCGGGCAATCAAAATATACAATCAGACGATCGCTATATGTAAAGAAGCAGGTTTCAACTTAAGAAAGTGGATGTCAAACTCACAAGAGCTTCTGAATTGTATACCACTGGAAGCCCAGGAGACCAAACCCTTAGAATTTGATAACGAATCATTTGGGATAAAAACATTTGGCCTAAATTGGAAACCAAAAAACGATACGTTTCAGTTCAAGGTACATCTTAACGAATACCGAAAGGCAACCAAACGCACAATCCTGTCAGATGCTGCGAGGTTTTTTGATTGGGGCCAGGTGAGATTATAAATAAGTTAATAGCAGCAAAAACCAAAGCAGCACCATTGAAGCAAGTATCTCTACTAAGACTGGAATTGTGTGGAGCCTATCTACTAAGTAAGTGAGTGCAATTGGTGAAAGAATCTCTAACCATAAATTTTGAGTACACTTCACTCGTGGGCCGATTCTAAGATCGTCCTAGATTGGTTGTCAGTGCATCCTAGAAAATGGCAAACTTCATTGCAAATCGAACGTCACAATTGGAAGATATGCCACGGAAATATTGGAACCACATTTCGTCAAAGGACAACCCACAGCCGACTATGGTGGCAGGGACTGCTGTACCTGGTCTTCCTCATCAACACATGACTTACAGCTTAGTGAAAGTGACTACATAATATAGAAAAACGAAATCGGACTATAGACAGTTCCCTTGGGAATACTACATTAAATTTTGTTCAAGAACTTTTTATAAGATTTTAGTACACGTTTTATAAGATTTTAGATATCAGTGCAAGTTAAAAAGGGCAACAAAAACGGACACACTAGCTTTAGGAACAATAACTTCAGTAATTGCTGTGGCTGAAATGCAAGCAGCAGAGCAATTATTCATTAAATGGGCACAAAATTCTACATTTCACGAAGAAATAAAAGCTAGCACTTAAGTTAGAGCACCAGTTAAAAAACCATGCATTGCGCTCTTTAACGCCGTTTTTAGACAAGCGGGGAATAATTCGTATCGGTGGACGCCTGGAAGAATCGGCATGTCCTTTTGATACCAAGCAATTCCTAATTCTGCCTAAGAAGCATATTTTAAGCACATTTTATATTGAAAAATATCACAAAAAATTTCTCCACCCAGCCCCGACTTTAATATTGAGCCTGCTTCGCCAACGGTTTTGAATCTTGAGTGCTCGAAATATGATTTAAATCTACATTGCTAAATATATGATGTGCTTTCGTCAAAAGGTACTTACTGAAATCACGGCTCGCCTCTGGAAGTTCGTTCCTTTCGACTGGTGTTGACATAGCCGGTCCTGTATACCTCAAAGCCAACAAAAGTCGACGAAAGTTGACAGTGCGACCATATAAAGTAAAGAAGGAAGTGCCTTAATAATTCAGCAACAAACATTTATAGTCGAGGCTATTGTGGATGAGCTCATCCTGGGGTTTGTATTGGATATGGGACAGAGTACATTGAGCAACAGTCAGCTAGAACAAAACTACCAATAAAGAAAGATCCTGAAACATGAATAGCAATTAACAGAATTAAGCACAACTTTCTACATCTGGAAATTTTTTGTCACAATAACAAACTCTATTGGAAGTCATGGTTGTTCACAGTTATTTCGAGAGCCTCACATTCTCATCAATGTTGGGTGCGTAAATTACACGATGTAGTTTACGCAGTTGTTTACATGTAATTTACATGTAAATTACACAAGTTATTTTTTACATTACGTAATGTAAATAACGATTTTTCATGACAAGGGCGCTATCTATTATATAATTTAATAACTAATAATTTAATTATTGTAAAAATTGACTGTGTAACGTTATAAATAAAACAAAAACAAATTAATATGTCAAAATTTTTTGATATCGTTTTGATAAAAAAACGTAAGTATGTATTACTAGCATTGGTAATATCGGTATTTTAAATTTAAACACAGATGGCAGTATAGATACATAAATGAACTTTGCGTAGAATTTGAAGATAACTAAAAGTCTAAAATAATTATGATTGACCGTCTAAATGAACGGTTTGATTGATATTTATGATGCGAATAACCCTCATAAAACCGCCCAGATGGCGCAGTGGTTAAAGCTCGAATCCCGATTCGGGGCAAGATGCAAATGAGTTATTCTAAATCAACGAAATCGTTCAACGAAAAAAAACTCGAACTATAGCCGTACATAGAGTGCTACCGCAACGGACCAATCACCGGTCTAAGTGCACGTGCGATAGCAGCCACAACAACCTAACCTAACCCTTCTAAATAAATATTTGCCACATTTATACACTATTTCCAGTTATTTTTCAGAGTTTTCACGTTTTTTATATATTTTATGTAAATTATACGTTTTTTTACTGTAATTTACGTTATTTACATAAAAATGTAAATAACGTTTTTCACATGTAAAGTACCCATCACTAATTCTCATTAACGATCGACGTTCCTTTTCGGTTATCATTCTAGAGTGGTAAGCTAAAGGGCCAATGATACTGTAACGACTAATGGTTAACAAGGCGGTTGCATGGCATTCGTAGTAATAAATTCAGATTTCAATGCTCCCTCGCTAATATAACCTACATCATTGTTTAGAACATAGTTTAAAACATAATCATCATCAAGCTTTTCGCAATTGTGCCTTAAACGGAATGCACTTGGTCATAACATGTTGATGGATGTCATAAATAGATGGAATTCATCATATCCAACTGGCGTTCATTTCTGGGCGAGCGGGACAAGTTTGGGTCATCACAAGAAAGAATTTCACTGTGCACAAACAGGAAATCCGATTACATTTTCGAAATGTGATTTAAACATCAATGCTTAATATATTTTTGAAGGTAGGATTAATCTTTCTAAAATAAAAACTTCAGAATGTTGTAATTGATTGGTGAGGTGCTTGAACCTAACTTTTTTGTACAATAAATTTAAGTGAACACTCGTAGTTATACCAGTTCATATGTACCATCGAAATGATCTCATTTTAATGTTGACCACGGTTCTAAAGAACTGGTATTTGCGCCATTGAAATACAATGTCAGCTAAATCCTCCTGTAATGTTGGGCCGGTCATCATGAAGTTAGTACGAGGCATGAAACACTGTTTTGTTTTGTTATAATGCTATAATGCATGGCTATGCCGTGATGTATAATCAAATAACTCTCCTCAAACGGATAATCTTCGTCATTTTTATGAATTAATTCCATGTGGTTTTGGCCTAAATATTTATGAATTCATGGTAAATTTGCTTGAATAGTAGTCCTTCATAAACTTGCTTACAAGATGTAACAACCTGGTCGTTCTTATCTTTTTGGATTCCTCTTGAAGAGTTTAACATGGTCTGGACCTTCCAACTTGACTTCTTTTTCAGTGCAACATTTTCCACATCTTCCACTTTCGACGAGTAGCCTTTACTACTCATCAATCTCTTTGCTAGCTATCAAAGTTGTCTTTTGTTGCAACCTAAGCTTCCCATGTTGTTGATTACAATTCATTCTAAGTTTATTTATTATGCCCCCTTTTATAATGTTGGCTATTGACGAATAGAAGGCAACAGATAAAGCAGATAAAGACAACTAGGAGAAAATTTACCACAAACAGATTGAAAGATACGGAAACAAGAAACAACTTCAATGAAACACTCCAATTCAATCTGCAATTTAAAGCTGGCTACAAAAAGGTAACCAACATTTGTACAGTTCAAACCAGTCAGGTGATGTGCAATAAGTAAGGTTAACCATCGATATGCCCATCAATAGCTTTTTTTTTTTTTTTTACCTTTTGTTTTAATTGGGTGCAGGGCGGACTGCAAATGTCTACAAATTCCTAGCTCCTTGTAACTGTCAGAGCTCCTGCACCCACTTCACTTCTGGTGGTTCAACTGAGCAAAGAACCTAAAATTGAAGGTATGAAATGAAAATGGATATGGATCAATCAAGACATCAAAGGAGTAGGCAGTTACCTACCCATATAGTACAAGCATTACACTTCAATCTCTTGTTTGAGAGGACTCGATTGTTCATTTTAGTATAGACAAAATAAGTTTCAAAAGTACATCGTTTTATCAAGTTCAATTTGTACCTGAAGCATTTGTTTCTTGGAACTTTATCACTGCCTATATAAAGCGTCCATCCAAGTTCAAGAACTCATCTGAAGTTCGAGCAATAAAATAAAATATTCACTTACCTATTCAGCAACAGTTGATCGATTATGTTCTGTTCCAATTCCGTCCGGATCGATGGTAAATGACCGCCGAGTTGAATACATTCCGTTTCGGCTTCATGCCACGTTAATAATTTTTCTATAGCGGATATACAAAATTGACGATATGCAATCCAGCCAAAGGCACATTGTGACACAATTGTTTCATTTGATTGCGCAACATAATTTATAATTATTGATGGTACTTCAAAATTACTATAATTACTTTTATTTCGATTACTTAAAAAACTATCTGATAATGACATCGATGATGTCGCCCCATCGTCCGCCGTCGACGTAACGGACGACGAGGATGCGATCGATGTTTTTGTAATGCGTATCACGAGTATGTTATCGTTCGATAGAAATGTAAAATTTTTTTTAACCCGAACCGTATCCAAACAATAATACCATACGGGTATACCGTCCGACATTTCGAGCAGTTCGATAAATAGTCCCGCACACCTAGCTTTGGCCACATTAAAATTCTTAATTTGATATTGAACGTGTTGCTGCAATTGCAAGTTTTGATGCTGCATAAAATATTGTTGCTGCTGTTGTTGCTTCACCAGTGTATTGATGTTGACAAATTCGTTGGCTAGCCAATAGTTTGGATTTTCTGTACTGTTCGGACTATTTGCGACCAAATTTAGTAGAATTTTATTGCCGTACGGCAGATGAATCTTAAAGTAGCATTCGAATTTTTTTCTCGGTTGTATCAGCACGGTCCGATTGTTTGCGTTGAACGTTATATTATAGCAGTAGTCGACTAGTTTATAGTTTAAATTGAAGAGCGGCGATTTATATAAATTTATCGAAAACGGTGAAGGTGACAATGATGTAGATGTAAAATAATAGATACGATCACTTAATGTTAATTCTTCGAGTTTGCCACAAATTAATTTGGTTAAGTTATTAAATTTTATGTAGCCACCATCTTGGCAGGGTACATTTAAACGATTTAATTGTATTAAAAGACCATACGGTTCGGAAACTATATTCTTATAGCTAGTGTTCTTATTACTATTATCATTATTATTACTATAATCGGACGGAAAATATACTGTACAATTTTCTAGATGCACAGGTAATTTTGTATTATCCAAATATCCAATTGAATTTTTTAAATATAAATTGCAATCTGAAATTAGAAGAAAGAAAATAAATTTTATAAGAATATAATAAACTCTCTCAATTAGGTAAGTTAAACGATACAAGACGACCTCTATAAATAAAGATTGGCATTATTTTATCTAGAACCCGTGAAACATGGCATGTTTCCGATCTTAATTAAATATGTCGCAGCTGGCAGTCGCTCAAAAATCAATGCAATTTTGAAGCTGGCAATAATATGGGAGATACCTCCAAATTAACTCTTTATAGACATAAAATAGCATGAGCAAGTCTGAAAATGATAGCTGTAATTCCCTTGGGGGTGAAAACGTAAAGAACAAGCCACAATAAGCGCCACACTAATGTAGGGTAGAAGGTATGGGGATTCTGGAAAAAATCCGAAGACGCTTGTTTTAAAAACCATTGTATCAGCATATATCAGTCCTGGGTTTATAACTCAGGACAAAAACTATCGCAGGCTTTTTGGAATACTATAGTTTGTGTTTATTTTTCTTTCGGGGATATCATCAAAATGGCAGAGTCATCATCGACTAGATGAATCTTGGAGCACAACCATATTATGAACCATTTGGCCTACTACTCGTTAGAAATAAACAGTTTCAAGATACAACAATTATAGTATAGTAGTATAATACTCAGGCATAATTTCCTGATGGACATTTCGTAATTATGTAGAAATAATTTCCATAGGGCAGAAAAAAGTCCTAATAACTATCCAAATCTCAACTTTGATGTAATCTAAACTCGATTGAAGAAATCTGTCAAGTCTCAATATGCGTACTCCAAAGATCCTCGAATATACCTCGAACTTGAGAGAGCGCCATCAAAATCATTCTCCAAATACGACTAAAGTGTAGACGAAATGTAACTCATAAATTCTAATATCTTGGAAATATCTAGACCATTTTTTTTTAAATTAAGCTTTAATTGGGTGCAGAGCGGATTTTCAGACCGTGATCGTCAGAGCTCCTGCATCAAACGCGCGATTTTTCAAGAAATGGTTGATAGCTGCCTTAAACTTGTGCATTTTATACTCCAACGGAAACTGAAAACCCGATAACGAATTCCAATTCCTAATGCTTTGCATCTTCAGTTCGAGGTTTTGGCAACTTCACCGTAAACCTATGTGCACTAACCGTTCCTCGTGTTACCCGTCCTGGCGTAACAAATGGTGGTATTTTCTCCTTTAATTCTGCAGACCATTTACCATTTATTAATCTATAGAACACGCAGAGTCCTGCAACATCTCTGCGGTGTTGTAGGCTATCTAGATCTTTCGTAAGTCTGGAGTTTCGTATTATTCGGATGGCATGCCGCTGAACTCTATCCACCACTTGATTGTCATCGAATCCAAGCCGTATGCCACAAGTTTACAATTGAGATTCGCATGCCAAACCTTGCCAAAAGCCTTGGATATATCCAAAGCGATTGTAACAAATTGCTCGGTTAAAAATAATTAGTTAGTTCTAAACAGAAAAAAAAAATTTAAAACAAAAGAAAGAAGAGAATGGAAAAGAATAAAAGTAACTTAGAAAGTTTTGAAATCCCTGCCACGTAATTTTTTTTAGTACTAAGGTAAAAGTTCGACGTGGATGGATGGTATTGGTTTATCGTAACATCAAGCTTTTCCCCTTAATTTTTTTTATCTTATAAATACACGAATTTTCGGACACGCGGGAGGCATTAAAAATTATATTTTTGAATAAATTACAAATCGAGGACCGATATTCTTTTTTTTTGTGTTCCATTCTTATTGGATTTTAAAATTTAAAAAACCCAAAATGAGTATGACGAGTTGTAATATTGTCTGAGTTTATTGGATTTCAAAATTTAAAAAAAAAAAAAAAAACTATAAAGTAAATAGTACCGTGTACCGTGTATTACTTAAATCTAACTTCAATAAGTGATATAAAAAAAAAAAACTTAAAATTTAATAATGTGTTAATTAATAATAGTTTTAGTTACAAAATACATAATAGAAAATTGTGAAATATTAGTGAAATTAGAAAAAAATAAATAAATCATACAAAGTGTAAAACTGGACATGCATAAACGTGGTTGCTATAACAGCGTGCTTGGTATGATACTAAAGGTACTAATATTTCAGTGGAAAAGAAAAGAAAAAAAAACACAAAAATTTAAAAATGTAATATGAATGAATGAAAGTACAGTCGTTCAAACAAATATAAGTACAGTTGGTGAAAGAAATTTATTATGTATAATATAATAACATAAATTTAAGAAAATTTAAAAAAAAAAAACTTTAATAAAACAAAAATAAGACTAAATAAATAATAATGGACAAATTTATACAATACATGAAAGCGCTATAATTAATTTTCCTAGTTAAGTTTTTCTTTTATATATTATTTAATTTTTATATACATTACATATTTATTTTTATAATTCCTATGATTGATTTTTTTTTTTGTTTAAAATGGTGTTGGGTAGAGCTAAGGTCTATAGTATTAATTTCTTATAGAGCTAAATAATATATGTAAAGTTTTTTTTTCTTCTCGAATTTTCTTGGTTTTGATTTTTTTTTTTTTTGAATTTTGATTTTATTAATTAATAAATACGGAGTAGTTTATTTATTTGTTTTGATTCTATCAATTTTGGGTTTTATTTTCTGAATTCGATTGACTTTATGGATTTAATATTTATCGTACGAAATTCGTGTATTTAAAAGTGTATTGAAAAGTGTATGTGAAGATGAAGTAAATAGTGTGAAGAACGAGGTATAGGGTGAGTTGACATGCTACTATAGGTGAGTATTCCTGTTCTGTTCCTGCCAGTTACTTCCTTTTCCGTCCTCGTCCTATGTGGTTTAGCAAGTGGTCTTTCATCTTCGGAAATCCCACCCCAATCCCTGAGCTTTAGCCGGCAAAATAATAAAACCACACCGAAGCTCTGAAAGGCTGTATAATAATTTCGGTAACGATGGGCATTGAACAGAAAATGTTTTTTTTTCTAATGTCCCTCGCAATTCGTTACACGATTACAAAGGCTTCTCTGTGTAGTTCAAGGGCGAGATTCCATTTGCTTGTAACATACGTTTAAAAATCGGTTGTGGAGCGGCTTTCGCGGAAGCCATATTGTTTATCTGAAATTATTTTATTAATCTCAAGATAATTCACCAGTTGTTGGTTAATGCATTTCTCAAAAACTTTAGCCACGGCTGACACAATTGGTTTTGGCCTGTAGTTTGAGGGGTCAGTTTTATCACAACCACGTTTAAGAACCGGTTGCACCATCGTACTCTTCCAGGCGTTCGGGTATTTACCTTGCTTATAAGGAAAGGAGAAAAATTTTAGTTAACATTGTAGCCAAGTCACTGGCAAACTCCTTCAATATTCGAACAGGAATTCCTTCAAGTCCGGTGGCCTTATTAATGTCCATTGCCTTCAGGTTTCTGGTGACAATTTCCTACGAGATGTTACAGGATCCATTTTGATCATCACAATACGGAATTGACGAAGGCGTAACTCCATCGGAGACAACTAAGGTCGAGTTCGAAGTGAAGACCTTTGCCGGTTAATCGGCCTGCAAATATACTTCCACCACCAAAGCACCGTCTGCACATTTCAATGCTGAAATAGATGTTTTAGAAATATTGGCAACTGATGTGGCCATCTGGTAGAAGTTGCGATCGGAGATTTTCAATTCGGAAGCCTGAGCGGCCATCTTGTTGGCTTTTTTTTGCTTACGTAGCACAGATGTTATCAGGTAGTGGTTAGAATTTCCAATTCCAGCCTCAACACGCGCTTCCATTGAATGCAGAATTGTTGTAAGACAAAGATCCAGAATATGACTGCTTGTAGAATTTTAACATTCAAATGTGAAATCACTAAGAATCTGCGAAAGGACATGCGAAACAGCAAGCCACTCCGTCTGACTCACATCACAGTTTGTATTATGAAAAAATAAAACAAAAAAAAAAGTTTACGGATGTGGATAGATTCTAACTATCCAACCATTTTAGTCACCACTTACGACAAGCAGTGGGTACAATGGTGGAATTAAAAGCGATTTCCACTAACCATACAAGGTTTATTAGTTACTATATTCGACGGTGACGGACATAAAACAAAAATTTCTTGTTTATTATATAGTTGAATATCCGTGGAGCAATTTATAAAACTGTAGCATTCGTGGGATAGACTCACACCAAGGACAATGTTCAAGGCCGAATACAGACAAATCAAAATATCTAATCAAAATGGTCATAGCAGAAAAAGAACGGAAGCCTCGCTAATCTAGCGTAACTTAGCTAGGCCTTAAAACTATAGCATCAGCAAGTGCTGTGATTATCAGGATCTATAGGAGGGTGGTCGAACAACACCTGCAAATTTAAGGTAGTTGGAAATTGATTTTCAGGAATCATACCAAAATGACAGTCTGTGTCGATGATGATAGTTAGATAGTATTCTGTCCGTACAAGAGGTTTGGAAAGAATGTGGTCTGGAGACCCACTTAGTCGTAAAAAGGAAATGTCTTACATAACGACTGCTGGTTAACATCATCTAGGGAACGATGTATTCATAATTCATTATTAACAAAGAATCGTTAAAAGTGCTGACTGGAACATATATAGTGAATTACAGTTTTAGTATAGTCACTTTGAAAATAAAAAAGGGGATTGGAAGTACTACGCTATAGGTTAGGTTAGGTTGTGGCTGCTATCGCACACTTAGACCCGCGATTGGTCTGTTGTGATATCACTCTTTGTACGGCTATAGGTCCGAGTTTTCGTAAAACCATCTGCGCATTGCATAGTACTGACATGGAAGATTGCTCGGCCCATGGATTTTAAACACGGCAGGGGATCCAGATATTTTCATTTTACACCACCGATCGCACCACCCAAACGATTGAAGGTGAAAAACCAATTTTTGCATCTTGCCTCGAATCCGGATTCGAACCCGGTACCTGCCAGCTTTAACCACTGCGCCACCTGGGTGGTTATAAGTAATACCCTAGCGGAACAAGCATTAAGTGAGATCGTTAGTCAAGGGACCTTGATCATTGATAAGAACATAAGTTACATCCACTTTCATTTTGAAGATAAAATAAAACTCTTTCTTATACGGAAACTTGGATGCCCAAACCAACAGAGAGCGGTGTGTTTGAGTCCAGTGGAACTATCATTAACTATCATTTTTCAAAAAGCTAGCAGATTTTAAAATTTTTTTTTTTCAAAATTCATGTTGAAATACGTTTTTGAATGATGAATTGATCATAGGCTCAAATGGAGAGTTTGCTTTGTCCACTTATAAATATACTGACGGAGCAAATTTCCGTCAGTATATTTATAAGTGGAGGCAAACTACAATATAACGGAGTGGTTTAAGAAATAATTTTTGAAATCTACCGTGGAGTGGTGAAAACTAGGTGACTGTTTTACTTCTTTCTTTTACGTTTTTCTTTCTTTTACGTTTTACGTTTTACTTACGTTTTACGTTTTACTTCTTTTGAAGTTCTTTCTGGTAGTTTATCAATAGTTACAGAACTAGTGCCACTCGACTGAAAAGTGAATAGGCCTTTATTTTTTTGAGCATTAGCGGTGCCCTCAGGAGTAAATCGTCTATACAGTGAGCAGATTATTTTTATCCAATGCCTCCTGAAGTGTTTTCTTAACTGATGAGTGCGAAGTTAAACATTATCCTAATTTTGTTATTCTTGAGAACGTACGTGAGAGACACCATCATCAACTGAAGTTTACAACTTCACATATGATGAAATTGTTGCACAAACTTTTGAGCTCGAGAAAAAAAAATAAAAGTTTTCTAAATCATCGAAGTTAATGGTCAACATAAGCAGAGGTTCTAGCTGTTGGCAAATTGATGATTAAGTTCAAAAATCGCTTTGGTCTGAGTGTCAGTGTTAGGAGAGACTCCTCTTAAAATTGAAAAGTATGTGGATCATCGAACTAATATGTGTCACTTTAGGTGTCTCAGTCTCTATAGACTTCTACATTAATGAGTAATGTCAAAAAATGAGACTCGGAATAATATTGTTTATTAGTTTTTTTTTGTACTTTTACAATCATTTTTTGAAGGCTCTTTCAAATCTTTCACGGTTTGCTTATTTATGTCCTACCTTACGCCATTACAGCGACTCAAGGACGTACGGATATATATCCGATTTACATAAGACCATATTCACATTGCATAGCTCCATGACACCAGAAGATGGATTGGCTTATGAATGCTACACTTATGAATGACAGGAGGTCATATATATTATATCCTGCTCTTATTGTGATTCGAACCCATTTCCTTTTACTTCAACTTTGGCATTTCTAAAAATGAATGTTAAAGGGATGCATCCTTCTAGCACCCTCTTCGGTTAGCTCCTTCCTACTACCATATAGGTTATAGGTTATACCTAATAGATTCGTTTATATAAACGAAACACTGTTTATAAACATTACAATTTAATTACATTGATACGCCCTATCTAGATGTATCGATGCCAAAAAAATGTTGATTGAATCACGTATCTAACACCAGACATCAATATTTCCGTTGATTTTCAATTTATCGTACCAGTGGAAAACGGAAACGTTTACACAACACCTTCAATCGCCAACGCTTTGTCACAATGTGTGTGTGTGTGTGTGTGCGCGAGTATATAAATTACGTTTCGTCGGTAATTGAATTGAAAAATATAAACTCAAAACGTGATTTTTCTAACGGCATGGCGAGAAAATTTACTAAATTTTATTTTTCCTCCTCGATGTGTATCATAGCGAGAGAGGAATCCCAACAGAAAATGAAACAAAACAGAAGCATAGTAAAGAACGATGGAAATCTTTTCCTGATTGAATTTTTTGTTGTTGTGTTGTGGTTATGTTTATTTAGTAAGAAGACGAATAGTAACAACTAACGAGACTAATCATAATTTAATAAAGAAAATAAACTTTTAATTTTGTTGTTCTCGAGAGAATTTCTTATCCTGCTTTATGGGTAAACATTATGATATCTAGACGCTATATTATTGTATCTTCTCTTTATAATAACTGTAAGAGTAACATTATATTTGACCTTTGATCTTTGAAGTTCAAATAAAGTTCAAATCACATCCGACTATCGTCAGCAATCGACGTAAAAGGCATACAACGGGATTGTATAGGCCAAGCTTTCTAGATCGTCTTATAATTAATAAGCTTTGTTTAGACTTTTCGATTCTATGAATGGAAAATAATGTATTTCTAAACAGTTAATAATAACCCTATAACTAATCTCTTTTTTATAGAATTCGCTGGAACCTTAGTAGATTTCGCACTCAATATCAAAAAGAATCAAAATGAATCAAAATTAATCAAAAGGAATCAAACTGAATCAAAAACAATCAAAATGAACCACAATGAATCAAAACGAGTCAACATGAATCAATCTCAATCAAATTGTTATATTTAAAATGAAGCAAAATTAATCAAAATAAAGCAAAATTATTAAAAACTGACCAATGTAAATCAAAATGAATCAAAATTAATCTATCTGAGAAAAACTGAATCAAAACGAATGAAACTGTATTAAAATGATTCAAAATGAAACAATATGAATCAAAACGATTCAAAATGAATCAAACTAGATCAAAATTAATTAAAATGACTCGAAATGTTTGGAAAGAATTAAAATGAATCAATAAAAAAAACAAAATGAATCAATGAAAACAAAATGAAGCAAAATGAATCAAAATGAACGAAAATGAATCGATATGAATCAAAATGAATTGAAATAAATCGAAATTAATCAACATTAATCAAATTTTTCTAAGTGAATGAATCAAATGAATAAAAATAAATGAATTTAGTATTCAAAATAAATCAAAATGAATCTTAATGAATCGAAATGAAAATTTAAATCAAAATTTTATCAAAACGAATCGGAACAGATCAAAATGAATTAATATAAACCAAAAATTAATTAAAACGAATTAAAATAAATCAAAATGAATTAAAATGAATCGAACTGAATCAAATTGAATCAAACGGAATCAAACTGAATCAAAATGAATCATAATGAATCAAAGTGAATCAAAATTAATCAAAATTAATCAAAATGCAACAAAATGAATAAAATTTATCGAAGATAATGAATCAAAAGAATGAAAATGACTAACAATGCATCAAAATTAATAAAAATGAAATAAAATGAATCAATGTGAAACAAAATGAAGCAAATTGAATCAAAATGAATGAAAATAAATCAAAATGAATCGAAATTAATCAAAATGAATATAAATGAACTGATATGAATCGAAATGAACCGAAATGAATCAAAATAAATCAAATTATTTAAAGTTAATGAGTCAAAATGAATCAATACCAATCCGAATGACTAAAAGTGAATCAAAATCAATCAAAATGAATCAAAATGACTCAAAATGAATCAAAAGGAATCAATATGAATTACTTTGAAACAAAAATTAATTAAAATTAATCATAATTATGCAAAATGAAGCAAATCGAATCAAACTTAATCAAAATAAATCGAAATAAATCAAAATGAATTTAAATTAATCAAAATTAATTATAATGAACTGAAATGAATCAAAATGAAACAAATGAAATAAAATTAATCAAAATGAATCAAGTTTATCAAAAAAAATGAATCAAATGATTCAAAATGACTTAGAATGCATCAAAACGAATTAAAATCAATTAAAATGAATCAAAATGAATCAATATCAATCTGAATGACTAAAAATGAATCAAACAAAAATCTACATTAATCAAAAATGAATCAAAATGAATCAAAATGAATCAAAATGAATCAAAATGAATCAAAATGAATCAAAATGAATCAAAATGAATCAAAATGAATCAAAATGAATCAAAATGAATCAAAATGAATCAAAATGAATCAAAATGAATCAAAATGAATCAAAATGAATCAAAATGAATCAAAATGAATCAAAATGAATCAAAATGAATCAAAATGAATCAAAATGAATCAAAATGAATCAAAATGAATTAAAATGAATCAAAATAAATCAAAATGAATCAAAATGAATCAAAATGAATCAAAATGAATCAAAATGAATCAAAATGAATCAAAATGAATCAAAATTAATCAAAATTAATCAAAATGAATCAAAATGAATCAAAATGAATCAAAATGAATCAAAATGAATCAAAATGAATCAAAATGAATCAAAATGAATCAAAATGAATCAAAATGAATCAAAATGAATCAAAATGAATCAAAATGAATCAAAATGAATCAAAATGAATCAAAATGAATCAAAATGAATCAAAATGAATCAAAATGAATCAAACTGAATCAAAATGAATCAAAATGAATCAAAATGAATCAAAATGAATCAAAATGAATCAAAATGAATCAAAATGAATCAAAATGAATCAAAATGAATCGAAATTAATCAAAATGAATCAAAATGAAGAAAATTGCATCGAAATCAAATACAATATGGGTCTTTATGCAATTTAATGGCGAATTACTACTCCAAACCAATTACTATCAATATGACGACATCATAAAAAGTTTTAAGTGTTTTCTTAGAACCACTGCCAATCCTTAATAACGTATCTTACTGTGTTTTGCAAATGCGATTCGAGGACCCATCACCGGTTAAAAATAATAAATCAACAAACGAAAAAAGCTACTGGTCACAAAAAAACAACAAAAACTATATATTAAAGTACAGACCCAAGTCAACTAAAATTTACTTACCTCGTAATATTTGAAACGGAAATATAATCTCGTAAACTGTACTACTACTTTTCATTGTTCGATATAAAATTCTGAAAATAAAACAAAACAGAATTCGAAGAACTATTAGATTATTCCAATTTAATAACAAAAATATAATAAATTTAATTAAAATTTTAATAATTTAATTGATCGTTAAATATGATTTATTAATGTAGTTTATTGTGCGATTGTTGTTGGTTCATTGTTTTGTATATTTATGGGGTTTGAGTTTCATCGAATTGGGAAATTGAAAACCCATTATCGTAATGATTTTTTGTTGTTATTGTTGTCGTTATATTTTCACCGAGGGATTACAGATTTCAAAAGATGCATATATTAAAAATTTTCCTTTAATTAAAAAGCAAATGTACATATTCGATTTCAATTAAAATTTAAATGTCATTGCTCGTTCAGGATATGCCGATTTTCGAGGAAAATGTTATAAATTTCTATATCAGTTATTGTATTCGTTTCAAATTGATACGGGTACATATCTGGGAATTAGACGACAAAGTAGGGGTTTTTGTCTTCAAAAGACTGAATTCAAATTCTTCTTATCAACAACAACAATATATCAAGTTAATGTTACGACAGTAAACTGAATATCACATTTGGGAAGTGGCAACTGAGGGTGTAGATGACTCGACGGTTAAACCGTTATGATTCCACTTAACGTTTATTACTGAACTAATGAAGATGAAATTGCTCATAAAAAAAATAATTTGCTATGTCGTCAAATTAGATTTACGTCTATAGGCGACGTTAGAGACACGATACACTTATTTGTTGGTATTGACACTGTAAACGATTGGTGATGAACGGTCGTAAGAGAAATACGAAATGATGTTCCGATCGGTGAAATTCTTGGCAAAAGATAAGATTCAGCCAGTCGAAAAAAATGTGTTGACTGTATATCGATCCAAGAAATAAACTAAACGAATATGAAATTGCCGACGAAACGATATTATGAAACGTAACCGCCATAGTTAATCATTCGTTAGAGGTTTGAGGCATGGCGTCTCTCAAAACTTTAATCTGATGAGAGTCAGATAAGAAAAAGTGCAGGACAAATAGAGTTTATATTTTTTTGTCACGTACTTTTTCTACCAGCTTCGATCTTACCAGTAATTAAATCTCCAACTATGTGAAGGTTACGCCGAATGTTGCTTGCTCTGGGTGTAGGCAAGGATACTTAGAGAAGGAGATTGACCATTAAATCTATTTGACGATTATTAATAATATTTACGACTATAGCAATAGAGAATGGTTTAAACATATTTTTGTCTCTTTCGTTCTTGGTGCTTTCGCAATTATTGCTAGTCAAAATTATGCTTTTGGCCAGATTCACCACTTTTTTGCAAATGTTCTGCCATGGTTTGGTTGAAACTAATCAATATTACATCTGACTACGAGTTCCTACAAGGCGGCCGAGTTATTCAAATTTCGAGTCTCCTGCACAGCTAAGCAATTAGTTTTGATGAAGAATCAGTATAGTTCCACTTGTTGAGCCCATAGTTTGTTGTCTCTGGATATAATCCTACTATAATAAAACTGTCTGTTCCACGGGTGCTCCCACGAAATATATATCTTTGCATCCTGGTTATTGGCCAGAGTGAAAAGGTAGAATATTTCCAGGTGCTTCGAAGCTCATCCTTTGTATTTAGGGTATGCCAAATTCACAAGTAGTATGATGTCGTCTTCCAACACTTTCAATGATTTTATAACCATATAGGATTCCGTAAGTTATTTTACCTGAACTTTTACCTGAAACCGTTGGCTTTTTGACCAGAATGACACTTGTTGTTGTTGTTGTATTGCTGGAGTGTCACTCGACTGCGAAATCAGTATTTATGATCCGATGGTGGTGGAGTTGGTGTGACCGTTCTTCTACCCATTAATAGGGATAATCATTACAACATGATCCAGCAAACTCAATTGAAAATCTAATTTTGTTCGAAGTGAATCCAACACATATTTGAAATTTTAAAGCTAGATCATGATCAAGCTACATATTAAACCATTTTTTGATCAACATAAGCTTTGGTTAAATATACCAAACGAAGTTCGTTTCCATTCTTATCAAGCATGTCCTACATAAAAATGTCCACACTGCGTCAATATTGTGAACATGGTTAAACAGCCGTCGTGGACAGTGAGCTTCTTTGATTTCCAACTTTTATTTTTCACAATCGGCTAGCACATAGCGTCTAAGTAATCCTCAAATTAGGAGTGCACGGGTTAATCCGCCTAACGTTAATGGTACGAAACAACGATAAGTTTTTTTTTTGAGAGTGTATCACCTCGATTTTTGAAGCTATGGCGACATCTATCCCAGATGGTTCTGCCGATAACTTTTGAACAATTATCGAGTAATATTTTATACATAATAACTAGAGTAAATTACACGGTAATTATATTTCACATTTATACACATCATAAATACTGAGCAGACATTTTTATAAAGTATGTCCTACATAAAAATGTTCACACCGCGTAAATATTGTGAACCTCCCCCGATGGTTAAACACCCGTGAATAATGAGCTTCTTGTTTATAAGAAAGCATATAACGAGCAAAAGAACGGAACAGAGTTTGATTTACAACTTTAATTTATCAAATTAACTAGATCCCATCTTTGTTATTCTTTGGTTTTGGTTTTCCACTTTAGAGAAAATGGAACGAAACGACGATCCGAACTAAAAAGCTCTTATTGCATTTCCCACGATAAATTATTGTTGAATTATTCTTATTTGTTGTCTTGTGTCTCGTTCGACTGAAACTAAATAAATCTATATAAATAGATATATACGCTCGATGTGAATGTGGGTGGGATCCCGCTGGATGGAGTGCTTGGGAACGATAAATAATTTTCAGTTTTTCCACCGTACGAAATATGATTTTAGAAAGACAATGACAATTGACTAGATTTGTATGTATACATGTACTCGTATATACGCGCATCAAGTGGGTGGTAAAACCAATTCTCATTGGTGGTGAAGGTTTGGTTGAATATACAATAATGTTTGTGTGCTGGGTAAATATTTGTCTTCTCCACAAAATTTTCACAAATAATCATCTTAAATTATTTATGTACGGAGAATTCAGTGATGAGGAAAATTTTTTATTGTTTTCGTTAAGATGAAAATGCGTAGTAGGAAGAACAAAAATCTTTATTTCGCATTAATTGCTGCTATGTGTGCGCGACTCAAAATGTAAATCGACTGAAGTAGTAGATAATGATAACAGTACGACAATCGTAAAAAAAACACTTTGTGTGCGACAAAAATGTCGTAATCCTGATTTTCATAACTAATAAACGTATATACCAACAAAAATGTTTTCGAGACAATAAGGGTTGACGACTCGACGTGATATGACAATTTTCCGTATTGTCATCTATTTTTATGGCAAAGTCATTAATGTGGAAAAATAATGTTATGGAAATAAACAGGAATGTATACGCGGGTTGTAGTTCCTGCCACCATTATTTTCGTGAGTCATGATGTTCTATTAATCTCCATACAAATTGTTTTAATACTCTTGACGAGGTTTGCTTTTGTTAGCTTGGAAATTAAAATTAGTCGACTAATTTGATTACGATAGCGAGGCCTTCGATTGATTGGTTTCGGTCGAGGTCTTATTACGATGAATGGAATTTCTCTTACGGAAATAACTGAGCTTGTGCTTAAAATGCAGCAAATGTTTTACCAGTGCCCTCTAGTGCACAAAAAACAAATCATTCCTCCATCTTCTTTGGCCATGTTGAATATCCTCAATTGATATGAGTAATTTATTGAACATGTTCGAAGGAAACTTTATCTCAATATAGAGATACAAAAGAAACTGAGTGAACCCTTACGGATAAAGTATGGTAACACTGTAACGTATAATCAATATGGTAACACTAAAGAGAATTAATATAAAGAGGAACATCTTATATGAACCGCGGTTGCATATAAACTAAAAATTTTAAAATTTTCCTGAGTTATTTGGTGATGGCAAACGAAATAGAATAAACATATATTTTGAATTTCGTTTTCTCTTTCGAACGACAACAAAAAAAAATATTTGACTATTTCAAAATTTCGCTAAAGACGACTTCATGCTTGCCTTCCTTCTTTCCTTCCTTCCGTCCAAAATTTTTTTAAAGTTTTTTCATTGGTTGATAATGACGTGTTTTTTCTTGTGAATGTTTTTAGTCAAGATGGTTTAACTTTATCTTTTGGTTGGAACAAACATGGCGAGAAAGAGATAGTATTATATTTAAATGAAAGTGACGAAAATAAATGCTTTCAAATGTAATGTCAAACATTTTATGTCGGTATGTCGAGGAAAGAACAAGATCTATAAAAAAAAATAATTTTATAATTTTTGTATAATAAATTTATTAAAAATAAAATAATTAAAATTTATTTTAACATTATTCTCAAGTTATGATAAATTATAATGAATTTATATCCACTCAATATCCATAAATATAAAATTAAAATATTTAACACAGATATCACAAATAATAACATTGATAGTTTTTAAATTTTAATAAAACACAAAACAAAAATTTTACAGTAATTACCAAACATAATTGACAAACTTTTATGAAAAATGGCAACCATCACGAATAATGACAATGACTTAAATTATTTACCTATAGATGGCAGCAAAATCGTTCTGTACTTTTTTCATCAACCATGATACCGCCAAAACAAATAGTCGGAACGAAGAAAGGAACGAACACAAGCATAAAGTCGACTTTACTATTTCATATTATAATTTGATTGTAAAATAGATATTTTCATAAAATCGAATTATAATATGAAATAGTAAGCGAAGTTTTGGAATAGTCAAATATTTCTTTTTGTTCGCGTACGAAAGAGAAAACGAAATAAATGTATTTGTTTATCCTATTACGTTTGCCATCACCAAATAACTCTGAAATATTTTAAAAGTTTTAGTTTATATGCAACCGCGGTTCATATAAGATGTTCCTCTTTATATTTATTCTCTTTGGTAATAGTGAATATGTGAATATGTCTAGCGTCCATTTTGTGTGTTCGTATTTTTTTCTTCTTTATTGATACGTGATCACGAAAGGATGTATTTTATTTCATGATTAATAAAATACACATATCCATTAATATTTTATTGTATCTAAGAAGTAATATTAACCTCTGCTAAAAGGTTATGGACCAATAATTGCATATCGAATGAAATTACGTTTTCTCAATTTTATTGCAAAATTGTTCAATAGCTCATCACAACGTTGAAATAATTTAAACGAAAATTTTTATTTTGTGATCATCGATAAATATATATAAAACAAATCAAAAATAGCGACAATCGAAAAATATTTAGTAACAAACCTAATCGAGGAAAATTATTTTAATTGGAGGTTCCGGGTTAAAATGCTATTGAAAGAAAAAGATGTGTAGACATGTATTTCTGAAGATGCATCATTGCAAATGACTGATGCATGCAGAAAGACTGATGAAAATGCTTTCGCAACCATTGTATTAACAATTGAAGGTGGTCAACTACAACATGTTGGATCATGCAAACTTCAAAAGATGCATGGAACTCTTTAAGAGATTTTCATGAAAAAGATTCACCAAACAGTCGGGTTAGAATTTTACGTAAAATTATGAATAAAAGTATTAATGAAACTGGTGATATTGAAGAACATGTTAACAAGATAAATGAATTGTTTCAAAAATTGCTGGGTGTAAATGACGACATCAAACCAGAATTGTTTATGAGTGCAACATTATTGGGTTCTTTGCCAAGCTTTTATGATAGTCTTATCACTGCACTGGAAGCTCGTAAAGGAGAAGATTTAACAGCTTAATCGTTCAAGATTTCAACAGTCATCAAATTGGAAATAGTGATAACAATATTATAGAAACAGATGATGATCGAAACGAAAGAAGAACATCAAACCGTGAAAATAAAGGTGTTCCTCCTAATAGATATATTCAAGAAATTAGTTTAATTCAACAATCTAACTGGTTTATACTTGAGGGTGAACCAACGACATATAATCAGGCTAAAAAAGTGACCAAAAAGAAAATGGGATTCGAGCAATGTACTCTGAAATAAAGCCACTCTGTGATAATAATACATGGGAGTTACAGTTAAACTAAAATAGATAGATTAAATTAAAATAGATTCAAGTAATGGTATCAAATTCAAAGCTCGCTTAGTTGCTCAGGGATACAATAAAAAATTTGATAAAGATTTTTTGGCACCTTTGGCTCGTCAATCATCACTCAAAATTTTATTATAAATTGCCGCAAATAAAAATATGACTGTTCATCACTTCGACGTAAAACTGCATTCTTGAATGGCGACTTAAAAGAATTAATTTATATGAAACAACCTCCCATCAGTGGTCTAGGTGGGGCAAAACTAAAATTTCTGTCCAGGCCGCTTTAATCCGTAGAATCAGCTCTTCTCTAGTATCATACTATTTCCCTCTTTCGTATACTTTACGTGTGAGCTAGCCCCAAACATTTTCTATTATGTTTAAGTCCGGCGAATATAGTGGCCACGGCAATAGCTGAACTTTTTGGCTTGCGATGTACGCGACTTTACAACGCGAGCTGTGTGTATTGGCGCGTTATCTTGTTGGGAAATGCATGAGAGTGTTGTAAAAAGGTCATGGATTTTAGCGAAAACAGATTCCAGTTATTTTTGGACTTTGAAACACCAAATCGATTGTGCCATAATAAGATATTGAACCCTCTTCTCTACTATGATGGCGATTCAAGAACATTTCCTCTTTCCTAAGGTCATGAAAATAGTAATTATACCCATCTGGTCCATCTAAGTTGAATTTTTTTTCATCAGAAAATACGACTTTTCGCCAGCCATTAACATTTTGGCCTTGCATCACATTCCAAGTCATGATTGACTCGTCATTAAACTATGGCAAATTTACGAATAAGGAAAATGGCCTTATTGGGTTTTGTGATCATATTGGGGTGAAGATCGACAAACACGTAAATCTAATAGTGATTTTGTTTTAATTCTTGGGGGTTCTATCAGTTGGACATGCAGAACAAAAAAAAACTCTGTAATTAATTTAAACCAATCTACCACATGAAAATATTCACCAATTTATTTTGTTATTTCTATAATCACAAAAAATTCTAGTTTATTCTAATTTAATTAATTTTCTATCTATTTACTAAATACTCAATAGTCACAAAATATGTTCACTTCGGAATGTTTCAACACGTACTATTTGATCATGACATTACATAAAACAAAAGAAACGTGATTTTACACGTACAATATTTTGAAGTGGAGGATATTTCATGTACAAGATGTAACATAGATTTAAAAATTTAGTACTCTTTTCTATATGTAATATTTAGTACAACTGGTGGTTATAACGGTAAGTCATATACCATTTTGAAATATAGTTATTTAGACTGCGTGCCATACTCCAGGTAAATGACATTTTTAGTAAATTGTTTAGTAAATTGAAATACTGTTCTTAAAAGTAGGGTAAATGAATCGAAAAAAAGGTAATTGGTTGTTGTTGTTATTTTTTTGACATTTAAATTATTCATAATGCAAACGTTTTAAGTAATTAAAACTATTATAATCATAATAAATATAATATAAAATAAATAATAAATATTATATAAATAATAAAAAACTATATATTCTTTATGTTCAATCGGGCAAAAATGGTAAAAAAAACCATGTAAATTTTACCAAATTCTGGCATAAAACGCACTCATTTCCCAAGAAAAAAACCAAACTTTTTTCCGATTTTTTGAGTTGTAGCTGTCAAAATTGATTTAAATTTTTTTGAAATTTCAGTTATTTGAAAAATGTTTGAAATTGGTTTTATTTGAAAAATGTGGAACAGACATGCAACAAAAATGCTCATCGAAGCCTACGAGGAGTACAAAGATATGCGATGTGCTCCTCGTGGTGTTCGATACATGTGGAGGAATGTGAAAAATTATTTAAATACAAAAGATGTTGTAAGTTCTTAATTAATTATTAGCGTTTAAAAATGAAAATTGTATTTATGTAATTATTTTAAATAGGATTATTCTGTGCCGCAAATCAAAGACAAATGGCGACATTTATTAAAAATGTATAAGTTGGCGAAAGATAGAATGCGGACAAGTGGGCAATCCCATTCAACATTTGAATATTTCAATGAAATGCCAGCTCTGATGCTGTCAATTAAGATTTTGATGAACCCGAGTTTACGGAGGAGTGGCTATTCTCGGACACAACTCGGGATCCCAGTCCTCGGAACCCTAGTCTAAATAGGAACGTGCTGGTTGAAGAGGCAAATGTTGAGCCTAGCATCCAAGAGGAAGAGCCAAGAACTTCGTGGCGTCATAATAGGCGCTTGCGTAGTAGTATTGATCGTCTCTTAGAGTTTAGGTTGTCTAATATAGCGATCAGGCAACGGCACCACGATCAATACATGGAGCGACTAGACAACGTGGCAAACGCGTTTAATAACATTGCAACGGCTATACAGCAACTATTCCGAACTAGGGAAAATAATTGAATATATATAGTTTAGTTGTAAGAAATTCTAGTATTTTTATTATTAATTTCTACAATTTGTTTAAATTTCTGATCAAACCATTTGCAATTAATTTTGACAACAATTCATGCTGTCTACTGCTTCTTTCGTCTGATTCTGCATTTGAACTCATATTCTGGGTTACTTCCTGAGGTTAGCTCGTGTCATCATCCATTTCATCTTGCCGATCAATACATAAATTATGCAGCCCACATGCACTTAGCACAAGTAAGATGATCAATCTTTTATTTATATTGTGAAATGTTTGTAATCTCCGGAATCTCATTTTTAGAAGCCAAAATGCTTCAACAATGATTCTCGTTGAGGAGTGTAGTTTATTGAATTTTATTTTTTGACTAATGGTTTGTTGATTGATTTTGTAGGGGGGACGAGCCATTTAAAAGTCTTCGGATAAGCTAAATCTCCTATTAAAAACGATTTAGGTAATATAAATGAATCTTACCTTTCACATAAATTTTTAAATATATGTGATCGCCTTAGAATGCGTGCATCGTGCATAGAACCCGGCTCTTCCACGAATACACTTGTCAATTTTTTTTGGTGATCGACCGTTGCTTGCATTTGTATGCTATGAAATTTTTTTCGGTTGTAGTAGTCCTCTTGATGTTCTTTAGGTTTAAGTATCTCTATGTGAGTGCAATCTATTGCTCCGATGACATTATTGATGTTTGGTATCGATTTAAATCCTAGAGCAATATTCTTTTGTTCACTTAGAGATGGCCATTGACAACGGTTTTAGCATAGTTGGTCATAAACACTGCAAGTTGGGAAACCATGTAGAAAGCGGTACTACGGCTTATTCCAAAACGATCACCTAGCCGACGGAAAGTTTCAGTATTAGCTAAATACCAAATAAACATATATATTTGCATTTTTGGAGTAAGGTGTAGAAAACATTTATTATTTTCTAAACAGTGGTTTGAATAACTATCTACAACTAATTTAATAATGGGTTTTAGACAACCGGAAATGCCTTCGAAATTGAATTTCAGAGTAAGCTTCAATTACATTTTCGAAATTGTCTATGTTGGAATGTTTCTCATTATACAACAACAAAGCCATTTCATCGTCCATTTCACTTTCACTGTCACTTTGACGTTTCATTTATTACTTAAAAACCAGTGATTTTAATCCTTAATACCATTTTCACTAGAAAGTGTACTTGCATAGTTTGGCACGACATGAGAAGTAAAAAAACAATAAGGTACACGGCAAATTTGTAAATCATTTGAAAGGTTTGAGCTTTCGAAATATATACGTGGTTTTATATAGGCAATGACAAATTTAATGACGATCGGTTTATCTGTTAAGAGGCACATCTGTACATATATGTGTTCGAGATAACCAATTCTGGGTTTGAACTGCGACAGTAAATTTCCAAATTACTGCAAACAATTCCACTTTGTAAAGAAAGCGTTTTTGACGAAATTCAGAAGGTTTTTCGATTTAGATTTTTTACGATATCGAAAAAATTCGCCCTTTTATAAGGCTAAAAAATACGAAATTCGAGGCGAATTTTTTCTAACGCACATATTATCGAATAAATTCACACTATTATGAAACTAAAAGTAAAAAACGAACGAACCGAAAAAATCGACTGCTATTTAGTTTAGCTATTTAGTTATATACGGCTGATTGCATTTGTAAAACTTTGTTAATAATTATTAGTTTTTCTTTAAAAAATATATTTTAAATTATTTTTAAAAATAATATGGTGTTTAAATAATAATAATAATATAATCATGTCGATTTACAACTCGCCGGATTAACTGCCCCGGGAGTTCAATCGATCCACAAACGATTCGAAATTAATTTTTTTTGATACCGATCCGCAATAAAACTGCAATTTCATTAGCTGTCAAAATTTTATATTGGACAGTAGAAAAGCGGTGAAAAATGTAGTTAGGTTAGGTTGATAGGTTGTTGTGGCTGCTATCGCATACTTAGACCGGCGATTGGACACTCTGTAGTACTGTCAGCCTATAGTACTGAAATGGAGGAAGGGTCAGCCCATGGTTAAACACAACAGGGGATCCAGAAATATGTTCATTTTACACCGCCAATCGCACCGCCCAAACGATCGAAGGTGAAAAACCCATTTGCAACTTGCCCCGAATCGGGATTGAAACCCGGTACCTCCCGCTTAAACTGCCGCAGCTTTGTCCACTGCGCCACCTGGGCGGCAAAAAAAATGTAGTTATATGAAAATAAATTTCAGTTGTCGATACCCAGTAAGTAAAGATATTTCTGAATTTGCTATTAGGATTCTTTAATTTTAATTTTGTCTAGATTTATTAAAAACTTTAAGCTCAAAAGTTGCTTTTCAATAATTTTGTCTGATTTATTTAATGTCTTAGACATTTTATGTTATTTTCTTGGATGACTATATTCTGTAATCATTGAATGGTATTTGCTTCAATACATTAGCCAGATGATTTCGATTGTTAAACAAATACGATAGTTTCAAAATAATTTCACGGTAAGGTCTTAGAATAATAGACATCGTTTGATTGGCCTCCGTTTTCTAGCTCCCCATAAAGTAAATTTGTACAAACTTGAAGTCATGATTAGATAAAGGAAGAAGTAAATTAACTGTATGATAAATTGGCCTTAAATTTAAAAGCTTTATCGTAAGGAAAATGTATGTTATTTGATGGCTGGTAAATTGAGTCCAGTTGCCCAATAAGACTTGGGGATGCATGCTATTGTAATTGAATCTTGACAATTTTAGATTAGTTTTAATTTATCGAACATATCGTAAGCAAATGAAACATTGCTAATCTGACCATTTTTTGACCTAAAGTTACTTTGTTTAGTTGTTTGAGAAGTTCTTAATGAATATATTTTTGGTTTGATTACTTAAAATTGTGTTTTAAAATGTTCAATTATTTCAGCAATAACTGATGACGAATTTCTGGTTCGACTATTTCAAAACAGAGAGTTAAGCTGTTCAATTGTTTAATCAGTTCTTGGTGAATTATCTCTGTTTCGATTATATTCAATTAAAGTAGCTCATTATAATTTACATTAATTATTTTTTATTTAGCAGCTCTTGATGTGTAACCACTGTGTCAATGATTTATAAGTCGAGCGTTACGTCATTGTTAAATAGTTTCACCAGTTCTTAAAAGAGAATATCTGTTAAGATTATATTCAAGCTGAGTCTCGTGTTGTTCAATTGTTTCAGGTTAAATTGTAAATTGTATAAAATATGTCGGAGACAAATGATTAAACAAAACGTTAACAACAGGTTGAAACATTTGTAAATTGAAATTACAAATCTAATCAGAATAAATATAGAATTGAATCAATATTTTACCAGAAATATGTTTACCAACAGATATTTTAATATTTGCCCTTCAAACAATTTTATGTTTTGGGACCACTTGCGACTGTTGTGCGTCAACCTCAGTCTCAACACAAGAGTCAAACAAATTACAACTCAGTTAAGTGGTATATCTGGGCATTAGTCAGAAAATACCATCCTCTGAAACTAAAGCGTCCTAAATTCTAGACTCAAAAGGAAGTACTTAAATGCATCACAACAATCAGTTTTATATATAAGATTGTAGTATTTTAAAGAAATAATATTCTCATCACTTAATTAAATCCTATTATATTAATTGGAATTAAATGCTTGTAAATTAATTTTGTTTATTTATAAAAAACTTAAAAATTAATTTAAATTTAAAAAAAATACAAAGAAAATTATTGATCATCAGTGTCTGTTGTATCTTCTGCCGCATTAAAGTTTGTAGAAGTAGCTGGAAGTATTTCCCGTCTATTAAATTTCAATTCTCCACGAATTTTATTTTGAGAAGACCTTTTAAGTATTTCCACCAGTATATATTTTAAATTGTTCATCCAACGTTGTTTTATATTATTTATAAACTCGAAAGTGGGAATATACTAAAAACGAAAATAAATTGACACATGATACTCGGTCTTGAGGACGCATGTAACTGCGATCTATTTTAATAACGATTTAATTCAAAAACTTAACTCAATCAACTTACCTTATAAGACAAAATTATAAATACATGGATTTGAATTTATTTTATACTCAAGGAACTTTTCACTTTAAATTACGGAAAACAAATGAAAAAAACTAATTTAAAATTTTTAAAAACATGTTTCGTTGAGTTTTTTATGGACACATGAGTAGAAAAAAATGTATTGACTCAAATTGGTTGACGGGTTCTAATTCTATTAGGAAAACTCTATTTTATTATAATTAAATTAATTTTCAATCTATTTAATAAATACGCAATAAACAAAAAACATGTTCACTTCGAAATGTTTCAATACGTACTAAATTTGAAAAACAAAAGAAACAACAAACTCAAAACGAACTTGATTTTTCATGTTCAATATTTTGAATTGAAGGATAGTTCGCGTAGAAGATCTAAATATAAGAGTATCATTCTGCACTGATGTATGGAGATGTTTAGTATTTTCAGATATAAAAGGTATTCCAAAGATGTTTCATTTATTAAAAAGGAATATTGTTTTAAGAGAAATCAATGAATGTTTATTTAATTGTAAAGAGGAATGTAAATAAACGTCGTCCACATCAATATCTTCCAATTCTGGCCATAAAAAATCATTAATCATAGCTCGGTAGCGCAATCCATTACTGCACCAGCCTCGTTTTCGATAAATTATGGTCCGATCAATGACAGGTTGATGATGGAGAGGCTTTTCAACAAGCATTCGTGAATTTTCTGAACCCAAACACGACAGTTCTGCTTATTAACCTAGCTACAGAGATGAAAATGGGCGTCATCACTGAAGACGATTTTTTGATGAAAATCCGGGTCATTTTGATGCATTTGAAGATCAAAGACTTTATACTAAATACAGTGTTATGTCATCTGTGAATGTCTAATTCGATAAAGATCGATGAGGAATCGACAAATCTTAGTTTTCTTCAACACCACGGACTACAGCAGCAATATACTCAGTTGTTCTTGAGCGACAGACACGGTTTCGATTCTTCGCATCACTTATTTGTCGAGTGAATTTGAATGGGTTTCTAAGCGTGTGTCGTACCAGTTTTGGAAATGAAGAAGTTTTTACTTGTCAAATGTCAAAAGATGTCAGTTTAAAATTGCCAGTTATAAACCTTTGATTGAAAACCTCTTTATCAGCGCCTAAACAATTAATGTGGTCACAAAGTGCAACTATACTTATCGATTATTTGTTCACCCAAAAAAATAGTTCATAGAGTTCACTCTTATCGATCGATATATGATCCAACATAATTATGTCTCTATACCTTATACGTACATTACTTAATGCATAATTAGTAGTTTTGATTAATTAACTGTTGATAGAAATACCCAAACCTCATTAAACTAATGATTAGTTTCAATTAAAATAACATTTCACCCTAAATTTGACCCGAAATTGGATTTCATTCGTTGGCTTTATATATTTGTGTGTGCGTGTGTGTTAGAGGTTTGGGTTGAAAATCATAATTTTCATTTTCCCTTAACTACATATATACATACGATTATATACATATAATTTAAGCATTGAAAATTAAATTTTCCAGTTTATAAATTTAACCGGAAAAACAAATCAATTTTCCAGCTATTTTAACTATTTAAGAATTTTATTGAGTGGATTTTTCGTTCTATTTTTTGCTACACCACAACATTCATAATGATATAATTCCAATTTCCATTCCATTTTCACCATGGCTTATCTGATATCTCCTTGTAATAAAAAAAAAAAAATTTAAGAATTTTTTATTTGACAACAACAATTTTGTCTTGGAGTAGCAAAAAATAAGTACAAATTTGGATGTGCTTTTATACGTACATGTCATATAGAGCAAAGATAAGAATATAACATATCCATTTGATGCTATACATACTTTCATGTATTTACGAGCATAAAATACATAAATAATTTTTTAAGATTTTACAATCTTGTTTTGTGTGGGTGGGTGGTGGATATAAAATTTTTAACGTTTTAAGACGCAGAACATATTTTCTAGAATGTCTTTTCTTTGTGTGTGTGTATATACCTATATAATTCCCTTTAAATCGACATTAATATTTATTACTGATACCAAATTAAATATTCAAGGCCACACAAATAAGACCATATCAAAATATCCACAAACAATTGTATGTAAAAGTAGCTGTCGTTGAAGTTGGACAACTTCATAATTAATGTTTGTCATCAATTTTATATGTCCTTCCGTCCGGTGACTCTCCCGCACAAAAATAATAATGTCTCCGGCTAATAATGAATATATAAAATATTAAATAAACATAATCAAAATTTATATTGGATACGGTTATGTTAGTGATGGACGTAATTGAGGGAGATTACAATCCACCATTCGGACTCAACGTTATTCTTTTGACCTTTCTCCAATTACAAGATTCCACGTTAACCTATACTCTCTATTACGTGAGCTCATTTGACACGGTAATCTCGAATACTATATTAGTTTGGAAACGACCTTGTCAACAGTTTCTGATAACACTAAGTTTATGTGCAGTTAAGGATCCAAGATAATCTGAATGGTGTCGTTAGCACTGTTGAAGTGGGACAGAACGGCCTTCATTTTTTGAGCACCACTCTTATATCTCACTATACTTCTTTCATGTCAGTGCTATAGAGTGACATGGAGTCTAGGGAAATGGTCTAGAGACCTATATAGCCATATGTATGGAATGATTCGGTCTCATCTGAAACAGTTGGGTGTGCTTCGGCCGCAAAACAAATAGCAACGATACAAAACAGATCGGTACGGTTAACTATCCGAATCCAGATTTGTCTGAATTAATACAATCAATTAAGGCCTGTGCATTCTGGTGAAAAGAAAAAGTGCGAGTTGGACTGATTACTGAGTTTTTGTACTCCTAAGACGGCCTGCACCATTTTAAGCTGTTCTATAGCAAGACTAGTATTGTTTTTGTTTCCGATCGTAAACGGAGTTTGACTATCGCAATATTTTGTTGCTCAACCGCAAGACGTGATGCTCTCTTATAAATCAATCATTGACTTAATCCATTCCAAACAAAATTCTCTACAAGTAACTATAAATCAAAATGATATTCTGACAAAATCTATCATCCTTGTTATTTAATAGTCCTCATACTTCTTCAAATGAGTCACACATAAAGTAGCATTCCGAGTTACCAGGTTGGATTCGGAATATTGTCCGCTTCTGAAGTCTTCCATAGTTTTACTTATGATCAAAGGAACTTCCTCGAAAACGATTCGGGATGGTCAGATAAGTATGGTCTTTGCTTAAGTATAGAGTGTATCTATAAATTCAGAATGCTATTCAATCGATGCTTGAAACATATAATAACACATATCTTTCCGACAGTATTTTAGTTCATTACGATTCGAATCTGCCATTATCGTTTATTTATGATGCATCTGAATATGCTATTTTAGTCATACTCTATCATTGTCTTAATGATGGATGAGAAAAACCGATCTCATTTTACTCAAGGTCCTAATCAAAAGCAAAGCTTAATTATGCCCAAATCGATTGTAAATCCGTAGCAGGTTTCCGATTCGCATTAGCAGCCATTGTTATAACCTGTCGTAAATTAGCAACATACAGCGGTCTTAATTAGGCAACTGAACCAAATAGCATTCTCGTATTCATTGATAGTCACACTATTAACCAGATCGTAAGCAATTCGTCATCGAGAACTTAAGGCAACACAAGATTATCTGCACTGACAATTGACTGGTACACAGGGATCCACTATTATACCTACTTCATTATCAGCACTAGCAGCATAACAAGACCGGTTACAACAGTCAACTTCAGAGTAAAGTGTAATCCTGTGTGTGCAATGATTTTATGCAACGATCTTTATTGAATGAAACTTAATATATAGCATAATTTGATAAATCGGTGTCTCAATAATGAGATATACACTTATACTCCAAATGAGCCACATCACTCTGTTGGTAAACTCACTCTCATGGTCTTTCTTTTAAAATTGATGATTCATAAAACTGGATTTTGTAAGATAGGATCAAAACTACCTCAGAAACTGGATCTTGTAAAATTAGATCAAAATCATTGTCTAATACACTTCAGATTATAAATTAATATCAAAATTCAAGTCAACGATGCAAGCTTTGTGGATAGATCTATTAAAGCATGAATAGCTTCATGTAATTTGAATATTATTTGTGTGAGAGGCATATTTCATCAGGCATATGCTACCGAACTTGATCATACATAATATGCATGTGATTCGTGTATATATATATATATATATATATATATATATATATATATATATATATATATATATATATATATATATATATATGTATATATTTATTTATATTGGGAACCTGATTTCACGGCTTTTTGCTACATGAAATGATCCTTACTTAACTGCATGCTTCTGTATTTATGGGTGTCCGCATTCGCCCACCTTAGTCTTTGTTGCAGCAGCATGAGACAAACTTCCTGGAAATATCTGAGCCCTGAGTTAAAAACGTAGAACCGATTACAACCACCATAGCTCCAGAAAGGCAGACAATGCCCCATAGTCGGAAGTTAGTTTTTGCCGTGTTAGATGAAGGCAGGAGAGGCGTTGAAATTTTAGGAGTTAGAATTTTGGGTCAGAAGATATTGACGTGTAAATGTTCCAAAAACATCATATATCAACAATTTTAAGATATCATATTTGTTCTATAATATTGACGCGTTGTCATAAAGCTATGCATATTTTATTGATCAGTATTTAAAAAAACGGTGTCTACAAATTAAAGCATAACGAGTTGGACTTGTCTCACGGTACGATCAAACAATGGCCTATATAAAACTCACTCAGTAATAATAATAATCAATCAAGAACCATACATCTGTGACCTAGTTCTAAACTTTACTCAAAAATAGTTAATTACTTTTGAAATACATCCTCATATAGTCATAAGGTATTTAAATCACGTAGCTGCCAGAATATTTATGTATATCATCCAGCATTGAACTTACTCAAACTGTAATGTAAACATCATTGATATTCGTAACAAGTCGCGCAGATGCCAATCAATACCATATCACAAACATACTCTAGTTAATGATTTACAACATTAAACGAGTATATAGTAGCACTATAACCGAGGTCTACGTATATTTATAGTAGCGACATGTATCGTATATATTCTGTTCACAAGCCAAAATTAATTCAATAAAATTGGTAAATCATAACTAACGTGGTTGGTACACTCTCTCCTGGGAAATATTTAAAATCGAAATCATATCGAAATCGGTGTAAATTGTACATAACACCCATAATCGCGGTTTGATACTTGTTTCCGCTCATTTATAGCATCCAAACTTCGGTAACAATCGAACCATGACAACATTATATGGCTAAATGAGATCGCAGGCGCAAAAATCATAAAACGGAAGATTATTGTGAAAATATATGAACATGCCTCTGCCTGTCGACAAAATATCTAATGAAAAACACATAATTTTATATTTTCACAAGAACAACGACCATGACAAAGAGTATTATGTGTATGTATGTATGTACATGGTAATATAGGAAGTGTACAGCCATTAACACATTTACTATGGAAAATAATAAGCAACATTTGTATTGTCTGCTTTGCGGGGATATTAAATAGAGTCCGGATAGTGTACGAGGAGGCAGGGAGGAATAACATCGCAACGTGATAGTAAAAGGAAATATTTTTCTACTTGATATCTTCTCATTTGGAATGTAAATAAACAAGAATGTCGTTATATGTAACAAAAACCTGCGAATTGGAGTGTTTTTCCAAAGCATCCTAAATATACAAGCAGCAATGCTAGACCCTTTAAATTTATCGAGCTTATTTATTAAAACGAAATGAATTTGTAACATCGGGTTTAAATGCAAATTGTGCTTTGTTTCTCGCAAACAACTACTATTATGATTTTATTTTGCATCCCGCTCTTTTTTCCATTTTTCCTTCATTTCAATTTTTTTTAAAAACAATGCAAACCGTTTTGTTCTTCGTTGTCTTTATGCATTTCGTTTCAGTTTCAATTTATTTTTGAATTTTGTTTCTTTGTTTTATTTAGTTAACAATAAGCATTTGCGGCGAAAGCACGTGTTTGTTATCTGTATGGTTTTGTTTTTTCGTAATTTTTTTAGGTTACGTAAAATTTTATGAGTTTTATTTTTTTTAGGCTTACGGAATTGCTATTTAGAAATATTAAACCTGTTTGAATTGAATCTTTTTTAATTATTTACAGTCCTTATAAAAATTATAAAATTGATATTTTGATCAATATTTATACAAAACAGTTATTTTTGATTAATTGATCAAAATTGATATTTTGATCCATTAATCAAAAATAAATTAAAAATGAAATGAATGCACTAAAAGACAACAAAGCGCATATTTCCATAAATATATTCTAAATTCGCCAAAAATTAGATGTATTTTTGGCGAATTTATTGCATACTGAAAAGTATACAATACAATTCCAAAACAGTGACAGACAATGTACCATCAAGAACAAAAAGAAACAAGAAAATCAACAAAAACATTTATTTTTGGGACTGTGTATTCTTTGTGCCTCTTTTTAATTTAAGCTCTGCATGAATATTTTAATTCTGATTTCGATCTGGGCAATTCCTAAGCTCTATCTTAATTGGTATTACCCTTCGCCCGTCTTGTAGGTCGTTAGAAGACATAACAAACCAAAGTCAAAAAAGTACGTGAAATAAACAGTTTACGAACGAATTGTACAAATTTTGTTGTATTCTATTCAATTCCTCATACTTACTCATAAATGTGAGGAGTCGGCCTGAGATGTAATGGTATTGATTGGTTCTACGCCGTATAAAAATATATAAAACGAATCAATGACGTATGAACTACGAAAAAGAAAGATATATGTTGGGGTAAAGGTAGCCTAGAGTAGATATTTTTTATTGGATGAGTGAAATCTAACGATCTGTCTTTAAGTCTGATTTCCATTATGAAAAAATTTTTGTCAGTATTTTTTTACTGAAAAACTCAAAGCGAGAAAAAACTTAAAAATGCTATTAGAGTGACAGAGATCGTTATTTCCTTTTTTCTTTTTTTATGGTGGATATATTTTGACAGATGCGTGTAACATAACCAATAAATTTAAAAAAAAATTTTATTTTTTAAAAAAAGACAAAATACACTTTAAATCTACAACAAAAAATTAACATAATTATTCATTATTTCAATTATTTTCACAATGAATTAAGATGAATGACACAAAACAAAATGTTAATAAAAAATCATCCATCTTTATTTTTCCTATAAAATATTTCTCCAGTACTGAATAAAAATACTTCTCTTGATATATTTTGTCAGTACTGCTATAATTATTTCCTCAGTAACCATAAACATTTATTAAGTACTGAGTGCATTTTTTGTACTGGATATATTTTTTATTTCACTCGCACTTTTAGAAAAATATATTTTTTATCACGCCTTGACTATTTTGTCAATATTTTTTCATAATGGAAACCAGGCTTTACGTTTATCTCAAGTTGTTGAAAAAATGCAGATTAAAGTTTATTATCAAATTATGTTAATTAGATATAAGTGAGTTCTATTAATAAAAATATTATAGTCTCATAATAAATTAGTACTGTAATCTATAATATTCAATTGTGACATCTAAATTTTAACATTATTTGTACTTTAACTTGACATGTTATCATAATTTGCTGTAAGTATATTATAACTATGAGCAAAATATTGTCACAATTTGACATATTTAACAATAACAATAACAAAAACAAAAGTAAGTAAATAACAATAACAAAAGTAAGTAAATTTAATTAATTCTTGGTAAGTATATAATTCAAGTTTCTAAGATTAATTTAAATTAAATCTTTCAAACTTATTGGGACATTATATTGTAAGAACAAGAGCCAGGATAACCAAGTGTTAAGAGTTAAGATAAGTTTGAATTTAGATGTTTGTAAATTTAAATTTTAATTGATGTTTATTTTTCAGGAATTTCGATCGTGCATCCAACATATACTTCAAATGTTGGATGAGAGATGGCCCATAATAACTTTAATAATGTGACGAATCACAGATGTCACCTATGATAATTAAAAAGAGTTATAAATTATAGCAGTAGTTTTGGGGATATAAAATGAAAGTGAAGTGTTTACATAATTTTTGTGATATTTACTGTGGAAAATAAGTGTAATAATAATTATTTGTGAAATATTAGTGAAATTTTTTACGGAATAAATTTATTATAAAATTAAAATTTGCGAGTTTAATATTAACAATTCAGTGATCAGACCGGATAAATAATTTAAATAACCACTCGGCAAAATCGTAACAATAATATAAATCTTATTTATTGATATTTTAAAGCATATTGTTAATGCGATAATACGAAGTACACAATTAAAATACCCAAACATGAATATGGAAGTGAATACTTGAAAAATTCTTTAATTTTTTATTTCCATTCCATTGTTATACTCATACAAGATGGCATGCGTTAAATACAAGATGGCATCCTAAAATTCGTTAAGTTTTTTAACAGTGTGAAGTATTTGAATTGTTTTTTTTTATTAAAATACATTTATTTAGATACAAACAGCATTTTACAACAAAACGGTACCGCTGTAGCTTCGTCCACAGATTAATATTCAATCATGTCTCATCGACTCAATTGCGACCTAAATATTAATTATTTAGTATTTGCATTGGACTACACAATGATGAACTAGCGAAGAACCGATGAAAAACGATCATAAAGATCAAAATTCGAAAGACCAAAAGTTATATAATATTAATTATTAATTATAATATAAATAATTTATTATTGTTGGCAACAAAAAATGTTTGGAAAAAGAAACGATTAGTACATTGCGATTTTTATTTGTCTAAGAAGAACAGAAATATAAGCAAACATTATTTTGTTGGGTTTTTTTATTTTTTTTTTTTGAGCTATTGTTTGAGATAAATCGTAAAACATACTATAAAATATAGTCGTGTCGAGTATATTTTATGGGAACAATAAAAACATCCACATCAAAATTGGCGATTTTTATATTTTTATAGTACAAAACGAAAACATTCAAATTATTTTTCGCTAGGCGTTATATGTTTATAGTAGAAAAATAATAAACGACAGTGTATTTTATACATAATTAAATTTAATTTATTTTAAATTTTGAAAACAAGAGGATTAGAGGACCATTAGAGCTACACACGGATCAAAGAAAGAACTTTGAATAACATTAACAACTGGTAGGTAAGGCCCTCAATGATCTGGCTACGGCCGTAAGAAGCGCAAGACATGATGAGAGAAAAATTAAAAAGAAAGACGGAATGGTAGTAACTTGAAAGTGGTCATGGTCAAACAAGAGTTTATGTCGTGAAATAACGTGATTTATTAAAAATGCTTTAGGATAAAAATTATCATTTCACGAATTTTTATTACATTGCAAATAATATCGAATTGAATAAAATCTTTTGAAGTTTGTATAAATAAGCCGCATTGCTGTATTTGTTACTTCTTATGTATCTAAAGCTAGATTATCGAAACTAAACAACCCCATGGCATCTTGAATAGATGTATCGAACTCCGGCTATACGTTCCAAACCTAAATTGTTTTGCTACCAATATGCTCTTGTTGGATTGTTACCAACTTAAATCAGGAAACACCCACTTTCGTTCAAATCCAACAGATATTAATTACACATACATACACATAAAAGCTTTATAGAAAAATAAGTTTATAATATTCAGTCACGATTTTAGATTGTCAACTGTCGACATTTCGTAACATATATAATTACGTTTTAATTACATGAAATATATGTGTAACTCATTTATAATCCTTAAAACCATCTCGAACCGCCCAGGTGGCGCAGTGGTAAAGCTGCGGCAGTAGGAGCGGACTGTACCGGGATCAAATCCCGAAAGGGGCAGGGATTTTGCAAAAGGGATTTTTCACCACACGATTACGATTGGTGGTGTAAATGAACACATCTATGACCCGTTTGCGGAGTGCAGAATCCATGGGCCAACCCATCTTCCATGTCAGTACTATATGCTGTCATGGAGCTATGCAATGTGCAGATGGTTCTACGTAAATCGGACCTATAGCCGAACGTCCTCGATTTTGCTGTAATGGCGAAAGATAAGGACGTAAATTAGCGAACTGCGAAAGAGTTGGAAGTGCCTCGAGCGCCGAAACAGATTGTAGAGATAAAAACAAACAAACATTTTATTTTTACTTGAAAACACAAGAACTAACATTAAAAAAATATATTTAAATAAAACACAATTATAGCACGGCGACATTTTTATTTTATAATTTTTCCCTTTCTATCTCATAGAAATGTTGCAAAGTCTAAATCGGCCTTAACTTGTAAAAATTTTGTAAACAATTTTTGACAGCAAAGAAAAGCAAAAATAAAACATTTTTCTTTTATTTTTTCTTTGCTGTGCACTGTCCGATTTTGTAATAATTTTGTAGTAATAATGTTAAAATGCAGAGTGATTTAATTATTCTTTTTAATGACGTCACAACTTATTGATGTGTTAGTAAATATGGGGTATAAACTTTTTATGTTCAAATTCGATGATTGCGGTTTCTATAGTTCAGAGCTTTGGTTTTTCGAACTGGTCGATACAAGCTTTAAAGCTTTGATGTGTTTTAAATGGTTTTTGGCATAAACGAGCTGTATTTCTCTTCATAATACACCCTCGTTACTCTTAAAGCCAACTACTTGTACTTAACTAGGGGAATGATACCAAACTGTATTAGAAGTCGGCTGATTGATGTTCTTATTGAAACCTTTCAACTCTATCTTCAATACTTTACAAAGTTCTCTTCGTAATTATAAACCAGTGGTGGAACAATTTATAGTTCGCTCGCATTTCCATCGATGGTGGAAGAGACGTAAGAATCAATAATTTATGCTCGTATGTTTTCAGTTCAGCCCAGTAGATTTTGGAGATCATAAATATAAGGATTATATATTCCGAGAGAGATCCTATAAGTTTAGAAATAAGATTTTCACCGTCGAAAGCTGCTCAATCGTTGCTTTGTTTATTTGATGGTTCGTTTGAGTCACAGATACGAAATGTAGGGTTAACTGGCTCACCTGTTAAATACGATTGAAAATAGTGTTTAGAGTAAACTCGATTGGAATTCTCATAGTGACTCCTAAGCCATGACACGAGCAATTAATATAAAATGATGTAGAAAGGAGTATAGTAGTATAGGTACTTATAAACTAACTGAACTTACCAACCAATGAGGAGAAATGATAACCGCTTTTATGGGCCATTGCTGGTCTGTACCGTTTCAACAATCTTGCTCCATTATACTTCACGAAGGGAAGCTATCGTGGCCGGTGAACGCTGTACCATTTCCACGATACTCCCCATAGTATTTCCCTATCACTTTTATCTTAGTTTTTACCATACTATCGTTTACAACCAGAGTTGTAATGCCTTCCAAATAGAGTTTACTTCCTCAGATTGGATAGATTACAAAATGGCATTGCTCATCTTTGTACTTTTGTTGCGTTTCTTGATTTATCAGACCTTCTGAGAAGAATTCAGGAAGGGCAAAGGACAGGAAAGAACAAAACAGATCGAAGTGGAATTTTAAATGCGACATGCCCTTGTCCTTCTAGAATTGTACAAAAATTTCCATTATAGTACCATTTAAAAGTCACTTCCTACTAATTTCATTGAAGATCAATACGGTCTCGCGCCTCGAACTCGAGCGTGCCGTTTTGAAATCAGCACATGGTCAACTAGGCTTCGGAAGTGTGTCCATATTTTCAACTGTACCTTATACCACTTGTACATATGGTCTCCACTTTTAGGCCATTAAGATTCTTGTAAACCAACGTGTTGAAAAGACCGTGCAACGGACCAGGTTTATTAAATGACTGTACGTTCCTTATGCCGAATTATCTCACTTCTCGGTACTTGTTATTATCATTCTTGGCTTCATTATTTCACATGTACAACACTAAAAAATGAGGATTGATCTTTGCAATGATTTTTGGGAGACATTTACACTATATGGAGTTGAACACAGGGAATATGTGGCCGAATCACCATTCACTATTGGTCTTGCATACTGAGATTCTATCTCCTCTATATCTTTTTTTAGAATTTTACCCAATGCGCTGTTTTCATTCCAGATGAAGCCGATTCCAGAGCAAATTCATTCAACGATCGAGTAGAAGCCAAACCCAAAGGAATTAAGAATGTTTTTCTAGTCCCATCAGAAACATAAAATTAAATTGCACCAGCTTTGTTGTTGGTAGATCAACTGTAGATCGCTCACTGTCCGCAACCGATCACCTACGGTGAAATGGGGATCTATCTATATATATATATATATATATATATATATATATATATATATATATATATATATATATATATTTATATATATATACTTATATATATATATATATATATATATATATATATATATATATATATATATATATATATATATATATATATATATATATATATATATATATATATATATATATATATATATATCTCCCTGGCATCGCAACAACGAACTTAGACATACACATGGTACTTTTTGATCAAAACCATCGCAGGGTTATGAATAGCTTGCAGCCAGTTCGTCAGTCTTGTTTTGTAAGTGTTGATGACGATGTCATCGTTGTTAGATGGCATCCAAAGGCAATTTTAATCAATTTGTTGTATATTGATGACGAAATGTTTGCAACTCTCCGAGAATGACTCGTCTCGTTGTTGGGTTGTGAACACATCATCGCAGTTCAAATATTAGTGTAATCACTTGAATTTTATTTGAAAATCGTAAACAACAATAAATTACTCAACAATTTGAATTTACATTGGACGAGATAACTATCTTTGTCACCGTGTACTTGTGATAATAAGCCACTTGAAAACTGTGATTCACAACGAAAACAAGTCAATTTCACCACAACTTAGACGATAAGCACACATTGTTATCAGTCTAATGACAACATTTCAAGTGTATAGCTTAATAATATAATCGCGATCATGTTTGATAATATTTTCGAAGATGGAAATCGTTATTCGTACAGTAGTCATCTAGGATATGCAATTTACTGCCAACTAGTGGACAAACTGCCAAAGGAATATACAAGAATTTGAGCCTTTCACTTTCCTAAAAGCTATTCGCATTTCATTATTGGCAGAACTGATCATTGGAATCGACACTATAAAGAAGCTATAGGCACTGCTTTCTCGACTTTGACCTCAGTAAGACGTATTAACTATACTTATATAGTCATTGTGGGTCAACACGAAAATAACCATTGCGGGTCACAGAGGACGGTAATATACCAGCGAACAGAAATTGAGGCCTAATTATAAGAGATAATATGAAGTATCAAGAATAGAAGAAGGTAAATAGCATCAACAAACCTAATAAAGCCATGATTTAATTCCTCGTTCGAGCTAGTAATAACAGTAATATTCCCCCGCAACAGAATAGACCTGAATACACTTGAAATGGACTTCATATCAGAGATCGTACCCCAGAGATAGTAAAAAAATCGATTGATTGTATTATATTTAGAGCTATCAAGCCTTTTGCCCAATACCTTCTATACTTTTTTGAATATCGGTCGGCCCATAAATTCTGCACAGTCTGGAGAGTTCATCAAATTTTTAAAGATTCAAAATTTTAAAGAAAACAAATTCTTCATTAAAACAGAGCTTAGAAATATATAATCGACGGGCTTCACATGTTGCTTGTATCAGTCCACAATGTGTTCCATATAAAAGTATAATCTCGTAGAACTCACAGTATTCCAAATATTGCTTTAAAGTCCACCATCAGAGCTAGATCTGACGACTTCAGAGAAGTTTACGACTCTTGTATGAGAGAAGAGGCATTTCCGGAACGAGGAAAAATGCAGCGTCTGATGTTGTTGCCAAAGACAAATAAACCTCCAGAAGATCCATCCGCATTTCGACCATTGTTCATGTTAGTGCGCATAAAATATAACCGATTGGAAAAAGCTGTTGAAAAAGCCGGAAACCTCACCGAGCGACAACATGGATTTAGAAAGGCTCGATCGGCAATCGACGCCATCCAACACGTCATTAAAATCGTAATGAAAGCAACAGACGCACTGCATGAACTGCAAGTACCGGTGTACATAAAGAGGATCATCTCAGACTATTTTCGTAATAGAATATTAATGGTATTAATGTATAATACGGGTGGGGTTCCTCAAGGATCAGTATTGGGTCCTTTACTTTGGAACATTATGTACGATGGCGTCTTGAGGCTCAGCGTTCCTGATGGTGTTGAAATCGTGGGCTTCCCGGATGATGTTGTCTTTGTTGTAGTAGAGAAAACCATAGAGACAATAATGGAGGTATGTAGGCTGACCATATAATTATTAAAAAATGGCTGTTATCATTTGGACTCTAGCTGGCTGACCATAAAACCGAAGTAGTTTTAATTACCAGTAGGAAGGTGATAGAAACTGTAAATATCGATGTTGGTGGAATTTTAATTACCTCGAAGCCTTCACTACGATATCTCGGTGTTGAAATTGACGTACGCATAAACTTTAAAGAGCACCTAAGGATAGTGAGTAGAAAAACTGCCAACGTAGCTGCAGCCCTCTCCCGCATTTTTCCCAACATTGGAGGGCCAACACAGAGTCGTCGGATTCTGGTGGCAAATGTGGGAACAGCCATGATCCTATATGGATCACCTGTATGGAGCGATGCGATGGATGTTAAATCGTATAGATGCAAGTTGCAATCAGTTTACCTCCTAGATGCTTTAAGAGTGATATTTGGCTTTCGCACAATATCCGATGATGCGACACTGGTTAATGCAGGGATGATCTCCATCGAACTACTTGCAAAGGAAAGGAAGTAATGGTATCTACATCGAGAATAACTAGAAAGTAGAGCATAAGAACGCATTGCAACAGTGGCAGAACGGCAAAGGCGCTGGATAGCTCAGAAAAAGACCGATGGACTTATCGCATGATACTATACATCGAAAAGTGAATAAATAGGCAACATGGCGAAGTTAATTATAACCTGACACATTTGCTAAGTGGGCATGGCTGTTTTGATGCATAACTCTACAGATTTAAACATGCCGACACTTCAAAATATCCTGCTTACAACGGTCACAGAAAGATGTGGAACTATTTCCTTTCAATATACAACTCGAGAGACCTCTCGGATTTCCTAGGGTAGCGACCAACACCCGACACCATAGTTGAATTGATGATCGTGTCTGAAGAAAAATGGAATTTGGCAGCAGTAGTACTGAAGCAATAGTACTCACACGGCAACAGTAGTACTGAAGGAGCTGAGGTGCTTAGGCAATCTACATCTTAGGTATAGACGCTGGGAAGAATAAAGAGGTAAATAACTAGTAACCTCCATGCGAAGTAATGTCTAACGGAGGTTATAGCATATAGAGCTGTTGCTATTTCTTAGACGCGACCATTACTAATTTAAACTAAATAAGGTTAAATTAGTAACGGTCGCGTCTAAGGTATAGCAACAGCTCTATATATGACAGTCGATTAATCCACCCAGCTGGCCGAGTGTGATGGTTATTGTCCAAAACGGTAGGGCTACCGCCTGACTGGGACGAGCTTATCAAGTTTACCTACACGAATTTAATGGTTTATATTGCCAAAAGTAAGAAAGGTCGCAGTATAGACTTCGTCTACTTGAGCTTTCATTTCTAAGTTACTTTAACTGTAAGTTTAGGTATAGCAATGTCACATTAATTGGAAATCTCATTTATTCCCACCTGAATTAAAAATCAGGAATTTCTATTTTATACCATTAGTAAAAGTGACCGTCGACTATAGTCTGTAATCGCTGAAGTTTGAGATGGTTAGAAGTTGAATAGAATTTATCGGTTCAGTATAAGGTTGCATTAATTAGACATGGTAGGTCGTAATATTCAGTTACATTCAAAATTGTATACAATAATCTCACAGCAATTTTTGAACAGTCCAAAAACAAAAATTGTAATTCATTAAGACGCCACCTATGCAGGTTGCTCTCCAAGAAAATCGATAACTTAAACCTGAAAATCGATAACTTTAGCCCTGTGGGTGGGGGCAGCCATGTTTCGTAAATATTTCAAACGAAACATGAGATCCATAGAATACCAACAACCACAATATCCAGAGCTTGTCGTAGAAGGCGACTAAATCTGGTTGGATCGCTGGGCTGACGACTCGTAGAATTGTTAAAACAATTTCAGTTAAAAAAGTCAACAACCTAAAAAAAATCGGATACCGCCTAAATAATAATGACCCCCCGCTTAAGTACCCGGATACGAGATTGATGATCAGCACGTGGAACGTGCAGTCACTAAGAAAAACTGGCGCGTTGGACGGCCTTATCACATGTATGAAGAAGTATCGGCTGGAACTCGTAGCGCTCCAAGAAAATCGATGGCCTTAAAGTGGAGTCCATGTGTCCCAAGGCTATACGTTGCTACACAGTGGAGATGACCTCGGAAATCTTGGAGTTGGCTTCTCATTGTGTAAGCTCCGCTTGCACATGAGATTAGCCCACCTGTCAATTGTCTATGCACATGCGCCACTGATGTAAGCCAACCTCAATATAAAGACTCATTTTACAATAATTCGGATAATCTGATGGGCCTATACCTGAGCACGATGTCAGATTGGTCATTGGTGACTTTAATGCTAGAGCTGGCAGAAATCAAACCGTCTTATGTAATAACATAGGTCCGTACTCCCGACACGAAACTGCGACCGAAAATGGGGAAGAATGATGTACTTTACGATCGCTCACGATCTCAAAGTGGCAAGTACATTCTTTTCCACAAAAACATCCATTTGGAAACATCGACACATCCACGTAAAACATCCTGAAGCCAAATTGACCATGTGTTGATTTCTAAAGAGTGGATTCGGTTTGTTCAAGACGTGAGATCTTATCGGTCGTCAACGAAATTCGTTGACAGTGACCATTATCTGGTCACTGCAAAACTACGATGGAAATTTTTGTACAAGTCAAAGGGGACAGCAGAATATACAACGCGATTCTCCTGTGAAGGTCTGATAAATAAAGAAACGCAACGAAAATACCAAGATCTTGTCAGCAATAGCATTTTACGATCCAATTACCAATCTGATGATGTGAACAGTGTCTGGGAAGTATTGAAAACCTCGGTTGTCGATGCTGCCCAGCACACTCTCGATATAGTGAAAACTAAGCCCAAAAATGATTGATTTGATGAGGAGTGTCGTCTTGCTGTTGAGCCACGCAATATAGCCCACAATGAAGCGCAGACTCGGTTTACAATTTTAAGAAAAAACAAGGCAGTTCTTGCTAGGGGACAGTTAAACGCATTTGTAGACTGTGTTACTCTGTGTTAACATCGATGCGGTACTCGATACATGGCGTGAACATTTTTCTGACTTACTTAATGTTCCACATGTATCACAAGCTGTATTTGAATACCCTCAAATACAGACCGCAGAGAAGTTCATTGAGGATCCATCCTATGAGGAATTCACAATGGCCATGCAGAGACTAAAGAAAAATCGTTCTCCAGGAGTTGATTGCATTAATTCAGAGCTCTTGATATTCGGAGGGCTAACTTTGTGGAACTGTCTTTTCGACCTTGTTCGATTGGTATGGCGAAATGAAGTTATGCTTGACGAATGGAAAAAGGCCGCGTCCCGCCCCATTTTCAAGAAGGGTGATCGCTTGAAGTGCGAAAATTATCGCGGTATAGCTCTCCTTTGCACAGCATACAAGTTACTGTCATACATTATCTTGGGAAGAATTACTCCTCTAGCGGAGGAAATTGTTGGTGACTACCAAGGAGGATTCCGTCGAAATTGGTCAGTCACTGATCAAGTTTTTTCACTGCGGATGATTCTTTCCAAGTACTACGAAACATCTCGCGATGTACACCAGGTATTCCTAGATTTCAAGCAAGCCTATGAATCGATCAACCGAGAGTGACTATATGGTATGCGCTTGAATATTTAGGAATACCACAAAAATATGTACATCTGTGTAAAATGACAGTAACGCAGTCACAATGCTGTGTCAAAGTTGAGAACAGGCTATCGAGAATTTTTGCAATTACTTCTGGTGTTCGACAAGGAGATGCGCTGTCCCCGATACGTTTTAATCTCATGTTGGAATACATCCTTCGTAAAAGTGAAACACCTCAGGACAACATCTTATTCCGACAATCCAATCAACTTGCTTATGTAGATGATATCTGTGTGATTGGATTAAATGGCAACGGAGTGAAAGAGATACTTGATCCGCTGGAACAGTGTTCAGCTTCTGTTGGTCTCAAAATTAACGAGTCAAAAACCAAATATCTAATCTCTGGGTTTCGAGACCAAGACGCAATTGATTTCAGTAGTGGAAACCACACGTTTGAAGGAGTGATGAGATTCAAGTATCTTGGATCTCTCATTACTCACGATAATAGTGTGGGAGAGGATATCAAGGTTCGACTTGCTGCTGGCAATCGGGCTTTGTATCCTCTACGTCCACTACTGAAATCCAAATATCTTGCAAATACGGATAAGCTGAAACTGTACAGAGTGTTGATCAGACCCGTTGTCATGTATGGATGAGAGAGTTGGACCTTGACGGATGAGTACGAAACATGGCTTCTAACATTCGAGAGAAGAATCATGCGAGTATATATGGCCCAAAACGCGACGTTGATGGCACATACCGAGTTCGTTTCTATCACTACATCAAGATTTTAATACCAATTCCTGATATCGTGCATGAAATCAAAGGACATCAAGTACGCTGTCTCGGTCACGTTTTGCGTGCGAATCCAAACCGAATGATCTTTGTAATTAGAGCCACCATTCGCTAGGCGAAGGGGTCGCTGTCAACAGTATAAAGAGTTGGTTCGTGAACGAAACCGATGGAGTCCGATTGTTGACACGGTACGATCCAACAATATCCTGTTAGTATTTAAGGGTGTCTTATGGATATCACCTTTAATAGTTTATATATTATATATTATACCCCAACAACAACAGCACCGGAAGTTAAAGTTTATAGTAATTAACAGTTAAATCGACTTACCTAAAATATATATTATCACTGTTATCATTATAATTAAAATTGTTAAGCGTCCAATTAATTGCCAGTTTTTTATTTTCATGAATCCATTTTCCATTCCATATATTTTGAAAACACATTTTACTATCACTATCGTTGCCATCATCATTTGGTACATTAGCATCGCCATCATCGTTATTGCCACGATTATTATTGTTATTGTTTCCACTTCTATTATCATCGCCATCTAAATCATCGTCCAAATCATCATTTGTCTCGTTCTCGATATTCCATTCGTTCGGCTGCCATTTATAATTGACATCCTTGTACGTTTTTTTGTTGTGTTCGTTCGCCACCAAATCCCATGCCGCCGATTTACGATTCAATGTTGTATACGATTCGGCCGATGATGATTGAATGGATGGCGGTGGTGGCGGTTGCATCATATCCGTATCGTCGAAACTTTCGCTCGACCACAAATTATTAAAGTATTTGTTTTGCGATGCTGACGATGTTAGCGACGAGATGGATGATAGTTTCGCTATGGACGATGATACCGATGATGTTGATGATGATGATGATGGCGATGCATTCATATATTTATTATTAAAAAGTTTATTAAAAAATTGACCTCGTGGCTCGTCGCCATTTGTAAAGCTCTCGACGTAAAAATCTTGTATGCGAGTGTTGGTCGTTTGTGATAATTCAACTGAAATGAAATAAAAAACTCATTTAATATCGAAAATATATATTCATATTTTATATTGGGCAGTCGACAATATTCGACAACAACAAAAAAAGTTGGATACAGCAAACTTGACTCCAAACTTTCGCCTTAGTAGTCAGACACTAGATCAAGGATCGGTATGTGGGATGTTGGACTTTCGAGCAGTCTATAATCGACTCTATAATCGTAAAATATATACTCACTAATTGGTGACTATGTTAATAGAAATTAGAACCGACTCATACTCAACCAGGAAAGGAAACGTTTCTTTGTGATCCCTTACCATATGCACATTCGATCCTCGATCGAAATAATATCCGCATGTAAAACTTGCCTCACCCAAATTGATAAGTGAGATCAAAGAATCTTCAACAATTTGAAAGTAACCATTCTGAACACGACAACGCCTCACTGTGACGGATATCTGCCAGTACTAACTTCCATTTTGCTCGTCGACTATAACCACGACATGTCCAATCAAGTGGACTACCTTTTTTCGCTGAATTGGCTAGAGCACATGTAATACAACACCACACCGGTTTTCCTATCATTGACATATGACAACAGTCATATGTCACTGATAGGAAAATTCTTTTGCATGACCACCGCGTGCACGTTTTACGAAGTCTAATCTTTGAACCCAATTTTCGACCACTCTTTCGCATAAATCGGCCGAAATTCCAGCAATTTCACGTTCAATATTGGCTCTGAGCTGTTGCAACGTGGCCGGCTTATTGGCCATGACTTCACATAACCCCAAAGAAAATAATCTAGAGGTGTCAAATCACATGAGCGCGGCGGCCACTGGTCGGGCCCATTTCACGAAATAACACGCTCATCGAACTAAGTCTCCAATAACGCGATTGTATCGTGTGCTTTGTGGCATGTGGCCCCGTCCTGTTGAAACCACATGTCGTCCAAGTCCATTCCATTCAATTGCGGCCAAAAAAAATCGTTTATCATATCGCGGTATCGATTTCCATTAACAGTAACGTGGCGATCGTTATCGTCGATGAAAAAATATGGCCGCCGGCATATAATCCGCACCAAACATTGACTTTCTCGGGATGCAACGGTGCCTCATAAATCACGTGTGGGTTGCTTCCTGCCCAGTAACGCATATTTTGTTTGTTGACAAATCCATTTAGCCAAAAGTGAGCCTCATCGCTGAAGATGATTTTTCGGTGAAAATCTGCATCATTTTCGATTTGCTCTTGAGGCCAGTTCACGAATTGGCGTCGCTTCAAATGGTCAAACGGCGTTAGTGGTTGTGTCAGCTTGATCTTATACGGATGTAGGCCAAGATCTTTACTTAAAATTCGCCACAATGATGTCACAGTGAACGACAATGATGTGTGAACGACACATTCGCGTCTCCTTGAACTGAAGCCCTGGTGGCTGCGATGTTTTCAACACTTCGAGTACTTCTTGCTCTCGAGGGCACAGCAACAGAACGATTATATTGATAAAAATTTGCACGATTTGCAATCGTTGTTCACGTGTGTAGCGTTCCATGATGAAATACATACTAATGAAGTTTCCAAATAACAAAAGAACAATAAAAAATACGGCGTCGTTCGCCGTCCCTATCGCAAAAAAATTGAAGCGCACCTGTTGAAACACCCTAGAAGTGCCGATAGAATGTTGCGATTTTTGCACATTTCAGATGGTTTTGGTTTGACTCTATGCTGTGACTCTTTGTATCAATTATCCTATTTAAGTTAACTTGGCTTCCAAGTGACTTTACTCACGGTTCCATGAATATTAATCAACTGAATATTCCTCCGTAGGGTCAGGGATTTCATATATAGGTATCGGCACTTATAACTAAGGATTGTTTAAAAATTTGACCTTGAACCCATCTTGAATCCAATGAATTATAACTTTGTGAGTTTCTGGTCCATTTGATAGATTTGTCTGCACCATTTTCCACCCTAACTAGCCAATTTTCCTATGATTGTTTCTCATGCGTCCATTATCTTTAAGACCGATGGTTAAGAACTCTATCTAAACATATCAGAATTCTCAATATCCTCCTTTTAGTAGGCGTGCTGATGAATGGTTCTTATACAAGGAATTCCTTCGTCTTTGCTCATTAAGCAAGGACTGCGGCAAGACAATTTAACCGTCCTTTCAGTGACATGTTATAGTCAACCGAAGTGATTCGGCATTTTTAGATTAGACGTTTTGACAGACGAAGTTTGTCTATCACACTGGGAGCGGTATGTGGCATGACTAATCTTATTATAATCATCTTATTATTCTGAAGGGAAAGATGTGCAAGGTGGAGGGAGGATAGTCTAGGGCCTACATTAAGTTTTTCGAGGGGGCCAAACATTTGTAGAAATCATCGAAGATCTCGTTAGACTGATGTTTATGTGACTCCATGAAGATATGTTGTTACTTTCATAGGTCAACCGGAATACCGCAGGAGATAGTTTCTTGGAGCCAAAAATTAGGTGGAATAAGCATTTGATATGATATAGGATGATTATTGACCCCATGTCTTATTGGATTTGTCGGTGAGAAGGTTAAAGTAGATAAAAGAAATAAACGATAAACATTGTGGGTTGCTCTGATGCGAATGGTATAATGATCTAGGTGAACAACAAACTTTTGACAGTCAAAGAGAAAGCAGTTTGGGACGATAACGTCATGGCGTAGAAACTATTTTACCAATATATTCTCGTGAAAGATTGTAATGGAGTGTTTACACGTTTAGAGCTGGTATGGCCCATCACGGTATGAACCCATAAACATGAGAAATACTTAGCAGACTTGCACTTTTATCAATTTGGAACTGATACTATAGAGTTCGGTCTCATTATATAGAAAGTTCACATCTTTAACCTGGATACGGTATCCCATTAGACGTTTTGACAGACGAAGTTTGTCTATCACACTGGGAGCGGTATGTGGCATGACTAATCGATTTCGTTTGACATCGTATGGAAGTCGTTTCAACACCAGCTAAAATCCCGAAAGATTCCATACATTGGAGTGCCCTAATTCTTGAAATGTGAAACATAGCTTTGCAAAAATGTTGAACGTTCTTATGGGTTATACCAATAATATAGGCAACGATGAGAATGCTACTGCCTTTCGATTTTTTTCGATTGGTAAATGAAGTTTTGCAAGAGATTGCTAGAACAACGAAGGAGGATTATATTCAAAATAGGCAGTCGTTGGTCAAGTTTTTTCCAGTAAGGATAATTCTTTCTAAGAACTTTGCTAAATCCAGCTATATGTATACATGAGATATTCCACTGGAATAGACGATTACGCGCTCATTCGAATTCAAAAAAATCCTAAATATTTGAGATTTAGTTTAAGAGAGCAAGAATTCATTAGTGGTTGCCACACCTTTAAACTAGTAAGGATATTTAGATCTTTCATGCCGTGGAAAACGATATATACTACGCCAACATACTTATCCGAAATATCGGACTTGTTGTCTTATTTAGATGTGAACACTTGACCTTGACGAATGGTTACAAGCAATAACTTGAGAAATAAAATTCTACTTTAAGAATACTGCCAGTGTGAACCTATACGTGCCAATAAGCATTAATAAATAATTTTATATATTTGGCCCAATATGAGTGCGAGCGGAGGACACAATGTACTTTGCGAATAAATACGATCATGTATAACAGATTTTGAGAGTAAGAGAAACAGAGTAGATGCACTTGTTGAGCCCATCTGTAATCACTATAAAATTAGGCAAAAATAAAGGTTCAGCCCAACCCAAGTTTAATACTTGTTGGGAAGTGGTTCCAAACTTCGTCCAATACTAATTTTTTCGTCCAGGAATCATAGGATTAGAAGGGCTTAGTTTCGCAATAGTTGAAGCGCAGGTTAGGTTAGAGTGGCTGCTAACGCACACTTAGACCATTGCCGGTCCGTTGTGATACCACAGGATCTTAGTCCTCTATAATATCCCTAACACTCTATTGGAACCATCCTGAGCTACTAATGTAGCGTAAAATGCCCCGCACCTTAATATCTGCAAGATCTGAAAGGTTGTGCATTACATACCTACCCAAGTGTAAATGCCTTCTTAGTGCCAGTGCAGGACAAGAGCACAGGAAGTGAACAAGCGTATCTTCCTCCTCCTCGCATGTGCAACGAAAGGCAATGTCCCGTTAATATCTCTACTATCCTTCTTAGATCTCTCCTCTCCAGAAAGATTAAGGACCTGGAGCGATTCAAATCCAGCCTTGGCCACATTTGTCTCGCACTGTCGCATGTGAGATTGTTAGACCACCTCTCCAGTGCTGAAGCTTCTGCCCTTTTCCTCAAAGCCAGTCGAAGCTCCGCTGTAGGCCTCCCCACATTGACCCTTTCAGGCTTCAGCTGAAGAGTTGTACCTTCCCTAGCTAGTTCGTCTGCCCTGCAGTTACCCTCGGCGTCAGAGTGGCCGGGGACCCAGATAATCTGAATATCGTTAAGAGACGAGTGGCAACCCAATGCCACCCTAGACTTCAACAGCACTGCTAGCCGTCTGACAGACTTGATAGCCGTCTGACTATCCACAAAAATCGTGATATCCCTCTTGTATATCACGTTATGCCTCAATCAGCTCAAGGCTTCCTCAATCGCTATTATCTCCGCCTGGTACACGCTGTATTGGTCAGGGAGATGAACAGAAGTTCTATTTAATGCTCCACAGAACAGCCCAACTCCAACCTTACCATCTAGCTTCAAGCCGCCCGTGTAGAATTGTATAGCTTCGGTTTCCAGTGCTAGCTTATTCCCCTAGAATTCTCTTCAAGGGATTAAGGTTTTAAAACCCTTTTCGAAGCATAATGTCGGTGTAATATAATGGTTCATGGTTAGTGATGTTCGAACATTTCAAAGGTGTTGAGTTAGTGATTGTTCTCTTTTGACCACATTGATAACAAAATAGCAGTTGAAAGAAATCAGCTGAGCTAAGAAAATTATAGTTAGCGTGGAAAGGTGTTACACAACTGGGATGTGAGATTTGAAAAGAAGCAATACCAGGTTTCTCTTGTAAGCTATCTGGATCTATAGGACAAATTTTGTTATTATATTAGTGAAGTAGAATACTGTCGAGTGTCGTGTGAAGATGTTCCAATATCAATTTCTTAGTCTGTACAACTTTGAATGAAGTCACGAAGTGGCTGTCCGCCATGTGATACTGAAGCGCTGGTTTCATATTGCTTATCAACAGTGGCTTAACTACAGGGGGAGATCCGCAACGATGGAGTACCACCGTAACGCGGAACGTGGCCTCGTGGTTTTTGTTCTCGTCATGAAGAATTGTGTGTATGTATTAAAAACCGGAATTTGATACTAGATGTCATTACTCGCTTATGTGTTATAGTACGTCTTGGTTATGTCTTTTGAAACCCCAATTCAATACCTGTCAAAATAGACTTAAAGTTTTTGTTTGGATTGTGCACATCCAACCAATTTCAACGGTGAAAAATTTATCAAATTTGCGAAAAAACAGCATTTGCGAGAAAGTTTTGTTGAGTCACTTTTTCGTAAACGAAACCACAGCTGAAAGTCATCGTTTGCTCGCGAATTTGTATGGTGAGCATGCTCTTGCAAAAACACAGTGCTTTGTGTGGTTTAGTCGCTTAAACAGTAGTGATTTTGACATCAAGGATAAAGAGCGTCCTGGTCTGCCCAAAGCAACATATCTTATTATTCTGAAGGGAAAGATGTGCAAGGTGGAGGGAGGATAGTCTAGGGCCTACATTAAGTTTTTCGAGGGGGCCAAACATTTGTAGAAATCATCGAAGATCTCGTTAGACTGATGTTTATGTGACTCCATGAAGATATGTTGTTACTTTCATAGGTCAACCGGAATACCGCAGGAGATAGTTTCTTGGAGCCAAAAATTAGGTGGAATAAGCATTTGATATGATATAGGATGATTATTGACCCCATGTCTTATTGGATTTGTCGGTGAGAAGGTTAAAGTAGATAAAAGAAATAAACGATAAACATTGTGGGTTGCTCTGATGCGAATGGTATAATGATCTAGGTGAACAACAAACTTTTGACAGTCAAAGAGAAAGCAGTTTGGGACGATAACGTCATGGCGTAGAAACTATTTTACCAATATATTCTCGTGAAAGATTGTAATGGAGTGTTTACACGTTTAGAGCTGGTATGGCCCATCACGGTATGAACCCATAAACATGAGAAATACTTAGCAGACTTGCACTTTTATCAATTTGGAACTGATACTATAGAGTTCGGTCTCATTATATAGAAAGTTCACATCTTTAACCTGTATACGGTATCCCCATTCCTTGAACGTTCCATCTATACCAACCAATCTTTTTTCATTTTATGCTCGACTATAATATACGAGTAACTATATATGGTGTACAGGGACATAATGTAGTATACCATATAAACTACATCTACTAAAAAATTAAAATAAAATATCTGCTCATAAAGTCTGGGAGCAAAATTCCATAAATTTTATGATACAATAATGACGGCATGAAGAGAAGAAGTCAAATAAAATATTTAAGACGATTACAAAGCGATTTTCTATTTTAAATGTAGTAAAAAGCTGGTTTTATGTTCTTACGTATTGCATAGATTTTTATGATCCGTTTACATGTAATCAGAACTCATAATTATTTTTACTATCAGTCTACGATATAAATCGTGTTCGTCTCAACATATTTTGATTTGTGAATCGATACAATTATTGGCTATTTCAGTAATTAGATTTAAATGGATTGTGTGAAGTATTTACTAAACACGTTAATGCTATAGTAGACATATGGGTGAGAAATTATTGAAACATGAGACACGATAAACGCCAACCTTTCGATAAAACGGATGTCACAATAATTTCAATATTTTGATGGGATTTATATCAGAGTCTGGGGTCACATACTATTGTTACATACTGCCCAGGTTGTGCAGTTAACCGCTACGGCGTGGAGCGAGAGGTACCGGATTCAAATCCCGATAGGGACATGCTGCGAAAAGGGATTCTCACCATCGATCGTTTAGGCGGTACGATCGGTGGTGCGAATGAACTTATCTGAGACCCAGTTTTTGAACCAACCCGTTTTTTTTATTCTAATCTGTTTTGGGGCTCAAGGCACTCCCTACTTGTTCGCGGGTCGCTTATTTACGTCCTTACTTTTACGTCATTTCAGCCAATTCGAGGACGTACGGCTAGAGGTCCGATTTTCCGAACCGTCTGTACATTGCAGAGCTCCATGCCAGTCTATAGTGCTGACATGGAAGATGGGTCGGCCCATGAGTTCTGCACATCGGCCGACCCATCTTCCATGTCAGCTCATGGTAAAAAATTCATTTTGCATCCTATCCCTATCGGTATTCGAACCCGGTACCTACCGCTCCAACTGCCGCAGTTTTAACCACTGCACCACCTGGGCGGTTTAGTCACCATTTTTACAAACATACATTTTTCTCTTTGTACATTTCCCGCATACATATTTCTTGCAATTAGAGCAAATGAAATTCGTCTTATTATTAACATTGTCTTATTTGACACCATTTACGAACAAGATAAGTGCTATGTAGTACTCGCTCTTGGTGTATCAGCGCGTTCCGATTTTTCCTTTGAAGCTTGATGTTCAGAAGCAAGTTCATCTGCTGGACATTCATCTTGTCTCCTGTTGAATTTTTTTAGATCTAAGATATGGAAGAAAACGTGAACTGGCCACATCCTGGAAACTGATTTGACACTATATTTTCGTGCCAGTTGGTCAGTTACATCGACCCCTCATTTTGTTATAAAACGAGACAGTTTCCGGTTAATTTCGTGTTTTGTACTTAGTAGCAGAGCTTTCTTATTTGGTTTACTCTTGTAAGCATCCATTTGATGTACATCCATTTGATTGGTACAGCAAAGTTGAGAAATGCAACGAGCCATCTTATCTTTCTTCTGTTTGCAATTTTTTGGAAGTTCCCTATTGTTTGCACGTATTGTTCCAATTATAGAAGTATTTTTAGATAATAATTTTAACGCCAGAGGAACGCTGGTAAAGAAATTATCCATTGTTATGGTCCTACCTTTCATAGTATATGGTTTCAGTACAACAAATTCACTTAATGGGGTCGATGAATCCCGAGCCTCATCTTTTCCTTAATAAGGAAAGCCATTTACCACATATTTGGTTTCAACGTCAGACGCCAGGTAGAATTGTATGCCAAATTTCTGAGGTTTGTTTGGCATATATTGTGTGAACCTACATCTGGCCTTGGTTGGAAAGAGCTGCTCATCCACCATAATGGTAGTTCCTGTTTTGAAGCAATTTGACTATTTTCAATAAATTTATTCCAAACTGTGCTAAAGCAAATTTGTCCCTTTGTAAACGTTGACTCCTCTCATTTTTTTGTCAAAGCGAATGAATCGTAGAATCTCAGTAAAATCACGTCCGCTCATAGTTGTATAGAAAAAACTTTGGTCCCAACTTTTTATTCCATAAAAAATCATGCTTTATATTTTTGGCTTCGTACGCTTCACGTGCATACAATATTGCAATAAACGCCTTCGATTTTGATTGAGTTAGGATACATTTTCCCACCAAAACTCTAGAGGCTTCTAATTCTGTACAGTTTCTTATGTGTTCTAAGATGTGATGGTCAATTAGTGAAAACTACTACTTAGCTCTCCCTTCATAATATTTCTTTTTGCATGTGCTGTGGGTGGGCCCAGATGAATCCTTGAAAATACGATGAATTGGTAATCTGCCAACAACACCTCCTTGTTTAATTTGGTTTTTCCAAACAGTTCCGTCTGCAGCCTTTTCAGTTTCCCGATTTGGTAAGTCACTATCACTTTCGTCTTCAGAACTGGAAGCCAATCGCATACATCTACGTCTTCGTTTTATTGAAATGTTTTCATAATAACTTTCACGTTCGTCATCTGTATTGGCCTTTTCGGAATTATCACTATTCTCGATAATAATACTGTCATCGCTACTTTCGTGTCGAGCACTTTGACTATCTAATAGTTTACTTTCGTCATCATCTTCACCATACGAACTTGACATAGATATGCTAGTTATATTTTTAAAAAGTTCAGAAGGGTTCATACGTTTTGCCATTTTCAGGGTGTGATTACTATAAAACCATCGACTAGGTGGCGCAGTGGTTAAAGCTGCGGCAGTTGGAGCCGGAGGTACTGGGTTCGAATCCCGATAAAAGCAGGATGCAAAAGGAATGTTTCACCATGAGATTACGATCTGTAGTGTGAATGAACACAACTATGACCCTCTGTTGGAGTGCAGAACTCATGGGCCAACCCATCTTCCATGTCAGCACTGTAGGCTGGAACAGTTCAAATTTCACGTGAAAAAATGGTTCGAATCATTATTTTCTCGTGAAACAAATTTGTAAAGTTTATGCGCGCCATCTTTGATGCATTGAGATAATTATAGTTTTTGCGCTAATGAACTCAGTACTACTTAGTGAAAACAGAAATGAAATTATTCATTTCTGAGATCACCTTGGTAAAATCGTATGGAAATTTCACGCGAAATCGATCTGAGTACTAGCCTATAACTAGAAAAGTCATGACATCATCGAAAAAAAATATTACACGTAGTAGGAATTTTAAATTGGAATTCCCAAAATAGTAATTTTGACTGGTCTGGTATATCTAGAGATAATTTCGAATAACAGTAATTAAACAGTAAAGAAAGTTGGATTGAAGACTTCTGAAGTATTTAAAAATAAAACCTTCGAAGAATAGGTCAAAAGTTACTGCTATCTTCACTGTGTTTTTTCGTAAATAAACCACTTTAAACCATCTTAAACTAATCAACATATTGGAGATATTTCCAGTACTAGAGATGTACCTTTTAAAAAACCTTTTAATGCCAATGCAAACGATGCACTTAGCTCTGTACTGTGCCCAAAACCGGAAATACAACAATGAAGAAACCCTCTTTCAATGTTCCTCAACACATTTTCCATACAACTTGGATAATCCAGATAACAGTTTAACAGATTTTAATAGCTGTCGACCTTTTAAAATATAGTCAAAATTCGATATAAACAATCATCAGTTCAGCAGTCAACCTCATACAGTAACATTTGTTAACGAATTTTATAAAAGTCGACTGATACAGATTTTCTGCCCTGAAAAGGCATTTGATTCGGATTGCATCAATGTCAATTCTAGTCAAACTCCTACTGATATTCAATTTCTAGAGCAAATATTTTTCCGTTCAATATATAGCCGTCAATATAAACTTGAGCAACCATATCCATTATCACCGGCAAAGACTCAGATTGGTTTCTCCTTCTAAACGTACCATCACGATTTTGATTAAGCGCTGAATACCGCTGTCATTATTATCCCTGTCCATTAAGATTTGTGGGGTTATTTATGAACAGAGCGTCCTGATATTTTATACTTTTCCTAGCAAGACAGGAGCAGGTGCAAAGCAAGTCGAGAACTGTTTCTTCCTTAACTAAGCAAATTAGCTGTGCAATTCACTTTTAACCAAGTTTATCTAACTGAGCTTTTCAAAGTATGTTTAAAAGTTTAATTTTCATATTAAAAATAAGCTGTAACTTTTAAATTTAGCTTTGAAGTATCTCATAGAAGCTCGGTAATGTTCTTAGTACAGTTTTACCTTCTCAGTAAGCTTAAATTTATGTTACGACTAAGCTTTAAGTTGCACTATTATATCTTGATCTAAAAACTAAGTGCTATTTAGCTTTTGTATAATTAAACTTTTATTTCTTTTAATGAGCTTGGTGTTTAAACAATGAAATTTAAAATAAACTTTATTAAACCCTTTTCATTCAGCTAATTTATTTATTAGGAAGCTAAAATAAATAAAAGCTTCAAAACGTTCTTGGCCATAAAAAGCTTTTACACCAAAGAACTTTTAGACGCTATAGTAAAAGGTAGCTTTTGTTCATCTGTTATCAATTTAAGCTACAAGTTTAATTTTCTATTTATGACAAGTTCATTTCCCCTTATAAATGTTAAGCTTTAAAAAAGCTCAGCTTTTAATTTTTAATTTTGAAATTTAGCTTTTATTTTTAACTAAAAGTTTCGGGTTAAAAATTTCGTTTTGAAATTTATTTAAAATATATTAAAATTGAGCTTAATCGTTCCAACCAAATCTTAATTCTAAACCTGAACTTTCAAAGTTAAATTTAGATAAAAGATCTAAAGCACGAGAACTAACTTATGCATTTATTTATTACGTCAGCTTTAATAATTTAATTTTAAGCTACATTTAAGCTCAATCAAAGCTTTTAAGTTGTAAACTAAGCTTTGCTATTGTAATTTAATTGACATTATGTTCTTTTCATCACCTCTACTTACTCTTTCTTATTTTGGTCCTAACGACATTTGACACGTTTGGCTAAACAGCTTAAAACTTTCTACTTTGCTGTGTCAGAAGGACCAACTATACGACAGTACTAATAAAAGTGTTGAATATTGTCCTATAGCTTACTATGACCAAGAATGGTAAAATTACCTCTAGCCTTGCTAGCACTAATACTTCAACCCTATAAAAGGATGTAACTTTTTAAATTTACCCAGACGTACACGTCGTTCGAGTCCAATTTACTATAGTTTAAAATTTGTCAGTTATTCTAGGGCTAGTGCTCTTGTAGCTGAATCTAGTCTACTGGATTTTGTTGTCCAGAAACATGTCATCAATTTCTCCTTGAAACTTCACTTTTTATTGTTAAAAATCGAGGTAACTGGTTGAGATAAAGATGAGGAATAGTTCGTCATCTGTGTTACTTGGATTTGATCTGCGTAAACTCTTGAAAGTTTTCATAAACTATCTAGTAAGAGGATGATGCTCCGATTACAATGGCAGACAAGCAGGTATCATTAGAACCTCAGGCCTAATACCCTATTCTTATACTTCAACAACGACTGATGTGAGGTCACTGCAGTAAATTTCATGCAGTCATTTTTATTTCTAATATTTATATCTGATCTAGTTTCTAAGAAGGTATCACTGATCAGGATGAGGTTTGAGACCACGAAAAATCAGCCCTTCAATTTGTGAAACCCACGGTTCTTGATTCAAGAAGATATGCATTGATTTTAATGTATTGCTGGTTTTGCATGAATCGCACTACAAAGTGAAAGAGGCGTTTTCAGAACCTATTTGAATGGCTGTCGACCGATACAGTTTTTGGTGCTGAAAAGGCATTTGATTCGGTTTGCATCTATGTCACTTACTTCTACACAAACTCCTTCGGATATTCAATTTATAAAGCAAATATTTTTCCGTTCAATATATCGCCAATACGGTCAATAAACTTTGTTAGGTTATTTAGGAATGGTGTTTCCAGATATTTCAAACTTTTCCGAGCAAGACAGGAGAAGGTGCAAAGCAAGTCGGGAACTGCTTCTTCCCTTACTAAGCAAATTAGATGGTTGATTCAGTTTTAACCAAATTTATCTAGTTATTGAGATCTTTAAAATTATATGTGAGTTGAGTGAAATTTGAACGTTTACTCTTTTTGGTAGGTGATATACCAAAACGGAACTCATAGAAGAAATAATTAATCAAAATTATAAGTATAAAACTAATCTAACAAATGAATTCCTAAATAAAACTAAAAAACCCTTACTTCTAAACTGAGCTTTTCGAAATTTATTTAAAAGTTCTATTTTCATATTAAAAATAAGCTATAAGTTTTAAATTTAGCTTCAAAATATCTCACAAAAGCTCGGCTAAGTTCCCAGTGCAGCCTTTTAAGTAAGCTTAGATTTATTGTAAGCTTTGAGTTTCAATATTATAAACTTAATCTACAAACTAAGTACTGTTTAGTTTTTGTTTAATTAAGCTTTCATATCTTAAAGAACCTGGTGTTTAAATAATGAAATCTAAAATAAGCTTTCAAACCCTTTTCAGAATATAAAAAGTTTTTATAACCAAGAACTTTTAAGAAACTTGTTTTAAAGTTTCTTTTTATGTATTTGTTATAAATTTAAGCTACAAGCTTAATATTCTTTTTATTACAAGTTTATTTTTCCTTTTATATGTTAAGCTTTAAATAAAAAATTAAGCTTTTATTTAAAATCTAAGCTTCAATTTTTATTAAGTTATTTTATTGTTAAATTGTTAATTCAAATTAAGTTATTTTATTGCTATTCAACTAAAAGTTACATTTGAGCTTAATCATAGCTTTTAATTTCTAATAATAAGCTTTGGTATATCAATGGTAAATTTTGGTAAATTTTACTAGTTCTAACCATCTAGCTCTGTTTGTTGTTATTCTATTGATTTCCACCCATAACTTCGTGGTTTTGCTATGCTGCTAGAATCGTTCGATTCGAAATTTCATCCGAATTATTATTCCTAAAGCCTTCGGCTTTCCAACATCTACATTTGCTCTTCCTTATTGTTTTCCTAATAAATTTTGACTCGTATGTCTAAAGAGCTCAATCATTGTCCCTTTGATAGGCCAGAAGTACCATGCGACAGCACTTATTCTTTACTTGTTGTCTATGAGATAGAACAGATGTGATTCAAACCTTAAATAAAGTGTTGCCTTGGCACACCTGCTGGTAAAATATTGCCTTGGCTTGCTTTGGCCAAGAATGGTCAAATTATCTCTAATAGACTAAAGATTAAAATTTGCCAGTTATTCTGAAGCTAGTCCTCTAGTAGTAGTGGATGTAGTGTGCTGGAGTATATTGTCTAGAAACATTTCATCACTATCTTGTTTAGTAGCACAGTCACTTTATTGATATATTTATATCAATAGTAGGAGGTGCCTGGTGAGATAAAAACTGAATTGTTCCCAATCTGCGTTACTTGGATTTCTAAACTCATTATTATTAATATTTGCCATCTTAGACCCATTAATTTGAGACTTATTCACTTAGACACCGTGAAGTAAGAGAAATGTCAAATACTTCCTACATTAAGGATTTCAGAAGCATTGGTTAATTTTCCACATTTAAGACGTCCAGTTGAAATACATATTTACGTCTTTCAAGAGGGAGACGTGCTTTGAAAAATTTCAGTTTTTCTTAGTCTATGGTTTTTATAAACTCTCTATAGTAGGCGAATGAAGCTCCGATTACAATGGGAGATAGCCATTAGAACCTCACGCCTAATATCCTATTCGTTTACTTTAACAACGACTACTGTGAGGTCATTACAGTAGATTTCATGAAGGCCTTTATTATAATCCATGTATTATTTCTAATAAAAACACCTGATCTAGGTCTAGAGAAGGTATCACTGATCAGCATGAGATTTGATGATCAGTGATACCTTCTTGGTCCAATATGTGAAGCCGTAAAAATAGGCGTTGTCTAGGTCTAACCACTAAAATGATAATTTTTGGATCTCAATTAACTTTATGAGACTGCCAATCGCGTCACTTAAAATCTCGACCAATTGTTAACCTGGCCGAAGCTTCATTCTGTTTCACTTCCAAAAAATTATCGATCCACACATCTTTATTATTCCGATCCCATGATAAACTCAAACAGCTTTGAATAAATTATATAAAAGCGCATATATTATACAACTTGCTACCCCACACAAACCACTTCCAACATGCACGATATATGAAATATACTAAAGCACACTTATATGTTAGATTCCCAATTGAACTAAACAAAAACAATTCACCAACACATTAGCTCCCATTGATGGTAAAAAAAACAACTTAAAATTTAACAATTTCAATGAATTTTTGATTCCCACCCACAAGGATAAGAACAAAAATGATAACAAAGTTGAGCTTTTTGCGAGTAACTTTGTATGCCATTTTACATAAAACATATAAATCGACATAAAATTTTATTACTTTTATCATTTTCAATGCTCTGTATAAATTCTCGACATGAACATGGAAAAAGCTCAAAAGCTCCATATAATTTAACTTTTTTGTTTTAGTTACACAGAATAAAATCATATATATAAATTTTATGTTACGACAAAAGCATATATGAATGTTTTGGCATCCATTACATCCATCACCCATCCCGCAAAAAAAAATCAGGGTACGTGAAACGTTGCCCATTTCTCGTAACACGTATCGATTTGTATAACTAAACTTTTTTTTTGTGTGTATGTGTGTGTGTGTAGAGGTTAATCTTTAATGTAACAAAAAAAAAAAGTTTTCGTTTTGTGTGTTACTGCTTGATAAGCATCTTCATTTAGTTATAAATACTACATATTTAATCGCCTTGAACTTTCAACATATTTCTTATTGGTCTCATATGTACATGAGCTTTTGTTTTATGTGGATTGCAAAAAGTATGTTCGATTGACAGTTTTAGGTTAATTTCTTGTGCTTTTTTGCTGATTAGATAAAAAAGTTGCACCTAGCATTGTATGTAGGAAGATTTAAAGCTTTAAAGGTCTTGATTTTTTTTTAGAACATTAATGAGATTTGGTTATGGAAAAATTGGCATGAGCTTTAGAATCATACATAAAGAAACATAATTAAACATAGAGGGTGTTCAACCTGAAGCTTGCTCACATTTTCGACAACAAGGCGTTTCGAGCCGTTCCAAAAAGCTCACTTAACGATACCATGCTGGAGATTATGACATATCTGAACACCTGATAACATTGATAGCTTAAAGAAACCATATAATCAGACATGCTGCGTGATATGGGACTCAGACTTGCAAAGCTCATTTACAATCAAAAGCTGGGTTCAAACATTGTATTTAAATCACTCAACCAACTGCTTTAATTCTATACATAAACTGACTAAAGTGCTGATCTATCATAATACGGAAGGAGAACGCTTTAAAGCTAATTACAAGCCCTACAAGAAAGATGTAGTCAATCTCAATATGTTTAACCAACACTGTGTTATAATGGAATACGCAGACCATTCAGATACCCACGGTGTTTTATGGATGTGTGTGAAACGTGCAGTTGGATGAGTTCTTGTCTCTGTAAGCACCTTGTAATATCTCGACTGAACATCGCATTTTACGAATCAATCAAAGCTCGATCAATCAAAGCTCGTAACCGTGTTTCTGAGTTAGAGAATCCTAAATTTTATGAATGCTTTTATTAGAACCTCCTGACTGATTTGACTCATATAATTACGTCAACCGTTAACAACTCTTATACCAAGCTCGATCATGCCTGAACATCTCTGTGAATATAAGCAACGTACAAGAGTGATGAAAAATCTGGTGCTTGATCATGAGCACAAGGGTCGGTTCACATAAAAGTCGTGTCTAACCTAGCACAAGCAACTTCTATGCCAACACTTCAAAGATTTATTACACGACATGGTTCTAATGTACATCAACATCTCAAGCAGATTGGGGAGGAATTCAAAAAAACTAATTGTCTAAAAGCTCGCGATGGATACACAAAAACATGGATCCAGACGAGTATGAGTTTATTACCGGGGCATCGATTGAAGAGGATGTAGTTGAAGAGGCCTCATATTCTGTGACGAATATTCCTATAATCGCTACAAATGGACATATCGGAGTACCTATAGAAATTTTGATATGGAACAGTTAAAGGCTGCGATATCGATGAGAGATAGTTGGTGCATGTGAAGCTAGAATTCGGACGAGGAAAATATTGGGCTAGTCACATGTCATAGCTATTCTGTATGTAGCTTAAAGGTTGATGTCATAAATTTGGGGAAACCAGTCGGAGACTACCGATAATATGAGCAAGCCTGATGTTAAATAGGACGTGTTGAATTGCAACCAAAAAAGTTATAATTTAAGAGGCGATAATAAACAAGCAATTCATTGGCTACCAACAAGGTTCCTGGATAACAGGAGCACAATAAGATATTGGATCTGTAACTAATCTGGCTATATTTTGAGTCCTCAGAGAAAAACCCGAGTCATGTAAGATTACAGAGTTTAAACGAGAAAGCTCACTTCCACAACCAAATTCGCTATTTCAATCATTCCCGTTCCCACTTGATGTGATATGGATTGAGGTTATCCCATCACTTCTGGCGCAGACCGTTTAAATCATGTTTCCATAAAACTGAAAGATGTGCCTTTTTGAGTTAGTTATCAACCAATACGTTTCTTTTGAAACCTATGCGGCTAGATATGAAGTGAAGTCTGACTTTATTCAGACAGGTAAATTGAGGGAACCGTATTTAAAACAATAGCATTTTGAGGGCCATAATCTTAGAAGATGCAATAAGAAAGTGTCTGCAGTTCATATCATCATCCCATATAGTGCTGTTCTCCAAATGGCAGCCATTTCTTTCTGAAAGTGAGTGATGCAACTACCAAGGGACCAAGGGATAGATAATAGCACCTGAGATCTAAGGATGTACAAGCATCTTAGAGCATACTGAACTAGCAGTAATGATTTCTTAATCACTTTCAGAGATGACTGTTCAGATATGTATTTGAACTCTATGGAATCTGAGGCTTCTCTCACCCATAAACAAAAAAAATTTAGGAGCATCTAATAGAATTACGCCCAACAAAACATTTTCGGAAGAGAGCTGTAGCCTTCCACCAACTCTGACTAAGAAATGAGGCTGATTTTGTAATTGTAATTCTTATGTAATGTTGAAGACATCTAGTTGAATGGAAGAAGTCTCTGAGACCTCTCGTCTTAGGAAGATTCTGTCTTCTAATTCCACCAGTCTCATATAGTTAATCATACCCGATGGATCCTGGACTACTTCTATAATAAGAAACCTTTGAAACTTCTCATTGACACCCACTTTCAAGGAAGCTTCGAAGACTAGACAGGGACTAGTACTCACGAAGAAGCACATTCACTGCCAATAGAAGATATCGTAACCAAATAACGGTTCTTATGGGCACTTAAAGGGTTCAAACCTTATAAATCGGCTGATCCTGACAGAATTATTCTCGCGGAGATTCAAAACAACTCGAGGATTATTCTTCCCTGGCTGAAAGTAATCTTCAAAGGGTGTTTAAAACTGGTCTGTATTTGGTAGGGGTTGCGAGGAGGTCAGAGTGAATTTATTCCGAAAGATCGTAACTGCTCATATGGACACCCAAAAGACTTAAGACCAACTCTATTATCCTTTCTATTGAAAACCTTGGAAAGGCCAATAGTTATCTACATACGCTCAAACATAAAGCCTAGTGACTGGGCCCAAACTCAGCACGCCTAATGTAAAGAGAAATCTGTGGACACAGAAATATATATTCTTTGAGTGCGCCTTTAACAATGTAAAGACGGAGGCAATTCTGGAAAGATTTTCGTTCCTAGGGGTGGATTACCCTGTAAGTGGGTTAATCAATCACATGGTTTGGATGGTTAACTCGGAGGATGGTCACGATGGTAACCTCGGAGCTGGGGGTATCCACCATCAGAAGGAGGATGGCTAAATGAACCCCGCAGGTGGTGTCCTGTCTATTCTCTTCTGGAACATAACAATTGATGAGTAGCTGTAAGAGCTAGAGAGAGAGCGAGAGAGGTGTAGCATGCAGATGATGTAGCGATAGCTGTCTTTGGTAAATATTTAAGCACGGTGAAGGAGGTGATCCAAAATGCCCTCATAATCATTACGAGTTGGGCCATCAGATTTGGACTGGCAATAAGCTCGTCCAAAACTGAACTGGTACTATTTAGCCTACTGTTCAAGATTAAGCCTATAGAAAGGCAAGATTTCTAAGCTGAAAAGGGATCGAGAAGGTGCAAAGAACGGCCTGCAGGCTTATTAGTTGGGCACTGAGGACAGCATCTACAAGTACCTTGGAGGTCATGTTTCACCTTCTCCCCGTGGACATTTATGGTAAGCAGATTGCAGCGATTACGACCACCCGACTATCGGCAATATCTCAGTAGAAATGTCTTCAGACAGGACACTCGACGATAGTTAAATCGATTCGGAAGGAACTGGTGAATCTTGTCTATGTTACACCGACTTAATGCTTCGAGAAAAGGTCCTTGGAGGATCGAGTCGGATGCGGAAACAAAATAATTGCAGTTCTTTACGGATGGATCCAAGCTACACGGTAAAGTAGGAGCTGGAGTCTTCTGTAATAAATTAGAAGTAGATATAGTTGTTGGTCTCCCTGATTGCTGCAGCGTGTAACAGCAGATGAGATAGCGATTGAGGAGGTCCTTAATGGGTTGAGACATAATGTAGTATTCTCGACTAATATCGCAATTTATGAGGACAGTAAGGCGGCAATCAAATCGCTGGACTCTGTTTCTCTGACGTCTTGAATGACCTTGAGCATTTCAACATTTAGAAACCCATTAAGGCACTCAAGACTGTGCTGAAAAAGGAGGCAGTAGCCTCAGCACATGAAAGGTTGACGAAAAATCTCTCATGCAGGGAGCAAGGCAAGTCTGGCCTCAGCTGGACTTGAAACGCTCAAAGACACTTATCTACCTTCAAAGACGTGAACTAAAAACGATCGTGATGATACTGAGAGGACACTACCTACTTGGATAAAATGTGAGGAGGCTAGGTCTAGAAGTTAATGACTTTTGCAAAAGCTGTTTGGACGAGGAAGAGGAAGAGACAGTAGTCCACTTCCTATGCTCATACCCTGCTCTGGCAAACAACAGATATGAATATTTGGGTAAGTTCTTAATAGACTGCCTCTCTTATCTTAAAAACTGTAAGGTGCGAGACTTATCACGCTACGTAAGTAGCTCAAACTGGTTCTCATTAAGATAATAGAAAAGTAAGATCCTATGGACAAAGGACCGTCTCCGGTCTAAGTGTCTGAAGCACCAACTCAATCTAACCTAACCTAACCTATGGATCTGCTGGTCGGAGGATGCTGCAGATTGGGTTTTTATCTCGTATCCTTTGACATGCCATGGGTTAATATTAATTCTAACACCTATGTTCTATTAGATCTCATCTAGTCTGAAGAGAGTTTTGAAATAAGTTTCAAATTACTTCCCAATAACACGGTCCAGTAATCTTCCATTTCCAATTCACTTTACCGGAACATTCCACATAACAGAGTGTTTTATATATTCTTTCCGGTGAGTGAACATAGAACATCGTCTTAGATATTCGAAAAGCTCCGCACCAACCCAAAAAGCTTAATTAAATCGACTTTATACTATCACACGCTTATATAGAAAAAAATGTTTGTCTATTCATAAATTTAAAGAAAAAATTTTTTTTTGTTGTTTTTGTACACAGATCATATATCAACTTCACAGAAGAAAAACTTTTTTTTTCATGGTATATTCAAAGCGTAAAAATCTTGACATTTTCATTTGATTAATTGAATTTTTACTTTTTTGTGTTTTCCTTTTAATTTTTTGTTTTTTTTTGCAAGAAAGCTATCATTAAGCGTTTCGTTTCGTTCCGTTTCGTTCTCTACATAACATTGCGACAGGGCCTAGATATTTAAAATCACTCATTTCTAACGAATGACAGACTTAAAATCTAAACAAAAAAGGAAAATTTATTAATAAGAAAAGCTCGCACTTTTCAAATAATGTATACAGGGTGGTAATTTTATAAGGAAGCTTGTAATTTTATAAGAGATGCGACACCGAACTTGGACGTTCAAGAATTTGGAGAAACTGAAAATATAGTATATGTGTTTTGCTTATCGGGTCATGGTGCGAGATCGGTTGATGTATCGGATTCGATATTTGGCTACTGGTGTTGGTGCTTCGAAAACGTTCAGGAGGTTGGTGCTTCGAAACGTTGGTGCTTCGAAACGTTCTTAAACAAAACCAGAGTCAAATGAAAAAAACTTCAATCATTATTCTCTTTGCCATTTCTAAGACAATATTAGAAATCTTAACGTGACGTTAAACCTGTTCCTTAGCTGTAGATGCAATTACTTCCACCTTTACGTTTATGATCATATCAATAACCTCGCCGGGACGTTCTCTAATTAAAAAAACGTTAAATATACCTCAGGATGGTTGGTTGCGATCGCATTGGTAATTTCTTTTAAAAGTACAATTTTACTCGTCTTAGGTTGAGCAACACTTTTGCCACGCTGGTCTTTTACAATTGGAGCTTAGAGATCATTGTAATAGATCAAAGGCAACACATAATTTTAGTTGACGTACGTCCAAATGATTGCAACTGGAGTACCAAATGGAAAGTTTTGTGACACTATACTGCTTCAAGCAGTCCATCTGTCTTGCATCATTCTATATTGTGACGATATTTAAACAATATATAAGAGCAGGTGTATTCAGACCATTTGGGCCAAATCAAACTTTATACAAGCTCAACCCGGCTTTATAAAATATTCTAGTCGAATTGCATTTCCTGTCTCAAAATTCTAAATGGTAATAGTGGATTGCGGCTCAGAAGATTGCTGAGTTGGTAGATCGAGTTAAACAAAACCAACTATAAGCTTTGTGGAAGCTTCTGGTATAAGATATAATCTAGCTATTAGATATCGAATGCGGGGCTGGAGATTTGTCTAGAGCCAAGAAATTTCACTTAAGGAGAGAGTCAAAGACCGTTTCTAACGGAAGCATCAATTAAAAAAGGAAGTGAAACATTACAGTGCCAAAAACATCAGTCTCAGCGCAGTGTAAATGAAAAACAGTGGTCAAATCACCACAAGCTTGCACAAAACAGTTATCTGATATTTTTTATCAATTATCTGATGTTCTCTATGAAACAATCAAGAGTGAGTTCTATGAGCAACTGTACAGTCCACAGCAGCATGTACACAGAAAAAATAAAAGCGACCACTGTCATCTAGGTTAGCAAGCGTTAGACTCGGTGCGTAATATAAAATTACAAGAAGTGATCGAGACGATAGTAATCGAGAAGAACAGATAGAAAAACAATGGACAATATGCCAGCTCAAATATTCAAAAGTGACGTTCCACGCACTAAACCAGTAATAACAGAAATAACAGCTTGGTCTAGTTCCCGGAATAACCACTGTGTGGCGCTCTCACCGTATCGAGTTGAGTTCTGTTTTTTTAGTTGGTACATCTCTTATCGATATTCCCTCTAACTCTTAGCTTGACATTTGCAAAAGTTACGTAGGAAAGAGTGCATCTATCTCTATGTGTGTTGGCGGATTTAAGGGTGCGCGAACATTGGAAATGTGTTTCGGCAACGATTCTAATCGATTCGACGTCGGATTCGACGTCGAAAACCGACGAAAACATTGATGAAGTAAAAGAAATGTTGGTCAATAACCGCAAATAAACCATCAAAGAGATAGCGGATGACTTGAACATTGCCTATGGATCCGTCCAAAACATTTTGGTTAATGATTTGGGTTTCCGTTGTGTAGCAGCAAAGTTGGTGCCAAAAGACCTCAATTTTAAAAGAGACCGTTTTGACGTCACAAAAGACATGATTTGCGAGGCTTAATCCGATCCCACATTCATCAAAAGGATCATTACTGGACACGAGACGTGAGTTTATGAGTACGACACGCAATCCAGACATCAGGCAAGTAAATGGCATTCACCCAATGAGCCGAGACCAAAAAAAACACATCGTTTTCAGTCAAAAAAGAAGGCAATGCTCACTGTTTTCATGGATTACAACGGTGTAGTGCATCGTGAATTTTCGCCAGAAGGCCAGACTGTAAACAACGAATATTATTTGGGCGTGATGAAACGTTTGCGTGAAGGATTTCGCCGAACCAGATCTGTGGGCAGAAAACTCGTGGATTTTGCACCATGATAACGCACCGTCGCACCGTGCCATCATTATTCGTAATTTTTTGGCGAAAAATACAACAAATAGAACACCCAACAGCCACCGAATCCACCGATTTGTCTCCCTGTGACTTCTTTCTGTCCAATCGAGTTATAAAACCATTACGGGAAACGCAGGAAGAATGGCTTGATCATTAAACGAATTCCCATAAAGGAATCATAAAATGATCAAGTCTTCCTGAGAGAATGCAAGAACAAGCCATCCTGAGGATGATTACGGAAAGACGTAAGAAAAGTTCTCTTTAAGTGTACTCTTAGATTTGACTCATGTCTGGTTTCTTTGGGACAGAAACTAATATTCCTAATTTGGGAGCCGTATGGCACTTGCCCATTATTAGATGGATCTTCATTCAGAACTGATCTTTTTTTCAAAACTTTATGACCAGTTAGTGGAGCTTTATAAAAAGAATCAACTGTTAATCGAGAATGAGTTCAAGAAGCAAATTTCCAGCAAGACCTAAAAGGAAATATATTTCCGCTTATACTTTCGATTTTGCTTCGTCACCCTGTATGTATATATACGAGTACTGCAAACGTACACGAAACATCGAGTTGATCCCGTATACGTTTTCACATTGTGAAAATCTTTAAATATTTTCGGAAAATAAAAACTAAAAGTGAATAATTTAAATCAACTTGTTGAATGATGGAAAAATTATTTATACATTGGGTGGTGAGAGGGGAGAGGGTTCGTTCCGTTTCTAACATCACAACAGTACATACCATTGTTAGTTTTGTAGAGGAAAATTAAATATAATTTTTGGTCTGCAGTTTGTTCCACATCTTCCAAAAACATATTTTGGATATACAACAAAACATATGTTGTGGCCAAATCTAATTGTTTTGGGTGTCTTTACGGTTACATAATAGTTTTATGTACAAAATAGGAAATAAATAAAAGATTTTATAACATAGTTTATGCAACAATGATTATGTAGCAGCATAGTTAGGACAATGTTTCAACTTTATCATATTATATGGACAATCGACCGAAAGTAGAGCATCTCATCCCCATCGAGTAATCATTCAATGTAGTATCTAACCAGGTATAACGTTTAGGGTTGAACAATTACCAGGGTTATTCATGACATTAATGATTCATCGAAACTTAGGTTTTGTAAAATGAACGACAAAGTTTATAATTTTATTCAGTTTTCCAAGAAAAGTTGTGCAAGATAAAAATTGCATCTCATTGTGTTCGATACAATCGTGCATAATATAATGACTTTTACGTCACACAAAGATAAACTGGGAACTTGAGATCCTCGTATACAATTTATGAGACAAAAGAGGCACGTTTACCGTCTCTCAAAGAATAACATTTAATTCATCCATGAAAAAGTAAGTGGGGCAATATCGATGTTATCTCTTTTGCAGCACATGAATAGTAAACCTAAGACTATGAATGGGGCCGGATGGGAGCTCTGATCCATCTGCAAAGACATGTTGGTTGACAAAATCACACCAACGGTAACAATGGATATGCAAAAAGATATCTAGAGCTTGATTTTTGAATCAGAAGGTGGGCAGTTATCTATCTGATCGATAACTTGGGTCAAGAAGGTGTATCTTCCACTTTTATGGGAGCAGTCCCAGCTCTGTTAAGCAAGATATCAATAATCACCTTAAGTCGGCACCAAGAGAGATGGGATATATACTTATTTTTTTATACACCAGATGTACTTTAATGATATTCTGACAGGACACTATTCTATGAGTAATCACATGTTCCGAATGAGGTATATCTGTGTGTTATCAAGTTCACTGTTTTTAATATACTCTACGCCTAAGTACGTGATTTTGAATGTCCGCACCTTTATCTACCTTTACCGACTTTACGCAGTACAGTCTTGTAGCTTATCTGTAATTGCAAGATCCTTAAACCGAGTCTAAACTGAATGGGATCCTTGAAGGTTTAAGGTATGGAGACCATCACACGCATCGTATACAGCTTAAAATAAGACGGTCGTGCATATTGTTTCGTTGCAGAAATGAGATGCCGACCCCAACCACATGAAGAAATTTGGCGGACCCAAATTGCAATGTATACACAGTTCGTATAATGTGCGAATTAGTTTAAAATTGATCCTACAGTTGAACCTCGGAAAGTATTTGTTCTGGACTCAGTGCAAAAGCTAGAAGAATTCTGGAAACTAGCATATTAAGAGTTAGTTAGTTTCCAGAAGTTTGCAACATTTGAAATAATCCAGAAAAGGGATCCAAAATGCCACTGTAGAACAGCCAATTTGGAAATGCTGGAAACGCGATTATTTCCAATATGAGTCCCGTTATTATAGTTGGAAGCAAGAAGATCGAATTCTAGCATGGAACGTAGTACCACCGTTTAGTGGTGATAGAGTAAATGTGACTCGTTATTTTAGATAACGGTACTGATCGGATTAGCAAGTATTTTCAAAAATCATAGTGTTAGAAATATTAAGTGTACTGCATGGTGAAAATACTAAACATATACAAAACAAAAGAATTTTCCTCAAATTAAATGCAGAAGTTTTTAGCTAGGTTCTCTAGGTCACCTATAGTTAGTAAAATTGTTACAAATAAGATCCACACGAAGCATGGTTTTCAACTTAGGATACCCATGTGATCGAGGGACGCAGCGCTAAAACCAAACCACTGTAGAACGATCGTATCAGAAGATAAGTTTTTCCAAGGCATACGATTATAATACATTAGTTCACAAAGGTTGGTCATAAGCTTGTGAAACGAGGAAACAAACCGAGGATGACTTTAAGTGACGAAACCCAGAACCATGACTTCATTTGGATTGCCAGCGATACGACACCAACGTGATAAAGTTCATATGGAGCTTTAATATCCCTATTAAACAACCCACTCAACGCCATGTGAGTCAATTGCCCCATCGTAGTTGGATATAAATTATGAAGAACGAAATATATTATCGGAGAAAGTGATAACACTATTCAACACAAAAATAATAACTCGAATACTGCAGTTAAATGTAGAACAGTCTATCCAATTCGAGTTTACGTGTGCTGTGTTGATCTTCATACCGAGTGGACGTGTTTTTTCCGCTTGGTTTTTGTTTATATTAAACTAAATTAAATAAGTGCGTTGGTTGTGTGTGGGTGTCATGTGTGATGGTAAAACCTGATGGCAGAATCATTTTATATTATATTATATTATTATATTTTTATTATGTTATTATATTATATAATATTTTTATATAACATTTAGTTTGATTCTTGCTTTTTATAAATTATAAATATATAATTTTTTTGTGTTGGTATCTTATATACAACATTTTTATGTCACATATATGTATGTGTAATGGAATAAAAAGTGGTAAATACATCAACAATCGTATGAAAAAGTAGATTTTTTTCGCATTTTTTGGACTTTTAACTTCCCATGACGTAGCAGGCAGGCCCCAAAACCATTTACTCACTTACCATAATTTGGAAAATGATTATCAATCAACAATCCTGGTTTAACCATTTTCATTTAAACCAATATTTTAATTCATGTTTTTGAAGATTTAACCCAAGAAACAATGAAATTTCGTTTTAGCTTTTATAGCATTATTTTGTCACTTTTTTGGTCACATTGACCAGTTTCTATGACTAAATAGTTAATAGTCTTTTAACATTATTCATATGTCAGGAAAACGTTTTTTTGACCAAAAATATAGCTTATTTTTGGATATTACTAAGAAGTTTTTATAGGAGCAATTATAGCCATTTTGCTATTATAGTGACTACTCTGCAATTATTGTGGGAAATAAGTTACCAGGTAATATCCATAAAAGGTAATATCCTATATTGTTACTAATTTGCATTAATGTCGGCAAATTAACAAGAATAAAAATAACACAATAACCAGGATAATAAAACATTGGTCAATACTTGGTTATTTTAGCAAATTAGCTGTTTAAAGAACATAATTTTTGACATCATTTCCAAGTTGTATTTTGAAATTTTTACTTTTTAAGTTATAGCAAAAACTCAATGGGCAAAATACTTTTGCTCTTAAAAAATATAAATACTCTTCGACATACTACAAAATATTTTTGGTGTAGATTCTATTTCATGTAGTATTCATAATTTGTGTCATTTAACATTATCACGATTTGGACCGTTATCTACATTTAGTGCATACGATTATGAAAGTAAATTATTCCAAATAAAAAATTTACTGCGTAGTGGTGCGAGGCCATTAGCCCCAGTGGCCTGCCGAATGGCAGTGATCAATCATATATATCTTTTAGGAAATGTAAAAAATACTAATAATTATCATAATATATATAGCACCGTTAGAACAATTTACCCTTATCTGGTAAATAGGACAAAATTCTACAAAATAATCGAAATAAGAAGTAGATTACAAAGGGAAATAATTGGTTTTTAACTACTACTGGTGATATAGTTGCATTAAAATATGCTGTTGATATCAAGATATATATACTTTGGGAAATTTGGTGCAATTAAGGACAATTTTTTCACAGAGCCTATGCATTCTTCTAAACTTATTTTATATTTGTTTTGGATACATTGTATACACCCGGGCAAGTAAAATCTAAATTTGTATGCATTGAGTATTATGTAAACCTAAAAGAAAGCTATGTATTCGTCCCATTGATGTATACCATTTAATATTAATTTGTTAGATTTTACTTATTCTGATTTAAAAAAAATACAGTGGAAACATTTCATACTCGTTTATTTAAGAAAATTAAAAAAATTTAAAAAATAATAATTAAAGAAAATAATTCATATCAAAAAAGGCGAAAAAAAGTTTATTAATATACCATTAATTTGTGTTATGTTGTTTATTGAGAATCATTTATAGCATTTTTGCCATCAGAATAGCTAATTAACTGTAGAATGACTAGTTAACAATCTACGTGACCATTCTGCCATATTGATATTTCTGCCTCTTCTACAGCTAATATGTCATGCGCATTTTGAAAAATTATTTGTTTAATGGCAGTTTTGTGGTGTTGATAGCTATTTACTCATAGGCAAAACCCATTTTTCTTTTGGTAAATCTTTGGTGACAAAATACCATTTTTTCGTTGTATTTTTGTCCCTAGAATAAATAATTAGTTGCAGAATGAATATTTAGCAATCTACGTGATTATTATTACATATTGACATTTTCGCTTCTGCTAATGCTATTATGAAATGGGTGCCATCTTTTCAGATTTTTGCATTACATATTTTCTTAGTTTTCTTCGTTTTTCTCTGTCGTTTATTTATTTTTATTCCGAATTTTCAATTTCCTATCGATTGTATTTACGAACTACTCCCAATTATTCAATATTTTGGAATTTCTTCAAAAAATCTTTTATCTGGATACAATTAATAAGACTTATTTCTACGAGGCATTATACTTTTAAAAACTATCTGATCAAACTTTCTTCCCAACCAATTTTAGGTCAACATATGAGCATATTTATTAGAAGATACTATCATTATAATTTCTTTCCGTTTAAAAATAATAGTGTTAAAAATAATAAAGTGTCAATAAAAAAACAAAATAAGAATCAAAATACTAAAGTAATAAAATTTTACACAAATATGCTTTGACAAATGTTGCTATGTAATTTTTGCAAACAATTTAATTTTTTTATAACCATATGGTCGTTTTAGAGTCTTAACCATGTACAATACTTAAATGCTTATTTGACGAAATGACTACACGAAAATGCTATTATGCCAAATAATACTTTTGCCTTTCAAATGACTAGTTTACCATAAATGTTATTTTGTCATGAATATTTCAAATAAGCTACAAAATCTATTTAGCTATGTAAATGACTTTTAATTTATAGTATTTTAGATAAACTTACAGCATTATAGCCTAAAAATTTAGCATTTGAGAAAGCTAAAATCATTCCCCACCTTGATCATTAAGACACGTTTTTGTCAGTCATTTTGACGTTATCTTGACGTTTTAGCATTAATAGCAATGCTAATTAGCCAACAAAAACTGGTCAGTGTGACCAAATTTTGGACACAAATTGTTACTTGGGAAGAGTCTAGATTTTTATATTTTTGATCGTGAATAGAAAAATAAAACGAAATGAATTTGTAACATCGGGTTTAAATGAGCATTTTTTGTTAGATTGTGCTTTGTTTCCCGCATACAAGTATTAATATGATTTTATTTTGCATCCCGCTCGTTTTTTTCATTTTTCCTTCGTTTCAATTTTTTTTAGAAATAATACAAACAGTTTTGTTCTTCGTTGCCTTTTAGTGCATTCGTTTCATTTTTAATTTATTTTTGATTTTGTTGTTTTGTTTTAGTTTGCTAAGAGCAGTTGCGGCGGAAGGATGTGTTTGTTTTATGATACATTTTATGTTTTCGTAATTTGTTTTCAATATACATAAAATTTTATCTGTTCGTAATTATTTTTTAGGTTTATGGATATTTATCAATTTTTTTTAAGATTTTCATAATGTCTATCTGAATTTTAACTAGGAAATAAATTATACAAAACGTTAATTTTATTATTTCCAAAAATTATTAAATTGATGTTTCGTTTAATTTTTCGAAATAGAATTAACGAATTAACAATTATACAAATTTTGTCACCCAAAGTAGTCAATAAAATTAATTAATTGAACAATATCAAATTTATATATTTATATTTATATTGAAATTTATATTTCCACAAATATATTTTGAGTTCGCCAAAAATTACAAATATTTTTGGTAAATTTTTTTCATACTGGCAAGTAAACATACAATACAATACAATAACATTAACTGACAATGTACCATCAAGAAGAAAAAAACACGAAATCAACTTAAATAAAACAAAAAAATAATTTGTGTGACTTTGTGTATTATTTGTGTGCTAGAGTGTTTTTCCTATACAAGAAACAAATGCAAAAGAGGAGTTAAGTTAATTATAATCACTCTTTATAAATTTTATCGAATCACATTAAACCATTTTGATCATGTGATCATATTCGATAAACGAAATATCATCGAACTTGCATAATAGCCAAAAATAAAAAACAGGAAAATGTCTTATGAATGAAAAATTTGAGTATGTATCAAAAAATGGAAAAATTTTTGTACGGCAGTCTTGATAAATAATCACATTTAGATGCCTCATAAACAAAAATTGATGTTAAGGCCTGTATTCTAAGATATAACAAAGCAAAGTCAAAAAATTACGTGAAATCGACAGTTTACGAACGAATTGTACAAATGTTGTTTTCTAATCATTTACTCGTACTGACTCATAAATGTGAAGAGTCGGCCTGAGATGTAATGGTATTGATCACATATTTACATCTCAATGTGCCTGTTTACATTCATCCATCACTACACAAACTCACTGCACACCTTGTCGTTTACACGTAAAAACTCAAATCGTTATCAAAAATTAGAGTTATATTAGTATGTGTGAGATATTTATCATTATATTTTGATGCTTTGCGAAGAAAGGTTCTCTTAACTAGAGAAAAAATTGTAATGGTTATGGAAATTTATGTGTTGTTTTATAAAAAAAAAATTTAAAAATATTTTGCAAAATAATTAAACTTCGAATTAGGGTAATCGATTTTTTTTCATTTTCTCAATACATAATAAAATACAAGCGAATATATAAAGACAAGATAAAGACTTATATTGTAGATAAATTTTATATTTAGAAATCACCATAATAATTATTGAATACAAAGTATAACGGTCCTAAAAAATTGTGTCATCATTCATAAAATTTCATAAACAAAACATAATAAAAATGAACGAAGAAAAAAATCGACCCCTAGCGTATATACCTATTTTTTAGATTTGGTCTTCATCCATCAATAGTCATGATCATAATGAAACAGCGAAATATGAAAAAAAAATCCGACCCTAAAACTTGCATTATTACTTTATCGTAGTATTTGTGTGTCCCAAGTTGTGAGGCACAGAAAAAATTGGTTGAAAAAATGCACACAAAAATCCCCACTACGAAAATAGTTTATAGACGAAGAAGTAAGAGACGAGGAAGTGATGCAGGATAGTGATGCTACGTGTAAACACCCTCAATATTCTATTGAAAACGATTGCATGCGACGAGTCTTTCGTTTTGTTTCGTTTGGTTACTCCATCCAATAATTCGTTCTTTATATAATTCTAAATTTCTAACTAAATAAACGTTATATACTTCCCTTTCCTTTAGACGATTTTTCATATTTTGTTTTATGTATGTATCATGGCATACTAGTAGAAAAGATTTTGGAGATTTTTTAATTTTAACGCGATCACCGCCATTGTGCAATCGTTGTGTAAATTGGCAATTATATACATATGTACATTCAATGAAATCTGAGAAGTGGTATTGGTTTAGATTTTGAAAACGCCAATATATACATTACAGTGTACATTTCAATGTCCTACTCGTTTTTGAGTTCTTCAAAATTCTCTGTCAATATGAATTTGTCTCTTTCAAATTTCCTATATAATACAGGAGGCCATGATGTGGTGCCATGTGTATTAATGGTAGAGTGACATGCTTAAGATTGAATGGGTATTACTTGGTCGGTGGTCATGACCAGAGCGTTTGTTTACTTTAGTAAGCGAATACTTTGCTGCACAGATAATCCTCTTACATACTTTTAAACTTTCGTAAGCTTTTGGAGCTCTGCTGAGTGCTCTCCAGGTTTGTGGTAACATACCTAGGATCACAATAACTGGTTGGCTTGTACTTCTCCCATCATATCATATCATATCAAGTCTATCCGATTCGAGTTTACAAGCAAGTGCTCTATCACCTCATCGAACCGATATTGTTTTGATCAGTTAAGTGAAGATTAAGGTCATAGCTCCCACCAATAGTTAAGAAAACATTAATAACTAAGACTTAAGCATTGCGATGAAATGTACCCAACTGTATGTGTTACTGTAAACCATCCAGAATCCAACTACAACAATGTACGTCAAGAGTTACATTAAATAAACAAAATAATCTGAAGATGAAAAGCATGCTGATAACTAAAAATTAAACTTTTCGATGAAAAAGCTTCTTTTCTTAAATTGCCATTAAAAATTTATTCATAAATTAAACTTTTCTGTCTTCGCTCGTTCATATAAATTAAAGCTGTTGTATGTTTGTTTTACGAAATTATAATTTTCTTGTGAGCTTTTATGTTGTATGTATAACGAAAGTTTATTTTTTTTTATGTACACACACACATATATAGTAAAATGAATAAGTGTTTGTAATTTGTGCTGTTCGAAGAAAACATGGATAAGTGGTGTACGTGTAGTTGAGTGTAAGCAAGATGAAAGCTTACAAATATTGGAAAACATAATTATAATCGGATTAAGAAGATGTGAATCCATGGAAATTCTTTGTATACAGAATATATGGTGTATGTACATGCATTTGTGCTTTACATGTTCGCTTCTACGATTATATTCTATGTACATATTTGCGTTGGTGATTGAGGGCTGGTTTAAGGACTTCTAAGGCAAAATTATAGGATGGAGAGTATCGCATAAGTTCTAATCGTCATTTCAATTCGGCAACCTACCAGTCGAATTCCTCTTTTATGTAAAATTCTGCTACTTGAAAATCACAACTCAATCGATCTCTCAGTATCGTTTCCGATTATATGGGTATGGCCTATCATAACTGAAGTGTTTTGGCATCGTCTCTATAAGATTTACAACTGTACGTGTCTAGATTAAACATTTTTCACAAGGATTGTTAGTTTTTATGAAAGCTTCTCTTACTTCTGTTGCCCATTTCTTTAATTTTTAGAAATTGAAATAATTGATGACACCTAGTAGATAAGCTGCCATAAGCTTCAACAGAACTAGTTACTGTTTTTGGTATATACATATGTTTCTCTCGGGTGGCAGCTCTATGTTTATAGCTTTCCATCTATCCACTGATCTAAGGCTTGTCCATCTAGCTTTTTACACCAACAAGAGCACCAACCAGGAATTTCAATCTTTAGCTTATAACCCGATAGCCTTTTATCCATAAAGACTTCGTGTACTGTTTCTGTGATGTGAGCTTAATCGTTGATATGTTGATATAACTTTTGATTTCTGGATAGTAGCTTTCGATCGAAACTTTAATAGTATTTATGAACTATTTGAATGTTCTGGAATTGCGTATACCTTCGGTCAATAGTTGAAACGGTCCATTTCCTATACTTGTACATAATGTAGCCCCTTTTGCAAGTGAAGAAATAGTTCTGCAGCATCTATCGCAACCTTTTTTGCCAGTCCTTTTATTCCCATATATTGGTTGCACCTTTTGCATTATTCTGCTACCGCCTTTCTAACCTTTCCAAATTTTTTACTGAGCCCTAGATGACCACCGTTTGTTTCTTCAAAATACTTCTCCAACATTTTCGTAGTTCTGATAAACATAGCCACCACCAACGATTGTTATGGATGGACATTGAAACTCTTTCATGTGTGAATCTGATATCTATAATGCTCTCTTTGGCCGTCTGTATTCTCATGAACGCTTCCTTTTTGATTTTGAATTTCTTAGACGAACCAATCGCTCAATCCATTGTGCTACTTATCCCTTGAGATAATTTAATTGAAGAAGCCACGTTGGAGCGCTATGATCACTGGCCGTGCATATGTCAGCTACTTCTTGGGCTCCTTAAACTTTTTTTTTCATGTTGTCACTCCATTGGTCTTCTATGTTAGCTCCTTACGATTTTGTAGATATCGTCGATAGTATATGCATAGTCCGATAAAACTCCTTATTTAAGTGCATGCCACTCTTGGTGATCTGTTATCAAAAATAATTCATTTCAGTCCGAAACTGGTTGGAACTGGATGCTTACTAAATTTTATTGATTACCTCATCCAACTGATTTTCCATGACGATGATGTCGTCCAAATATACCAGACATGTTTTCCAGTGAAATTATCCATCCGAATATTGCAGGGGCGTAACAAACTAGATCAGGGCACACATTAAATTGTCCACTGTCTTTTCTTTATCTCCATCTGCTACCTCCACTACCCAATAGCCGCTCTGGAAATCCAATGTTTAAAACATCCGTACACTTACCAATGTGTCACAGATCGTAAATACCCTTCTTCAAAAATCGAGGCAGATTCGTCTTTATTATCTATCATTAGGACTGGTGAACTCCATTAGCCCGCCGGCTGTACAATAGCTCCCTCTGTTAGTATATCAATTACCATCTAATCCACTTTTAATTGCTTTACCAATGGTGACCTGCTTGACACTTATTGAATTGGTTCTTACCATATCCGATAGAACGTTTCCGTGTGAAGTCTTAGCTTCGTTTCATGTTCCAGTATAATCCTTCTGGCGGCTGGATCATTTCCGCTGATGACCTAATCTTCAATATCCGCAAGTATAGAACTTCATGTCGAAAATGGTTGTAGCTGATTCTAGAATCCTTTCACAGCTTAAATCCCATATCAATAAAGTCCGGCCACAAAACCGTTCTTGTTGGTTATCACTAACTGTTAACAATCCGAAACAGATTTCATTCCTCAAAGTTAATTCTTATTCGTATAACCCGCGGTTTTCCACCCACCCATTTTACTAACTCATCGTTCACTATCTATAAACATTCAACTATATATCTGAACTTTTCTTGATCCCAAAAAAGCTTTAATAATTGCAATATTTAACTATAAAGCTCTAAATATTAATTAAAATGTCTGATTAAGATTAACCATTTTGCACTCAACACCAACAAAAATATATTTCCATCTGAGGGCTTTGCCCAAATAATCATGAAATATGAAAATTTCTATTGATTTACCACTCTCCCTCGACGTACCCCACATCTTCCCACTCAAATCTCTTGTGATAAATTTCTAACAATTTATCATCGATAAGAATATATAAACATATTTGTGTATTCGAATCGAGATGGTATATCAGACCAGGGGTGTATGTCCCGAATTTCAAGGTGACTTTAATGGTCTGCTCACTCACATCGTATAAAGGATATATCTTCGAGTATATTCAAACACATCATCATGAGTATACTCGTACATGTACATACGATATACATAATATATACCGTCTTAACGATCCCAATTATCGTTGAGTTGTTGTTTCTGCGTTACCACTTGTGATGGTTTGTGAAATTAATTTTTATGGTTTTTCCATTTTGTGTACAAGAGCACGTGAAAAACATATACGGTCGGCTTGTCGGCTTGCGATGTAATTTTTGAGTGTTAAATTAGGATCATTATGATGTGAGTAAAACGGTTTAATATGTTACATAAAGGTATTAGCTAATTAAATTCACCTGCGTGAGTTTTGTTAACGAGAACGATTATGAGTCAGTTATGGACGAAGGTTGGGAGGTTAAACAACTATCTCAGTTTATGTTTTTTACGTTATTTCACTATAGGTGGTCCTCAAATAGGACCCGCGATCCAAACTCATGAAATCGATAGTATGAATAACAGGATCACTTGCAGTGTTTAACGAATTGCTGGTTTCTTTCCACTGTTATAGTGCTCATTTTCATTTGGAACATGAGTTGACAAAAAAAACTCTGTTTGCAGTGGGAATACCCTCCAAATAAGATATAGTCTGGGAAATTGAAAGTCGATATCTCTCTTAAGAGATGGCGTTGTACCTTCTAAATGAGGAGTAATTTTTTGTAAGTGAAGAGTAAAAGTGGGTGTTCCGTTTCTAAAACGTTTGTCTGATATTGTTAGACCAGATCTTGGTTTATCTTATTTTAGGCCCACAACTCATGAAGTCAAATCAGCTTATTTTAAAACCCTTTCACACGTGGCCTACATTAAAATTTACATCTGTCACGAATCACAGATGTCACCTGTGATAACTAAAAAGAGTATCAATTATAGCAGTAGGGGTTACCCTGTAATCAAATGTTTACACATACGAACAGAATAAAAACATAATGAAATAGGCGGAGAGAACAAAATACGACGGAAGAACATTCGCGAAGTGTAGAGATGAAAAATAATGGAATGTTCTACAAGTATTTGTGTCGTATAAATACGTGTAGACATTTGAGTTACGAAACAGTTCAATTTTGAATTTCGAAGTGTTAATATCGGGAAGTGATAAAAAGTGAAAGTGAAGTGTTAAAATAATAGTAGTGATAAATATTGTGTAAAATAATAGTGAAAATAAATATTTGTGAAATATTTGTGAAATTTTTGTGGGAAATAAATTTAATTGAAATTTAATCTTTGCGAGTTTAATATTCACAATCCAGTGATCGAACTGGATAAATAATTTGAATAACCACTCGGCGAAATCGTAACACATCAAATTTGAACGTTATTTTTAGTGTTAATATTATTACGTTTTCCTCTAGTATGGATTCAAACCAATCCTCGGTTCAATCACTGGATTGTGAATAATTAAAACCACTTGCTTGTCCACTATAACTTTTATTAATAGTCACCACAATTCACTATTACAGTACTTTTATTTCACTGTTACTTTCCCTATTTCACTATTTCATATTTTATCACTTTTCCCGATTTTAATTTATCACTGTTCCAAATCAGACTGAAACTCTACGCTTTCTGTTCACGTATTTATACTCATTTTGCAAGCTTCTCGGTCATAGTAAAATTTTCCATTTATTTATTAATTCGCCTGTATACTGCGATTCATGCTGATTATCAATAACCAACATTTATTCTATTCAATCAGAGATGTCACCCGTGACTGTAACAATTTATACATAGTTAATGATGTGCCGTTTTATAAGGTCTGGTTTTGTCTTTCACTCACATACAATAGTTTTTCCTAAAAATTTTATTTTTATCAGTTTTGATTTAGTTTTCGACAGGAACGTTTCATGTTTTAAATCTTCCGTGATCTATAGTGATTTTATTTATAAGTGTAGCATTAATTACGGTAATAAATAAATCATTTATTGACTGTATTTTGTAAATATGTACAATAAATCAATATTTTGTTAGTTTTTGTGATATTTTATATTAATTGCCCCTATAAATTGGGTTAAACTTTAATGTACATCAAAATGTACAAACGGTTCAAATTCTAATGTACACTATAATATATTGTATGTACATTCAAATGTATGAGTGAAAAAACCAAAGCGAGAAAAAAATCAAAAAATACCATTAGAGTGACAGAGATCGTTTTTTACATTTTTCTTTTTTATAGTGGATATATTTTGACAGATGCGTGTAACATAACCAATAAATTTCAAATTTATTTTTGTTTTTGAAAAAAAGACAAAATACACTTTAAATCTACAACAATAAATTTAAGAAAAATTAACTTAACATAATTATTCATTATTTCAATTATTTTCACAATGAATTAAGATGAATGGCACAAAACGAAATGTTAAAATTATGAATTGGCCATAAAGAATCATCCATCTTTATTTTTCCTATAAAATATTTCTCCAGTACTGAATAAAAACACTTCTCTTGATATATTTTGTCAGTATTGCTATAATAATTTTCTCACTAACTATAAAAATTTATTCAGTACTGAATAAATTTTTTATACTGGAAATGTTTTTTATTTCTCTCGCACTGTAAGAAAAATTACATTTTTTATCCCGCCTTGACTATTTTGTCAGTATTTTCACAATGCTAAACAAATATCATTTTTATTTCAATTCAATTATAATTTTACCAAAATAATATATGGACTAATTGACCCTTGACTATAAAATTGCTTGTGTAATAATTTCTTGTCTTACACAAATTTTATGCAGAAGGCTGAGTGTGACTGCTATAAAAAGTATTCAATTTTATACTCTTTATGGCAGTCACACTACCACAAATACAAATATTTTTCCGGTTAAGTTTGACTGGGATAGCTTTCTGTTTCACTTACACTACTATAGAATATATATTTTTGTCCCATTTAAATATTTACTGACAGTCAATTTTTCTTATGGAATAGCGCCTTAATTCGTATCAAATATTGAATAATAATTTATTAAATTTCTTAGAAAATGTCTCGTCGTCGCTTCACGGAGCAAGAAATTTATGATATAATGATGGAATCGGATGTTGAAGTTGAAGAGATCGACGATGAAACAGATATTCTTATCTTCACAGCCATAAAACATTCAAAGCACAATCAAGATGACGGCAAAAATGAATGTTTGGACGAAGATCAAATAGTTATTGCCACAGCAGAAGATGATTATTCTGTCAATATACACTAAAACGTGATTCAGTTTTTTTGATCAAGCCGAAACCGATACGGAAATTGAAATTGTGACGATTTCGTTTACATTGCCAGCCACAATTGGTGATACTACCGATTTAATCACGCATGACATGTGACCGCTTCAGTCACCTCCGAAATAATTTACATATGGTAAATAATTTGGACATTTCAAAGGGATCGATAAACATCGATAAATTCGTAAAAGTTCGCCCATTGATAAACGCTGTCCGAAATTTTTGTTTGAAGCTACCGGTCGAGAAAGTGGTTTCGAACAAATCATTCCGTACACTGGCCAATTGGCAACCAAAAAGTACATACAATAAAAGGTAAACCTAATTCTTGGGGCATAAGAGTATATGTGCTGGCTGAAAAATCAGGTCAAGCATACGACATCTTCTTGTATCAAGGAGCCACATCCAAAATGTCTGCTGCTTGTCAAATCAAGTATGGGTTCTGAGCATCAATAGTTATTAAACTGGTCGAAAGTCTAAATAAAGAATATCTTTTGCATAAAAAGTACAATGCTATAGGAACAATAAGAAGAAATAGATTTTGCACCCCACCATTCATCACCGATCAGAAACTCAATTCCTCAGGCAAGGCCGTGGCGCATGTGACCAAGTACTTAGCAGTGATGAGAAAGTTATCATTGTTAAGTGGCAGGATAATAAAATCATTTACATAGGTTCAAATATTGTCGGAACTGGAGAGGCCGATGTCGTGAAAAGGTGGAACTAAACTACTAAACAATATCAGCAAATTTGCCGACCCGAAAAAATTCGGTTGTATAACAGTAGAATGGGAGGTGTGTACTTATTGGATCAATTTATATCATTTCACCGGCCCCAAATCATTTTTATGAAAAATCCAATGCTTATAGGTTGAATTGATCACTAATATACCAAATTTACTGAAATTTTTCGTTCACTCAATTTAATTCCCGTGCGAAAGGGTTTTAACATTTTCCTCATTCACTAGAAATGCTGTGCCTCTTGTACTTGCTGACCGATCCAATCGACATCCGACGAAACGGTTTCTTAGAGCGAATAACTTTAAATGCCGATTAGTTGACCGTGGTATCTATCCGTTGAATGTTGTCTTTGTCTCGCGATAAACTGAACAATCATGAGTTACTATTGACTGACTGGTTGGTACCTACCAGAATATCGTGGCTACAGGAAAAAGTTAGAATTTACATCGGTAAGTGTACCTTTCGATCTCCAGAGCGAATATCGATCATAAAATATCAGATGTAAAGTATTGGCTAAGACCACAAATACTGTCTGTCCCATTACGTAGCTAAATGGAGGTCGTTAGGCTATAGAGCCGATTTACGTAGAACTATCTGCCTATAGTACTGACATGGAAGATAGGTTGGCCTTTTGGATTCTGAACTCCAACAGTAGGTCATAGATGTATAATCAGATTGGTTGAAAATCCTTTTTGCACCCTGCTTCTATCAGCATTTGAGCCTGGTATCTCCCACTTCAATTGCCACAGCTTTAAATACTGCGCCTAACAAATACTGTACGAGCATAACAGTTTTATTAGATCTGAATACCCGGTACCTCTAATGTGATTATAAATTGGGCAAGTTCTGTCACAGAAAATCGATAGAGTACATCGATAGTCCCGTCAAATCCAGAACTGAGTTATACAAGAAAAGAGGTGTTAACCATAGTCAAATATACCATTGGGCACACGTAGAGCATTCTTGCAAGTATCTCTATGGCTGGTCATTATTTATTAGAACCAATTGTGGTGCTTTAACATTTTGATCAAGAATCCGGAAGAACAGGTTGTATGCTGACTGAATTCCTTCTACTTGGGATATGTTTGTGTACTGATCATGAGAATGGTTCAGCTGTTTCTCCCTCCGATTCTATTAGCGCGGAAGAGCTATAATAAAATTGGTAAGATCGATCTAATTAAATTACACCACAACAGGTTTAAAGTAAAGTCAAAAAAATGTTGATGCTGTCAATGTATCCAAATAGGATGTTTTTTTATTAGCTTCAATTTTGGAGCATAGACTCTCAACTATATGTTGAATCATCTAAAACATGTCGCAGTAACATTGATGTGATTTCCACCCACAACGTCACGGCTAACAGCAGGGATCCTTATTCCAAATACCTTCTTGTTACATCAACATGTGGTTTTCTCATAACAACCACATTTCGTAGCTCCTATAATGATATGGCGTACTTCCCCTGACTTAGTTATCGGTCAGAAGGTTTGGTTTGACCCAAATTTGCGTTAATAGTTTTGATGGATAAAGATTATATCCTGATTATGCAAAGTCCACACCATATCCCATGTCTTCACTATGAAAATTTTTGTTCGGCAGATTCAGGCCGATCAATTATATTCCTCTTCCTGATTTATAACCAAGGCTTTATGATTGCTTGATCTGAATATTCCACTCTTACCTAACAAGCGCTTCCAGCGATCGTTATTTAGTCAATGTTTGGTTCACAATTATGAACTGTGTTGATTAAAGAGGTATAGGGCTTATCTTAATATGTAATTTTCAACATGAGTTTCCTATCATGCCAAAGAGTCGATCTTGGAACGAAGACCCCACAGATCATAATGGATTTGCCTCTTAACGTTATCATTATTTGGTTTAACTTTTGCGAATATTGTTCGGTTCAGTGTTAGGATTGCAAGTGTGCACTTATCAAAGAGGAGGATTTGATCAAATGAATGCAGTATGCCTCAATAGTACAAAATACTATTGAGGCATACTGCATTCATTGGACCACTCTAGAATTCATCTTTTATTATAACTTGAAGTCAATTGATTGAAATTAATCCAAAAATTTTCGCCAAAAATCTGGGTTGCGTAAAACAGGAAGCACACTTCAAAAGGACGAAAAATATTTATAAAACTGGCATCTCTTTGGAGAGAAGCACATCATTACATAACTGCCCGATTTAGAATCTTTTAGATAAAAAAACCTGTCATAAGTTCGAGTTTGGACACAATACTATGTCGGCAACACTGTATTGTCCGTCCACTGTATATTTATAGAACTGGCATCTCTTTGGAGAGAAGCACATCATTACATAACTGCCCGATTTAGAATCTTTTAGATAAAAAAACCTGTCATAAATTCGAGTTTTGACACAATACTATGTCGGCAACACTGTATTGTCCCTAAGAACAAAAGATTTGGCGATGGCATTAGAGGATGTCATTGTCAAATCCAAGATGAATGGCAGTTTAGTGAAAATATCACGGGCAGACGGAGTTAGGTTTATAGATACATTGTTTGTGGACCAAAATATTATTTACTACTCATTTTGGGTTTATTGGGAATGAATTTACAATTCACGTAGTATGAGAGAAATGAGAGCCCAATGGGGAAGGATCTTTGAGATATGAATATAGTCCCGAGTGTATCATTATTCAGGGTGATTCTAGGCCTCTCAAGTCAGTCCATAAACATAAGAATCAGTCTTTTACAATAATTTTGATTATATAGAAACCTATAGGGAACTGTGGGTATCCGGAGGGTCGAAAAAATGAAACAAATGAGATGAAACTTTATTAACAAATTTTCAGCATTTATAGCTGCTCACCTGCAGGATAGATACAATCATTTCAGCTCTGTTGGATATTCTCAAATATGAAGGGAGGTGGGCATGCTCTCTGGGGTCCAAACACCTGTTCGGAAAATGTAATAATCACGAAAATTTATTAATGGGATAAACTAATCTTTCCTCTATGATGAACTATAGCATTCGTTACTAATGGATCAGTGTGCTGAAATTCGGACCTAGTTTATCAGACAAACTGAGTTACAAACTGTAAAAGATAAACTGTGAAGACTTTTCTTGACAGCCGAACTGATTTAAAAGCAATTTTCTGCTAAGACTCTACTGGATACCGAGTTAAGTAAGGTTAGATTAGGTTGAATCTAACCTTACTTATCTAACCTTTCTAACCGCTTCAGCATCCTTATGAGAACCAGTTTGGGCTACTTATGTAGCGTCTTAAATCTTGCACCTCATAGTTTTCGAGATGAGAGACGCCGTCCATTAAGAACTTACCCAAATATTAATGTCTTTTGTGTGCCAAAGCCAGACATGAGCATAGGAGGTGAACTATCGTCTCTTCCTCCTCCTCGTCCAAACAGCTTCTGCACAAGTCATTAACATCTAGACCAATCATCTTCGCATGTTCCTCAAGTAGGCAATGTCCTGTGAGTATTACCACGATCGTTTTTAGTTCACGTCTTCGTAGGGAGATCAGTGTCTTTGAGCGTCTCAAGTCCAGCAACTTGCCTTGCTTCTCTACATTAGAGGCTAATCGTCCACATATCGTGGACTGAAGCTATTGCCTCCAGCTATTGTCTTAATCGGACTTTCCCAATTTTTCACTTTCCGATAGCAGTTGGAGAGTAGTACCATGCCTCGCTAGTTCGTCCATCCTGCAGTTTCCCATGACATACAAATGGCCGGGGACCCAGACTATATGAATGATATGTAATGCTCACTCATCTCATTTAGAGACGAGTGGCAACCCAACATCACTCTAGACGTCAGTGAAACAGAGTCCAGAGGCTTGATTACCGCCTGGCTGTTCACATAAATTTCGATATGAGTCGAGGATCAATCAACTAATCTCAACCAATTCAGGACCTCCCCAATCGATATCACCTCTGTCTGGTATACGCTGCAATGGAGACAAAACGCTATATCTAATTCCAATTTATCACAGAAGACTCTTGCTCCTACATTACCATGTAGCTTGGAGTCATCCCTAAAGAATTGCAATGCTTCCGTTTCCGCAACCGAGCCGATCCTCCAAGATTCCCTTGAGGGGCAGGTATGTAGTTCGGAACTTTTTCTTGAAGCATAATCGGTGTAACATAGTCAAGATTCTTCAGTTCCTTCGTCAGCGATCTCATTGTCGTCGAGTGTCCTGTCTCAAGACATTTACCCTAAGATATGGCTGATAGTCGAGTGGCCGTAATCGCCGCCATTTCTTTACCATAAATGTTCACGGGGAGAAGGTGACATATGACCTCCAAGGCACTTGTAGATGTTGTCGATGATAGATGTGGGTGCCCTTCTCATAAGCATGCAGGCCGGTGTTCGCATCTCCTTTTTGTACGTTACTTTATTAAGAGCTCGCCACCACACGCTCACCCCATTAGTACAGGTCTTACTACGGAAGTGAATATTCATTATACCAGCACCAACTTTAGGCCCCATGTCTTTCCGATGGCGTTTCTACACGAGTACATTGCTATATTAGCCTTGTTTACTCAACTAAGCATACTGTCCAAGATGACACCTAGAAATCTTGGTCAGTAAAAGCTATAGTCTCCTGCCATTGAATAGAGGTGGATCTTCTTCCGAGAGCTAATTAACAGTCTAAATTTGATGGCCCAACTTGTTATGATTAGAAGAGCATTTTGGATTACCTTGTATAGTGTTAATGATGCTTGGGAGCTGTAATCGTGACAGCTAATGACTGATGGGAGTTAAACCAGAACTCCACAGAGTGGCATTGCTTGACAGACAGCTAGGGCGCTGAATCAACCAGCCTATGAAGACGTGCGTGTCTTATGAAATGTATAGCATCTTTTTATGTGATCTGTAATATTCGTTCGCCAGGACGGCTCAATCTGATGACGTCATTGATTCGTTGTGTGATCGAAAATATCAAATCCATCTCATCATGCACAGGACTTGATGTTTGTTGCATTTTCGTTTGTATATGTGTTGTGAGCTTTGTTGCAACAGTACTAGCGAATTACAGAATTTTTGAATCTAAATCCTTTTTTTCGATTATTTTGTTTTTACTTCACTATTGTAGCGTGACAAATCGTTGTATTTGTGAGCGCCACAACCTCTTTCACCGTGCTTAAATATTTACTAGAGACAGCTATCGTTACATCATCTGCATAAGCAATCACTCCGAACCCCTCTCTCTCTCCAGCTCTGAGCTGATACCGAACAACAGAACTGATACCGAGCTACAAAGCTATAAGAGGAAACATATCGATTTGGAGTTAGTTGATGCATCTTCCGCGGTTATGGCACCTGACCAAGTGTTTGGCTAATCTTCTTTGGAACAATAAACCAGTAGAATTACCAGATATTGTGCAACTTGAAAAACGTACCTTGAGGTTATTGCGTAGTATCTTCACAGGATACGAGTTTTTTTTAATCTCTAATCTGTTTTAGAGATTAAAAAAAAACCTATAGCCTATAGTGCTGACATGGAAGATGGGTCGGCGAGGTCACTCACTCCAACAGGGGGTTATAGTTGTGTTCATTCTCACCACAGATCGTAATCTCAGGGTAAAAAATCTCTTTTGAATCCTGCCCTATCGGGATTCGAACCCGGTAACTCCCGCTCCAACTGCCGCAGCTTTAACCACTGCGCCACCTGGGCGGTATTTTTGGAGTTTAAACATTCGAAACAGTACAAATTGTGGGATGTACAGGAAAAATGGAGGAAAAAACTGTTGATCACTCCTGCCCTGTAGATTAATTATGGCGCAATCGAGCTTGAGTGACATATAAGGTTTCGGTTTCAATGGTATTTAAGAATATGCACCAAAGAGTATTCACAAGAATTCAACAATGGGTCATGTATGATTGACGCCTAAAGTAAATCAAATTATGTACAGTATATTATATCGGACACTTACCTGTATACAACAGATCCGGAAATACTCCACCATCGACATAAAACAGTTCGTGAATTATTCTCAATTTCAATGGAAAACTCCATCGTATCGCCTCGTTTGTATAATCCAATTTAACAATTTTGTCCGATCCGGTTATAAATTTGTCGCGACACAATTTTACAACGGAATTGGTCGATGTTGCCGATGCTGGAACGACACCGGGCATTATTTTGAGCTTTGAAAATTCGTTATTATTATTATTACTATTATTTTTATTATTAGTATTAACACTATATTTATTACTATCATTGTTATTACTATTATTATTATTACTATTATTATTTATATTACGTGACAACATACTTAATGACGAAGAGAACAACGAAGATGGTACAATGGATGATGAGGAGGCGAGAGTGTTCAAGGAATTTATTAAGTGCACATTATTACTACTCATATTATTTATATTATCCACGTTACTATTTTGTATAAAAACATTAGCATTATCACTATCATTACGACTATTTATATTTTTATTCTTATCATTAACATTCTTATAACTATTATTATTTGGATTAGTATTCAATAAAATATCACTAGAAGAAGACGTTTGAAATGATAGTTTTTGTGTGGGTGGTCCAGGCGAACGTCCCGGTGCCGGATCACTATTTATTGGTCCACCAATTGTACTTAGTAATGTATAGCCAAATACAAGTGTTAACAGGATACCCTTCATCTTTTATGTATCGGTTATGTATCAGTTAATATATAACGACTATTGACGATGACGCGTTGTTATCGTCTTAAACATATAACATAAATAAATTCATTGCGACGAAGAATGGTCCATTGTGGTCACGGAATTTTATTGCTTACAGCTAATTTTGTAGTTTTATGGCGTTGGAATATCTTTCTCGTCTGGAAAATAAGAAGAAAATATATAAAAATCTTGGATTAGTATACTCGTAAGTATATGTGTATAAAGATCTACATATTATGATTAAGTTTTATGTGTTTTGACTCGATTTGTCTACATATTATGATAATTTGCCAACATTAGTTTCAGAAGTAACTATATTTGTTATTACATTGTGTCAATAATAAAAACTATTTTGTTAGTCTACACGGTTCGTTTAACTGCCAATCAAAACAACTCGTTAAACTCTGACTCTTCATATTATATAAAATGTTACATTGAAGTGCGTCAAGTAGCTATATTTTGCCCACCTTGATCTCGTTTCGTAGGACATCAATTCAATATATGGCTGACCCATAATCCCAATCCATAGTCGTCAGGAATTGGTTTAACGATTCGTCTGATATACCAGCTCAACGGTGGTACCATGTATCAGCACAATGGAGGTTTCAAATAGTCTCGAAGAGGCAACTGTTTGTAAGGACTTGAAAGACCATGGTGAATATGAATGGCCCATGAAGGAACATGGTGAATATGGACTGCTTTCGAAGATATCTATATCAAACTTATTCACCATAATAAAATAATGTATAGTGAAAATGACTTATTTATCATTGAAGCTTCAAAATGGAGGATCACAATTTATCAACCCCAGGGAGAAAGTATGAGATGGTCTGGAGCACATTGCAACCAATTTTTAATTTTTTGGAGAGGAGATTCCAGTCTTTAGATGGGGAATAACAAGGCAGCCCTACCACGTGCACAACCTGTTTGCACACCATGCTGGCTGCAACAATGTCAAGACCATCACCTATCCGAATTTAAGGTGGCTAGAATCCTAGCAACATGAACGATATCCAAAGCTAAACTAGAATACGAAAAGAAGGTTAGGGCAGAGATGCGGCAGATTTTAGATACCACCAACAGCAATTGAACATTTTGGAAATCGTCTACGTCGCCTCTAAAAGATGGAGACAGTATTTTTTCCACAGCCCATGAAAAGGCTTATCTCTTCGCTCAAAAATTTGCTGCTAACTCCAACTTAGCTCAATCTAATTCAACGCCACCTGTTATCTCGCAAGTCAGCTCGTCGATGCACCGCATAAGACTTCGACCTAGAGTTGTCGCCAAAGTTCTTGCAAACATTAACCTCAACAAGTCCGCCGGTCCGGATGGTATTCCCCCAACTGTACTCAAATATTGTTGTAAATCCTTGTCAAAGCCACTTACATATTTGTTCCACCGATCTATGTCTTCTGGCATTTTTCCTTCCACTTGGAAAATTATTAACGTACATCTCGTGCCGAAAAAGGGCAGCAAGTCGGACCTTTCGAATTATCGTACTATCGCTATTGTCTCGGTGCTTTCCAAAGTACTTGAGACGATAATCAATTTTCAACTGATGAATTATTTGGAAGATCACCACCTAATTTCAGATCGTCAGTATGGTTTTCGGCGAGGACGCTCAGCCGGAGACTTAATTAACGTCATCACTGAAAAATGGAACAGGTGTATCCATCAATCTGGTGAATCACAAGTCATTGCTCTTGATATTTCGAAAGCATTTGATCGCGTGTGGCACAAGGGCTTACTGTGCAAACTGAGGGCAGTTGGCCTTCACGGTTCTTTAATCCTATGGATTGAGAATTTTCTTTTCTGTCGTAAAATCCAAGTGGTGGTGGATGGCACGACTTCCATTCCACATTCTTTAAACGCTGGTGTCCCTCAAGGATCCGTCCTTTCTTCAACTCTTTTTCTAATTTTCATCGATGATCTTCTATCATTAACGCTCAATCCAATATATTCTTATGCTGATGACAGCTCACTCTCCTCCTCATACTGCTTACCTTCTTCTTCATCGCGAAACGATGTTCTCGAAGAAAGAATTACTATGAAATATCGCCTTAATCGTGATCTCATTACAATTTTGGAAATGAGTAAAAAACAGGGTTGAATTCAATCCCAACAAATTTCAATCCTGCGTTTTTTTCTGCGTGCTTTTCTGATTGGTGAATCCGGTTTGGCTACATCTGACTCATTTTCGATTCTCGGTTTGACTTCAACAAAGAAAATGTCTTGGAGTGAACAAATCAACAAAGCAACAATTTTTTTTTCTTTTAACTCTACAATCTGTTTCAGGGCTCGGAGCACTTCCAACTCTTCGGCGAAGGATTTGTAGCTGAAGCTAAAAAAACGTCACCTTTCCTCAAAGATGAACAGTTTAGAACTAAAAAACAAATACAATTTACACTTACATACAAATCACAAAAGATTGAACAGTTTCGAGTCAGAAGTCTGGGACATTTTCTCAAACAAAATCGTGGAGGTGCTAGACATACCAAACTTCGTACAAAACCTGCCAATAAAACTTCTCAGTAAAGCAAAAGAAGAACCTTTAACCCACGGATTAAATTTTGCGCTAAAAACCACCCCAAAAAAATAAGCAAAGTGACATTGAAATAGGAATGACAAGGATGCCAATTAAAACGAAAAGCGAAATTAGAGGAAACTTAGGTACCATTATCTCATCTATTCGCAATGAAAGAGCACAACCATATCAAAATCAACAGCAAAATTGTTACAAGACAAATTGTGATCACAAAAGCAGACAAAAAATATTCTGTCATTGTCATCAATAAAACAGAATATGACGAAAGAGTAAGACGCACAAGCCTGACCAGAAAATGCGCCTGGTAGCCTCTAACATTCGTTCACCAACTCAGAACATCGCCAAATGGTAAATGAATGAGCTAAGAAAAATTAAAGAACCAACAAGCTTTGATGTATATAAACACAGTTGAGTTGGTTAATAAAATAAAGCGCACACATGCACCCATTCGTTGTGACGTCACTAAACCCGAACATCCCTTGTGAAACCGCTCTAACATATATTGAAGAATGGTTGAGGTTACAATGTGTGCCTAAAAATCAAATCCAAGCATATTAAGAAGCGACGAAAATATGCATCGTCCAAAACTACGTCGAATTTAGAGGAAGCTATTTTAAACAGAACTTCGGTGTTGCCATGGAAAATCCGATATCAAGTTTCATAGCAAACCGATTCATGTGTCGTTTCGAAACAGATATGTCAAAGCATAAGGAATTCTTTAGAATGTGGTACAGATATGTTGACGACATCATTTGTATGGTGAATAAACGGAAAGTTGAAGAAACACGTACATTCCACGAAACAATAAAATCCACAAACGAAAAAAAAGATGACAACGGAATAATTCTGGATATAAACATTAAAAGCACGAAAAACAATAACTTAATCGTTTAGTGTAGAAAACCGACCTCCACACAAAGATAAATTCCATCGAACTCTTTTCATACTGTGCAACATAAGCAGGCCGCATTTAATAGTATTGTGACGAATCACAGATGTCACCTGTGATAACTAAAAAGAGTTATAAATAAAAGCAGTAGTTCTGGGGTTACACTGTAACCAAATGTTTACACATACGAACACAATAAAAATAAAGCCTGATTTCCATTATGAAAAAAATTGTTTCAGTATTTTTTACTGAAAAAACCAAAGCGAGAAAAAAATCAAAAATAACCATTGGAGTGACAGAGATCGTTTTTTCCTTTTTTAGGGAATTAATAAATTTAGGGAAAATAAACTTAACATGACGAAATGTTAAAATTATCAATTGACCATAAAATAACTACTATATAATGCTTCATAATGACGTCATACAAACGATTTCTCATCAATATACAGTTTTTCTATGAAAAATTTCTACAGTGCTGAATAAAAATACTTCTCTTGATATATTTTGTCAGTGCTGGTATAATTATTTTCTCAGTAACAATAAAAATTTATTCAGTACTGACTAAATTTTTTGTACTGGAAATATTTTTTATTTCACTCGCACTTTAAGAAAAAATTAATTTTTTATCCCGCCTTGACTATTTTGTCAGTATTTTTTCATAATGGAAATCAGGCTAAATACGACGAAAATAATATTCGCGAAGTGTAGAGATGCAAACGGTAATGGAATATTCCACAAAGGTTTTACGTCGTATAAATAGGTGTAGACATATAAGTAACAAAACAGTTTAATTTGGAATTTTAAAGTGTTAATATCGGGACGTGATAAAAAAGTGAAAGTAAACTGTTTAAATAATTGTAGTCATAATTATTGTGGAAAACTAGTTAATAATAATTATTTGTGAAATATCTGTGAAAGTTATTTCGGAATAAATGTTTTGTAATAATTAAAGTTTGCGTGTTTAATATGCACAATCCAGTGATCAAACCGGAATAAATTATTTGAATAAACACTCGGCGAAATCGTAACATAATGATATTTAGACTTCTAAATATTTCTATGTACGAAGTTGACAATGGAAATGAACTAAAATATATACATAAGATCGCGAGTATAAATGGTTACAGTCGAAACTTTATCGATCGTATTCACGCTAACATGAGAAACAAACAATACATTTTCCCAAACACCACTCATCGACCTGATAAAAGAGATAACAAATGTTAAATGTTAATCGAATATGCACCACCACTGACAAATCGAATTGCAACTATATTCAAAAAATACAAAACCGACAATAGTGTGTGTTTTTACAAGCCTGCTTATTTTTTTCACGAGCATAATCAAACGAAAATATCAACCTAAGAGTGTATTGGTAAACAAAAAAAAATTTACACTACTCATTTCTCACTAATACTACTTAAGGTGTATTTCGAAAAATAGACGCACACCACAAAAGGTTTAGTACCATTTGCGCATTTTTGTTCTCTTTTCCATCTCTACTAAAGAGCGATTGTGTCAAAATGACAATATTGGATTTGTTCATTTATTTTACTAATGAGATGATGATATTCTCATTTGGTTTTTTACTATGCATTTTTACTCAATAATAAATACTTAGGTGTGTGCGACTGTTTTTTTTCTATACTGTATTCGCCATCGTGTACGAATAGAAGAATATTCACCAATATGCAAAGCATATGTATGCATAAAGTTTGGCTTAAACCGACAAAAGTGTGAACACACACACTTTTGTCGATTTTGAAAAATTACAAAGAAATTGAATACACTAACAAGGGATCTGAAAGACATAGAAAACAATATGGAAAAATCAGGTGTATACGAGTTCCAAAGTGCAAACTGCGTAAAAAGATATATAGGTCAAACGAGACGAAAGCTGAAAACACGAAATAAAGAACATCATAATGCAATGAGAAACAATAAGGGAGTCAACTGTAGCCGACCACATGCACGACAATATTCACACATTCAAAACAAACAGAATAAAACTGATAAACGAATGCTATGATCGACGACGTTTAGATATGCTGGAAAGCATTGAGATAAATAGAATGGGAGAGAAATAATGATGAATGCGGAAAGGGGTCAACACGATCTGTTTCTTTCAGTTGCACAAATCTCAAAATTTAATCTATGGCTTTGAGGCCGTAAACGGCCCTTACCGCGTCTCAACTGAGACCTTATGAACCATTTTTTAACGACTGGTGCACATTGTAGGTGGTCAGCCCAACGAATGTTTTTACACACAATCGCGTTTTTATGTCATCCGGTTGCATGTTAATTTTTGGTCAACGGCGGGAATTGAACTCGAGACCGCGGCGTGATGAGAAACTCTCTTAACCATTAAGCTACATCCGGCAACAAAAAAGTATAAATTTGAACGAAAATCTTATGATGATATCTTAGATAATCTTTTCTTATCTTTTACAATTAATACTAAATGTTATAATATGATAAAGTTCACAGGTCGTCACAAAAAAAAATATAATTCAGGTCATAAATAGCTGAGTCGTGATCAAACGAGATGAAACCGAATTATTTACATATTAAAGTCAGCAATTGTTGCTCTAGGCAATTGTTGCTCAGTTTGAGAACAATATTGTAAACTTCCATCGAATTTGCACCTAATCCAAATTCTTGGTTGATATCCAATCTTCCAATCCATTTTCCAATTAAGCTAATAGTTTTCTGCACATGACCATGAATCGAACTCGTTCTGTCGTAGTATCCGTTTCAGCTCTGCTGCTCTACCAACGGAGTCATAAGAAGTGTTATTCAAAGCACCATCAATAGCTTAAAGCCGTCATGATAGATTTAGTAGCTTGGTAAGCGAAACGGTTTTGTTTTGAGAGAAAATTCTTCGTGTGTTGGTCTGGCACCCATTCTGTAGTCTTCAAAAGCAACAAGGTAACTCTAATAGGCCAATAACCTGCACAGTAAGTCATCGTGGGCATATGTAAGGCTGAATTTTCTCGGCTATACTGTTGTCCATTTGAAAATTTCCTTGGCGGCACAGTCGATGGAAAGTTATAGCTACTGGTTGCCCAGGAACTTAAGGTTAAAGAGCTTATCTTACAGCTTTAATACTTTTACCACGCTGCTTTCTCGATGTTTTGGACAAAAGGATTTTTTTAGACGGCTTTCGTTTGCTTTTGGTTTTTGTTTCTGCAGTTGTGTCTTATGAAGAAGCTCGTGTCTCTTTCAGTGGTCTTAATAGACGATGAGGGATTTTCCTAGTAGTAGAATCCTTTTCTACATTTGGCATCGAAATCGGAAGCTTAACCAATTTTACTCGTAGAGAATCAACAACCACAAGTATTATTACCAGCTGCCCAGTAAAAGGAGCAACTTACACTGGCCAGCTTGTAACATTAAGAGCCTTAATAAATTCAAAATCACAGGCGACAAATATTTCAGCAAAGGCCATCAATCAGTTCAATTAAAAAAAAAACAACAAGCTTATGTTTAAATTTTGAGAGTATATGGAAGAAAAGCTCGTATTCGTCAACATCTGTTTTCACGCCTATTATTCTGGTGATCGATCAATCGTCTACCTTGATCTAGTTTGATAGCACCACATTTCAACATATGACTCGATCATACTCGCCGTGATGCTTATACGAGACTCTGACAACCTTAATTACTCCTTATCTACCAGCGTCAAATCATCGCGAAGAAGCTTCACGTATATTTTTATATATTATGAACACGCGAATTCGTCTCTCCGGATTCCGATATGTAACTAAAATTCTAAGAACAAAGCACGATAATAGTCACTTGAACACAGGGCAAAGCTAAAGCGTAAACCACATGGGTGTTGATTAGGTGAGACCTGGCTGACATAAACATTTTACTATCGGGTGAATACTTAGTTCGTGTATATAGAAAGGAAAAAGATATGACATTGATATATCAGTCTTAAAGGTGATGGAGTTTGATGGTAGTTCACAACGTTGTGCCTAGTGAACTTATAGTCATCCTAACATGATCAATGTGGCCAACGATTATGTTATTCGTGTCGGCATATATATTTTTGCTGCTCAGGACTGAAATTGCAAGTTGTGTTTGTAGGTAAAAATTAACCTCGATTTCGAGAGCCATGCTTCACTAAAGAAAAAGTTATTTTCGACAAACACGAATAATAGTTGTTTGGCGCGGATTGAACAGGAATTGACATCTAATCATTTTTGAAATTTATAAAGAGCAAAAGAACTAGTTGGCTTACTATCGTCCATGATTTACCATAGTTCTATTGCTTCGTCACCGTTTGAAATATCTGATCTCGGTGACCAATAAATAGTTACCCTTGATTCTAGCAGTAACATCGATTTCAGTTAGTATAAAATTCACCGAAAATGAAGTAAGCTAGGTTGACGCGATCGAGATATTACAAACGATGTCGGGCACAATGAATTCCCACCACTATATCAAGAATAGTTGTTAGAGATTGACTCGCTAAGCAGGTGTTTGGAGCTGTCTGATTAGATCTTGTTAACCTTACCTATATTGGCAATAAAATGTTTGGAGCAAATATAAATGCCACTTTGATGACCGTTATGAGGAAAATATTGGACCGTTATGATGAAAAATTAATGACTTAGAAAAACGAGGTTTTTCTAAAACTCGAACAAAGTTTTGTTCATCAAATTACTCAACTGAGGTGAAACGGCACAATAACAATCTTGCATAGGAAAACGTTAGTCGTGGGATGTATAGCAGGAATCGATTACGGTTTTTGCTTATTATATTAAGGTTCTTGATTTGATCATTCATATGGAGTGCAGCACATTTCATGAAGCACATAACAACGACAAAAAGTCTTCGGATACTTCTAAAGTTACTAGTAAATCTCATTGAATCGGTAACAGCTTCCCATCTAGAGGGAATCAATTTTCCTCATTTTGGGACAAGAATTCCGAACAATTGAACAACAGACATGAAAGTACACTTGACAATTTGCAGATTCACTTGGTCCAATGAAGAATTCCGATGACTGCAGAGTTAGACTCAGATAGCGCAATAAATCCACCCAATGTTATTTAACAGCAATCGAGGACGTCCCACCGAGTCATCGAGCAGTTTCTAGTCTGGACATTGTTATAGAAAAGGCCACTCGAGATATTGCTCAAAGTGATAAATCGAACGATGAGCAGGGGTACTCGTATACGAAAAGATCATAACCCTTTTTGCTGACATCTGCAAACGCAAGTACTTCGATTCGGACATTCTTGAAGTCGACCCAAAGAAATATCGGAATCGAAAATGCCACTCGAAAATATTTTCATGGCCCTCAGATAATTTGGTAGAAATGCTGCTTGCCAATGGCTAACTATATACACAAACTCGATTTTCAGAGACTACACGCGTTTCGTGATTTTATAGAAGGTCGTGTTGAGTTCCATTTGTGAAATAGGAAGCCTAACGCGGTTCAATAAAAACACGATTTAAGAAAATGAATCCTAACTACATCGCTTAAGCACATCATCTACATTTCATAGGCATTCTTAAGGTCCGGCCAATCGCCGTAGTTTCCCGAAATTTAAGATGTAATTACGGACTTCTTTGGCTGACTTAATCACCACCAGTAATTGGATTAGTGTTATCAACTTGATAACTTCTAGCAGTTTGGACTTGATCGTGAAGTTGGGCTTGAGAACGTTTTCTTTCCCATTATCTACATCTAAGAGCTCGATGGGTGATCATTTCATCATATTCAAAGCACCATTTTTGATGAGAATTTTGGTCTTTTCTACCTGTATTAGTTATCTTCAAAATAAGTATCATCATGGACTTGCCCAACTAACTAAGGTTTAAGCTAAGGTTTGGGCTGCTGCAAGTTAGGATTTGAATTTCACTTGTCGATCAAAAAACATGGCATGACTAATTCGACTAAAATAAGCCACGACAATGCTTCGTCATTTGTGGATAGTCAAAAACAACTTTGGGTGAATATGAATTAATGCCTCAAAGTCCTGAAGTAAATTTTTCATCTGAATACATTGTCCACAGAAAGGACATGTAAACGTTTAAAATTTGTTTGTTCTGGGTGACCAAAGGAGGTCAAATTGTAAAACAATCTCATTTTGATGAGACCGATCTTGTTTATTTCAGCTCTATATTTTCTTTGACAAGAGAACTAATAGAGAATCTGCTGATGTTACATTTACTAGATACAATGATTTGCTGTTTGTAAAGCTTCAATTATGCTTTAAATTGTTAAGCTCCTCCGAAATTCCGGAATACGTACCTCACGTTTGGTCACCCAAAAATCTATCCCGTTCCGACATAATCCGACAGCAAATAAGAAAACTTTACTCAAGCATCTTCTATGAAGACCCAATTGCTTTCGATAAGGAATGGAATTAAATCCTTCAATACAAATTGGGACTTCCAAAGAACTTCTATCAGTTTCTTTAATAAGAGTATTGCAAGGAAGCATTTAGTCGCAATTTTGAATTTTAATGGGTGATTCCTCTATTTTTGCACAAATTTGGACAAACTTACAACTGTTGAGGACTCACGCAAGATTTGTTCTTAAACATCACCAAATTGGAAGTATTTTTTATCCGAACTGGAGAATTATAATGCAGACCAGATTTAGGAGTAGTGGAGTAAAATGTAAGAACATGTTGAACAAAATGTCGAATAATGTGGAAGGTCAAGGGAGCTTATATTACAAATTCGACTTTTAGCAAGACTGTCTTACATTTATTTACGTGTCCACCAAAAACCTAGGTTCATAAGAGAGCTGGTTTAATAACCATCAACTGATTCGAATTTTCTATGAAAAACTAACAAAAGATATTGAAGCTCAACTACGAAATACTTAATCGTCATATTTCTGAGTATATTTGACACTCGTTGACCCAGAAAGACAATGACAGACCAAAAGTTGCCACTAGAGAAAATATCGTAATCACTCAGATGAACCGGAAGCAATATCGTTCCGGTTCATCTCAGTGATTTTTTAGTCACCATTATTTGTGAGTAGCTACAATAATGTAGGAGACTATCCTATCAACATCGACTGTAATATCCAGTCACCAACATTTGTTTTAAAGTTGTTCGACATTCCCTCCAGAGATAATTGGTAAGATTGCCCAAAATAGTTTTTCATCAGACGCCGGTAAGTTCACCATTGATCTGTCTTCAGTGGTATGGCATTTTCAGGGTCTCATCAAACCGCTTGACGTGAAATTTGGAGATCAAAGAATGACAGGTGAACCAAAAGGACCTCGCATGTAGTAACTAGACACGCCTGAGTAAACATATAGAGCTTGGTCCGGACAGTTATGATATCTAGTGTCTCATAAGCAATCAGAAAGTCCGACTACATTTACGACAAACTTTTGGTTATGAAGTTTCGAGTCGTTATCACTAATATTTGACTTTCCACTAATTTATATAATTTATAAACCATAAAGTTACAGTTTACACGTACCATAAACAAACTATTAAACTTTATCTAAATAATTTTCGAAAAAACAGTTACTTGAAAGTACCCCCCATACCTCCCCAATCAAGTCCTACACATAAGTTAAAATTTTTAATCTAAATTACTAACGTTTCGATGGATAACGAAATTACCAAAAATATTATAATTTTCCAAGCATATTTTGCCCTATCAACAAAAAGGTTAAAATCCCAGCAACAAGGTAAACCATAAAACTTACATAATTACGGATCGAAAACCACCCATTTTACCATTACCTCCCTCACCCCCCTAAAAAAAACAAATAAAAACTATTGAAGCCAGAATAAAGCACGATTTGGTTTGATTGGTTTTTCTTCACCGTAATCCTAACACGTAACACGTGCTACCATAAATCGAACCAACTAAGTTATAAACTATATACTACAGACACACATACTATAAAGCACGAAATATTTTCTAAAAGCTCAACTATATATAACAGTAATGAAGATAACAATCATAAGTTCATTTTTGGTTTCGATAAATTGACAAACCTACAAGTGATTTTATGTTGTTCGAGTCCTGGTTCGTATGGCATGGGATTGGGGGTTTTTTGGAACGAGAATGAAATATGCTTTAACGATAAGAGGGTTGTTCGTTGTGGTTTTCGTACTTATATAATATATTATATTTATAAAGACACGAATAAAGTTTGATAAGAAAATAAACTTTAAAGAATTTCTTTTGTTTTAAAGTTTGACGTCTTAAGCTTTATATAAAGATCCGCATTATTTAAATTGTTATCTAGTTAGACATTTAGGGCGCATTTATCAAGCAAGACTTAAAAGCTTTCAAGATATAATGTACATACATATATAGGATCGGGGATGACATTTAAATATTTTTCTCGTTCCCCAAATGCCATAAATATATGTAAAATGGAAGCGACACATTTTTGTTGTATGTGCTTTGCGACAAATTCCCCATGCCACCATCAAATCTATATATGGTATGTATGTATAGTGTATCTGTTCGTTATATTGTTTTAGGCAGCCAATTCACATAAGACACACAAAAAAACGTCTTTTTGTGATACAACAACAAAAAAAAAATTGATAAAATATTTTTGTCATATCGTCAAAATATTGACAGAATTTTTCTGTATAAAAGAAAATCGACGAAATTGCTGTTTAATCCAGAAAGCACAAAGAAAAATATCTAGTTTGATAGCACCACATTTCAACATATGACTCGATCATACTCGCCGTGATGCTTATACGAGACTCTGACAACCTTAATTACTCCTTATCTACCAGCGTCAAATCATCGCGAAGAAGCTTCACGTATATTTTTATATATTATGAACACGCGAATTCGTCTCTCCGGATTCCGATATGTAACTAAAATTCTAAGAACAAAGCACGATAATAGTCACTTGAACACAGGGCAAAGCTAAAGCGTAAACCACATGGGTGTTGATTAGGTGAGACCTGGCTGACATAAACATTTTACTATCGGGTGAATACTTAGTTCGTGTATATAGAAAGGAAAAAGATATGACATTGATATATCAGTCTTAAAGGTGATGGAGTTTGATGGTAGTTCACAACGTTGTGCCTAGTGAACTTATAGTCATCCTAACATGATCAATGTGGCCAACGATTATGTTATTCGTGTCGGCATATATATTTTTGCTGCTCAGGACTGAAATTGCAAGTTGTGTTTGTAGGTAAAAATTAACCTCGATTTCGAGAGCCATGCTTCACTAAAGAAAAAGTTATTTTCGACAAACACGAATAATAGTTGTTTGGCGCGGATTGAACAGGAATTGACATCTAATCATTTTTGAAATTTATAAAGAGCAAAAGAACTAGTTGGCTTACTATCGTCCATGATTTACCATAGTTCTATTGCTTCGTCACCGTTTGAAATATCTGATCTCGGTGACCAATAAATAGTTACCCTTGATTCTAGCAGTAACATCGATTTCAGTTAGTATAAAATTCACCGAAAATGAAGTAAGCTAGGTTGACGCGATCGAGATATTACAAACGATGTCGGGCACAATGAATTCCCACCACTATATCAAGAATAGTTGTTAGAGATTGACTCGCTAAGCAGGTGTTTGGAGCTGTCTGATTAGATCTTGTTAACCTTACCTATATTGGCAATAAAATGTTTGGAGCAAATATAAATGCCACTTTGATGACCGTTATGAGGAAAATATTGGACCGTTATGATGAAAAATTAATGACTTAGAAAAACGAGGTTTTTCTAAAACTCGAACAAAGTTTTGTTCATCAAATTACTCAACTGAGGTGAAACGGCACAATAACAATCTTGCATAGGAAAACGTTAGTCGTGGGATGTATAGCAGGAATCGATTACGGTTTTTGCTTATTATATTAAGGTTCTTGATTTGATCATTCATATGGAGTGCAGCACATTTCATGAAGCACATAACAACGACAAAAAGTCTTCGGATACTTCTAAAGTTACTAGTAAATCTCATTGAATCGGTAACAGCTTCCCATCTAGAGGGAATCAATTTTCCTCATTTTGGGACAAGAATTCCGAACAATTGAACAACAGACATGAAAGTACACTTGACAATTTGCAGATTCACTTGGTCCAATGAAGAATTCCGATGACTGCAGAGTTAGACTCAGATAGCGCAATAAATCCACCCAATGTTATTTAACAGCAATCGAGGACGTCCCACCGAGTCATCGAGCAGTTTCTAGTCTGGACATTGTTATAGAAAAGGCCACTCGAGATATTGCTCAAAGTGATAAATCGAACGATGAGCAGGGGTACTCGTATACGAAAAGATCATAACCCTTTTTGCTGACATCTGCAAACGCAAGTACTTCGATTCGGACATTCTTGAAGTCGACCCAAAGAAATATCGGAATCGAAAATGCCACTCGAAAATATTTTCATGGCCCTCAGATAATTTGGTAGAAATGCTGCTTGCCAATGGCTAACTATATACACAAACTCGATTTTCAGAGACTACACGCGTTTCGTGATTTTATAGAAGGTCGTGTTGAGTTCCATTTGTGAAATAGGAAGCCTAACGCGGTTCAATAAAAACACGATTTAAGAAAATGAATCCTAACTACATCGCTTAAGCACATCATCTACATTTCATAGGCATTCTTAAGGTCCGGCCAATCGCCGTAGTTTCCCGAAATTTAAGATGTAATTACGGACTTCTTTGGCTGACTTAATCACCACCAGTAATTGGATTAGTGTTATCAACTTGATAACTTCTAGCAGTTTGGACTTGATCGTGAAGTTGGGCTTGAGAACGTTTTCTTTCCCATTATCTACATCTAAGAGCTCGATGGGTGATCATTTCATCATATTCAAAGCACCATTTTTGATGAGAATTTTGGTCTTTTCTACCTGTATTAGTTATCTTCAAAATAAGTATCATCATGGACTTGCCCAACTAACTAAGGTTTAAGCTAAGGTTTGGGCTGCTGCAAGTTAGGATTTGAATTTCACTTGTCGATCAAAAAACATGGCATGACTAATTCGACTAAAATAAGCCACGACAATGCTTCGTCATTTGTGGATAGTCAAAAACAACTTTGGGTGAATATGAATTAATGCCTCAAAGTCCTGAAGTAAATTTTTCATCTGAATACATTGTCCACAGAAAGGACATGTAAACGTTTAAAATTTGTTTGTTCTGGGTGACCAAAGGAGGTCAAATTGTAAAACAATCTCATTTTGATGAGACCGATCTTGTTTATTTCAGCTCTATATTTTCTTTGACAAGAGAACTAATAGAGAATCTGCTGATGTTACATTTACTAGATACAATGATTTGCTGTTTGTAAAGCTTCAATTATGCTTTAAATTGTTAAGCTCCTCCGAAATTCCGGAATACGTACCTCACGTTTGGTCACCCAAAAATCTATCCCGTTCCGACATAATCCGACAGCAAATAAGAAAACTTTACTCAAGCATCTTCTATGAAGACCCAATTGCTTTCGATAAGGAATGGAATTAAATCCTTCAATACAAATTGGGACTTCCAAAGAACTTCTATCAGTTTCTTTAATAAGAGTATTGCAAGGAAGCATTTAGTCGCAATTTTGAATTTTAATGGGTGATTCCTCTATTTTTGCACAAATTTGGACAAACTTACAACTGTTGAGGACTCACGCAAGATTTGTTCTTAAACATCACCAAATTGGAAGTATTTTTTATCCGAACTGGAGAATTATAATGCAGACCAGATTTAGGAGTAGTGGAGTAAAATGTAAGAACATGTTGAACAAAATGTCGAATAATGTGGAAGGTCAAGGGAGCTTATATTACAAATTCGACTTTTAGCAAGACTGTCTTACATTTATTTACGTGTCCACCAAAAACCTAGGTTCATAAGAGAGCTGGTTTAATAACCATCAACTGATTCGAATTTTCTATGAAAAACTAACAAAAGATATTGAAGCTCAACTACGAAATACTTAATCGTCATATTTCTGAGTATATTTGACACTCGTTGACCCAGAAAGACAATGACAGACCAAAAGTTGCCACTAGAGAAAATATCGTAATCACTCAGATGAACCGGAAGCAATATCGTTCCGGTTCATCTCAGTGATTTTTTAGTCACCATTATTTGTGAGTAGCTACAATAATGTAGGAGACTATCCTATCAACATCGACTGTAATATCCAGTCACCAACATTTGTTTTAAAGTTGTTCGACATTCCCTCCAGAGATAATTGGTAAGATTGCCCAAAATAGTTTTTCATCAGACGCCGGTAAGTTCACCATTGATCTGTCTTCAGTGGTATGGCATTTTCAGGGTCTCATCAAACCGCTTGACGTGAAATTTGGAGATCAAAGAATGACAGGTGAACCAAAAGGACCTCGCATGTAGTAACTAGACACGCCTGAGTAAACATATAGAGCTTGGTCCGGACAGTTATGATATCTAGTGTCTCATAAGCAATCAGAAAGTCCGACTACATTTACGACAAACTTTTGGTTATGAAGTTTCGAGTCGTTATCACTAATATTTGACTTTCCACTAATTTATATAATTTATAAACCATAAAGTTACAGTTTACACGTACCATAAACAAACTATTAAACTTTATCTAAATAATTTTCGAAAAAACAGTTACTTGAAAGTACCCCCCATACCTCCCCAATCAAGTCCTACACATAAGTTAAAATTTTTAATCTAAATTACTAACGTTTCGATGGATAACGAAATTACCAAAAATATTATAATTTTCCAAGCATATTTTGCCCTATCAACAAAAAGGTTAAAATCCCAGCAACAAGGTAAACCATAAAACTTACATAATTACGGATCGAAAACCACCCATTTTACCATTACCTCCCTCACCCCCCTAAAAAAAACAAATAAAAACTATTGAAGCCAGAATAAAGCACGATTTGGTTTGATTGGTTTTTCTTCACCGTAATCCTAACACGTAACACGTGCTACCATAAATCGAACCAACTAAGTTATAAACTATATACTACAGACACACATACTATAAAGCACGAAATATTTTCTAAAAGCTCAACTATATATAACAGTAATGAAGATAACAATCATAAGTTCATTTTTGGTTTCGATAAATTGACAAACCTACAAGTGATTTTATGTTGTTCGAGTCCTGGTTCGTATGGCATGGGATTGGGGGTTTTTTGGAACGAGAATGAAATATGCTTTAACGATAAGAGGGTTGTTCGTTGTGGTTTTCGTACTTATATAATATATTATATTTATAAAGACACGAATAAAGTTTGATAAGAAAATAAACTTTAAAGAATTTCTTTTGTTTTAAAGTTTGACGTCTTAAGCTTTATATAAAGATCCGCATTATTTAAATTGTTATCTAGTTAGACATTTAGGGCGCATTTATCAAGCAAGACTTAAAAGCTTTCAAGATATAATGTACATACATATATAGGATCGGGGATGACATTTAAATATTTTTCTCGTTCCCCAAATGCCATAAATATATGTAAAATGGAAGCGACACATTTTTGTTGTATGTGCTTTGCGACAAATTCCCCATGCCACCATCAAATCTATATATGGTATGTATGTATAGTGTATCTGTTCGTTATATTGTTTTAGGCAGCCAATTCACATAAGACACACAAAAAAACGTCTTTTTGTGATACAACAACAAAAAAAAAATTGATAAAATATTTTTGTCATATCGTCAAAATATTGACAGAATTTTTCTGTATAAAAGAAAATCGACGAAATTGCTGTTTAATCCAGAAAGCACAAAGAAAAATTTTATAAATATTTTTCATATCTCTTTAAACCAGTGATGTTCAACCAAGAATCCGCGAGCCCCAAATATAAGCCTAACTTGAGTACTTGGGTTGCGATTCGATACAATTTTACCCGCCTGTGAACATGTGAACTTTTCGGAGCTTAAACAAATATACATGTTTACGAATTTTTCAAACGGAAAATTGTTTTTCTTCTCCACGCATAAATTTTCATTTTGTGCTAAGATCGTTTTGGTACACATACATATACAAAAACAAAATACAACTCGAGTATATACTGTGCGGCTTCGATACAATATATAACAAAGTGTTTGATATCTTTAAGGCAAAGTATACACAGTTATATAGTGTCATATTGTGTCTATTGTGTATATGTATGTCTCAAAGGTCAAATGACATAATATTTTGTATTATGTGCTTGTGTTTGTTATTGTATTCGTTTCAAATCAATTTAAAAATGCGAGCTCCCTGTAGAAAATGAAATTGTTACGATGTAAGTATTGGTAAGGGTGAGTTGTCCCCCCAATCACTTTTATATTATAGTGACTCGACCAATTGGTGTTGTGGTTAAAGCTGCGGGAGTCCAAATCCCGATAGGGACTGGATGCAAACCCCCAGTTGGAGTGCAGCATTCATGGGCCAACCAATGTGCCATATCGGTACAAGAAGCTAGCATGGAGCGATGCAATGTGCGGATGGTTCTGCGTAGATCGGACCCATAGCCGAATATCCTCGATTTGGCCTGCATTATCAGTTTTCGATTTGGCCACCACTAGCCGTGATCATGGCCTTCAAACGGCCAACAAAGCTATAGGTGGAAATGAACCGTGGAACATTGTTTCTCAGCCAGTCTTGGTTGATGCGCGAGTTACGTCTGGATACCAATGATATCCATACCACAACAACAACAACAACCATACCAATGTTATCAACCGGATAACAAAATACAATTAGATCACCCACAGTAAGAATTTCCAGACAACACAAATATCGATGGGAAAGAAAATATATTTACTTACTGCAAAATTACTTATCGCACTTGTTATTGTATCAATATTTCAATAACAAGTCGATCATTCAAAATTAATTAATAAGCAAATTGTTATTGCACTTGTTATTCTTCCAATACCAAGTGTCTTATTTGATATAAAGAATTAGATAAAAGTATATAGTTGAATAGTAAGGACCATTATATTCCATTAACTAAAATAAATATATTATAACCAAAAATATCTTTAATTAAAACGACTGCAAGTGAAGACATAAGTTATAATTGGCGCAGCCTGTAGTGAATATTTTCAAATATTCTAATAACAATTTCATTATTAAATAAAAGTGAATATTAATAAATAAAAGTGTTAACGAAAAGTTAAATATCAGCGGTTTACTGATATAAAGTGCTTAAATTAATAAAGAACTTTTAAATAATAAAAAGTGTATTCCGTGGCACGAGTATGCAGAAATTGTTTTTCTACGCAATAGTGATGTCAACTATAGTAATCGGGTAAGTGGTGAATTGAAAAAAAAAAATATTATTATATATAATTTCAATAAAATTAAATCCCTCCTTTAACCTCATACACGGCGGTTTACCGTGATATCTTTTAAAATCCAAATAAAAAAAAAAGATTAGTTAAGAATCGACGGATTATCGATTTAAATTTAAGTACCACGGTTTAGGGTACATTAGAAAATTAAGTGAGAACAAATTAATGTGTGAAAGTGAAAAAATAGTTAAAATAGAAATTGAAGAATTAATTAACAAGTTAGAAGTTTTAAGCTTAGAAAAAACAAATTTGAAACCAGTTAAGTTAGAACTAAAATTAAAAATGGCTCAAGAGCAAGAATTAAAGAAAATTGAAAACTTAATAACTAGTTTTAAAATTCCCGATGGTATAAAACAATTGCCTGAATATAGAGGTAATAGACATACACTTCATGAATTTATTACTAATGTTGATGAAATTATAGATCAATGTGAACTAGTGTTAGGTGATGATAAAGTTCCTAAAACTTTTATTAGGGCAATAAGAAATAAAATACAAGGCGAAGCTGATGAAGCTCTCACCATGTATAATACCGCACTTGATTGGACTCAAATTAAAGCTAATTTAATAAATCACTATGCAGACAAGCGTAATGAAACCAGTTTAATTAGAGACCTTCATACAATTTATCAAAATAATGATACAATTGAAAGGTATTTTAGCAGGATTATTGACATTCAATCGACAATAATCATGCATGTGGCTGTTACAGAAAACGACGAAGTTGTTAAAAAAGCTAAAGGAAAACTCTATAATGAGATGTGTCTTGCCACCTTTCTAGCAGGTATACGTGAACCTCTAGGTTCAATGGTTCGGGCTAGAAACCCAACAACGTTATCTGAAGCATACTCCTTATGTTTAGCTGAACAGAATATGCATTATATTAAAAATCGAACTACCAACTATAACCACGTAAGTAGTTTACCACTAAAACCAAATTTAGTAAAAAACCAGAATCAATATCGTAACACTCAACAGTTACCATTCCAACAGAATAGATTTTTGGTACCACAGCATTATTCAGTACCAATTTCCAAATTTACAAAACCACAGTTGCACCAAGGATTTTCATCCAATCAGTTCAACAATAATCAAATATCTCCAGTTAATCAATTTAACAATCAACGACAGGGATCAGTACCAAATTTTAATAATAATAATAATCAAAACCAATTACGGTATAATTACAATTCAAATTATTCTCCTCAACGGAAATATGAACCAATGGATACTACATCTAATATAGATAAATACAAGCAACCCACTTATGCTCAAAAGCATCAAGTTCAAAACCAGCCGAATCAATTTAAACCACAGCCTAAATATTTCCAATCTAATGGACCACCTAGAATTCACAGTCAAGAATTATACAATATAGAATTTCCTGACAATTCCGAATACGAAAACTCAGATGAGCTTTTTCCAGAGGATCCAATTAATGAGACAAATATTGACTACATTCGTAATCTTCATTATAATTACGACCCAGTCGAATTACCCACTATCGAGGAAATCGATGATCAGGATTTTCAGAAACCTGCCTCGAAAAACCAATTGGACAGTTAGATTTCAATTCTTTCCAAACCGGTGTTCTGCCATATATTCAAATACAATTTAACAATCATACTCTTAAAATGCTCATAGACACTGGAGCAAACAAATCATTCATTAATCCAAAATTTCTTAAAAATATTAAACTAATTCCAATAGAACCTGTAAAAGTAACTACTTTATTTCAAAACCATTTTCTAAAAGAAAAACTAATTCTCAACGGCCTCAAAGAACTCAATACATCTGAACCATTAGAATTTTTATCATTTGAATTTCATAAATATTTTGATGGGTTAATAGGTTTAGAAATTATACAAAAACTCAATATTAAACTAGATTTTAAATATTCAATTCTCGAAACCGACAAAATAAAAATTCCTCTTTTATTTAAGCCAAATTTTATTTCTCCACAATACAAAATACAGCCTTTGACAAAAATCACTGTCAAAATACCTGTAGATATAAAAGATGGTAATTTTTATATACAACCTGTAAAAATTGAAAATGACTTAATTATTCCTGAAGGAATATATAATTCCACAAATTGGCATTCTATAATGGAAGTTATCAACCATTCTAAAGAAGAGAAAACCTTCCTCTTCGAACACCCCATAAAAACAAATCCAATTAATAACTATCGAATTGAGATAAATCATCTCCCAATTTTAACTCCACATAATGAAGAATCTGATATCAAAAACTTAATCAGAACGGATCATTTAAATATAGAGGAAAAGAGAGAACTAGAAAAACTATGTCATAAATTTGAACATATATTTCTTAAAGAAAATCAAGAACTCACATTTACGAACCAAATAAAACATGAAATCAATCTGCACAACAATAAACCTGTGTTTACTAAATCGTATAAATATCCATACGTACACAAGGATGAAGTTAACAAGCAAATTGATAAAATGTTAGAACAAGGGATAATACGTCAAAGTTATTCCCCTTGGAGTTCACCTATTTGGATAGTACCTAAAAAAGCTGATGCTAGTGGGAAACCCAAATGGAGACTCGTCGTAGACTATAGAAAGCTAAACGAGCAAACTATAGACGATCGATATCCTCTACCCAATATTACCGAAATATTGGACAAACTTGGAAAGTGTTTGTATTTTACAACACTTGATCTTGCTTCAGGATTTCACCAAATTGAAGTGAAATCAGAAGACATTGAGAAGACCGCATTTACAGTCGACCATGGGCACTATGAATACGTTCGCATGCCTTTCGGGTTAAAAAATGCTCCAAGTACTTTCCAAAGAGTCATGGACAATGTTCTCCGTGATTTGCAAGGTAAAAGTTGTTTGTGCTATATGGATGACATCATCATATACTCAACATCATTGCAGGAACATATAGAAAACTTAGAACAAGTATTCAAAAAACTGGACCAGGCAAATCTTAAAATCCAACTTGATAAATCGGAGTTTCTAAAAAAAGAAGTAGCCTTTTTAGGACATCTAGTAACTTCCGAAGGCGTAAAGCCAAATCCGGACAAAATAAAGTCCATCTTGGAATTCCCAATACCGAAGACAGAAAAAGAAATCAAATCATTCCTTGGTCTCCTAGGTTATTATAGGAAGTTTATTCAAAACTTCGCACAAATAACCAAGCCACTTACGGAATGTCTTAGGAAAAACCAACCTATTATCTTGAACGAAAGATATACTAAATGTTTTGAATATTGCAAAAATCTTCTGTGTAACAATCCCATTTTACAATATCCATTTTACTTTACTAAACCGTTCATACTAACTACCGATGCTAGTAATGTTGCAATAGGTTCTATATTATCCCAAGGTGAAATAAATAAAGATCTACCTTGTTGTTATGCAAGTAGAACCCTCACTCAGACCGAACAAAATTATTCAACAACTGAAAAAGAGTTACTCGCCATTGTATGGTCAGTAAAATATTTCAGGCCCTATCTCTATGGTAGAAAGTTTACCATAGTTACGGACCATAAACCTTTTGTATGGCTTATGACACTTAAAACACCAAACTCAAAGTTAATTAGATGGCGACTTCAGTTAGAAGAATTTGAATATGAGGTAGTTTACAAAAAAGGTATAAAAAACACGAACGCTGACGCACTATCTAGAATGATACCTGAAATAGAAGTAAAAGTGAGTAAACAATTCAGAATCAGCTGAAACCTTAACATCTCAATCAAGTCAAGATACTGATATACAAACCTACTTTACATATATACGAAAAGATGTAATAGCAACCACAGAAACGGTTTTAAACGAATTCAATTACCAACTAGTTTTCCAACCTGACAACAACGTAAAACAAAATTATGAAGTAGAATTCAAAATATTATTCTTCAAGAAAAAACGGTACATAATCAAATCCAAAAATTTTGACGAAAACAACTTAATAGACATATTAAAAGAATACTTAATAAAAAATAAGCAAATAGGTATAGCATGTAATCAACAAACATTTAGACTAATTAATATTCTATTCAAAGACCATTTCGATTTAAAACACTATAAAATAGTCAGGTGTAAGAATATAGCAATAGATATTGAAAACAAAGATATGCAACAAAGACTAATCATACAGCAACATATAGAAGGTAATCATAGAGGTATTAATGAAAATTTATTAAAAATTAAAAGAAAATATTATTTTCCAAAATTAAAACATTTAATCAATAAAGAAATAAATAAATGCGAAATATGCCAAACATTAAAATATAATAGAAACGAAAAACAAATAAAACTCGAAATAACAGAAAACCCGACAAAACCTCTCGAAATAATACATGTAGATATATTTGACATTCACAAAAAGAAGTATCTTACAATAATCGATAAATTTTCTCGTTTTGGATCAGCCTTCCTATTAAACAGTTCAGACGGTATAGAAGTATGCAAAATAATGAAACAGTATTTATCTATTCATGGTCTACCTGAAAAATTAGTAGCAGACAGAGGTACGGAGTTCACTTCCTTAGCATTCAAACAATTTTGCTCCATGTTTAAAATAAAACTTCATTTAACTACTGCAAAAGCATCTACTGGTAATTCACCCGTAGAACGCTTCCATTCCACATTAGTAGAAATTTATAGAATAATTAAATCTAAAAGTCCCGAACTAAATCCAGATGAATTAATGAGCGAAACTATTATTACATATAATAACTCAATACATTCCGTTACAAAATTAACTCCATTTGAAGTAAAAAATGGACATTATGAAGCAAAAGACGCATTCCCATTACAAATAGAAAATGATAACATTCATGAATTTATACGAACGCAAAATAAAAACTATAAAAAATTACTTAATTTAATAACTATTAGGAATAAATCAAATAAAGAAAATTATATCAACAAATTAAACAAAAATAGGAAATCGGCTCCAGAAGTAAAACCAAATGAAATAATATACGAAAAAGATAATAGGCGAAATAAATTAGACCCTAGATATATTAAACATGTAGCAAGAAAAAATAACAAAGTAACCATCCAAACTGATAAAAGAAAAGTACATAAAGGCAAACTAAAACAATTACGATCGTTTTCACAGGAATCTTCCCGGAGTTCAAACTCAAGAGATGAGCATACGGAATTATGATCATAATCAAGGTTTAATTTCAATTAAAACCCATGACGCTCGTGTTATTACTAGTCATCACAGATTAATACATATAATAGACCTAAAGGACATTCATAGCCAAATCGATAAAATAAAAGTAAATGAAGTAACCCTAATTAATCTGATAGACAGTTTAACGGATGCCAACAATCTCTTTCATCATAAAATCAAAATAATAAACGACCGAATAGAGAATTTGAAAAATCAATTCCAAATACTAAAACCCCAAATAAGAATTAAACGAGGACTAGTCGACGGATTAGGCTCAATCATAAAAGCAATAACTGGAAATCTAGACCAATCCGATTACCAGGAAATAAGTAAAGCAATTATTAACATTGATAATAATGAAAATGAATTAAACCATAAAATGAATGAACAAGTTACAATAAACAGGAAAATGATAGAAAGATTTCAAATTATACAAAATTACATAAATAATCAAACTGAGAGAATAAATAACATAACACAATCAGACATTAGATCGGTTCATCAAGCATACGCAATACAAAACTTTAATTCATTAATTGACCAACTGCTTTATAACATAGACAAATTAGAAAAACATATTATTGAAATTGAACAAGTAATGACATTCGCAAAATTAGGTATTATATCACACCATATATTAAAACCACAAGAAATGCATTATATTTACGATCACTTAAAAACTCAAAATTTAAAGTTAAAATCATCTGAAGAAATCTATAACCTGTTGGAAATTCAAGGATATTACAATGGTACTCGTATCATCTTTTCTATCCAAATACCCAATTTTCATCCTTCAAACTTTCAATTCTATATATTGAAAAACATCCTAATAAACAACACCTTCCTCATAACTTTAGAATCAAACGAAATTATATTAAATAAAAAAAATTATCAATTCATTACTAAACCTTGTTATTCGAATGGCGAAACAAAATATTGCAAAGAAGAAAATTTACGGAATAATGAAGATAATAATTGCATATCATCAATTATCAACAATGAACCAACAAAATGCAACATGACCAAAAAAACCTATTATAATGAAATAGAACTACTAACACCCAATATTTTGTATTATTCAAATAAAAAAGCTGTTAAATTTCAGTCTACTTGTAACCAAGATAGGAAATATCTTCAAGGTCAACTTTTAATAACCTTCAAGAACTGCAGTTTAAAAATCAATCAACGAACGTTCTCAAATATGGAACATTTATTTTCGGATGTGTTTCAAATATCACCAACATATGAAGACGTGTCACCGGATCAAATATTCGAACAACATAATCTAGATAAACTCAACTCCTGGACACTTCAAAATATAAAACAGATAGAAGATTTACATCACTACAACAATTACCATCAAAAACATAATTATTTACTATACACTATCATCATAGTAATAACAACCATTTTCATAGTAGTAGTAATTAAAAAAATTAAAAAATATTACTATGGTAAAACACCAACATTATATATTGCATCTGCTCCAATGGTCCAAAACAATAAAAAATCATTTTGGCCCATTCTTAGGGGGGAGGAGTTACGTCTGGATACCAATGATATCCATACCACAACAACAACAACAACCATACCAATGTTATCAACCGGATAACAAAATACAATTAGATCACCCACAGTAAGAATTTCCAGACAACACAAATATCGATGGGAAAGAAAATATATTTACTTACTGCAAAATTACTTATCGCACTTGTTATTGTATCAATATTTCAATAACAAGTCGATCATTCAAAATTAATTAATAAGCAAATTGTTATTGCACTTGTTATTCTTCCAATACCAAGTGTCTTATTTGATATAAAGAATTAGATTAAAGTATATAGTTGAAGAGTAAAGACCATTATATTCCATTAACTAAAATAAATATATTATAACCAAAACTATCTTTAATTAAAACGACTGCAAGTGAAGACATAAGTTATAATTCGCGCATTATGACTCGGCGCCAAGTATTGTTGAAATTTCCAAGCTCGGCGGCCGAAATGCTTTTGAGCCCAAGGCTTAATCGTTTTGCTTGTTAACATATTGCTCAATAACGAATTCGGTGGCTTATCGGAGAACATCAAATTCGGCAAATCGCCATTTTCATGCAAGCGTCCTTTTCTTTTTCCACTCTTACTTTTAGCATCGGTGAGACCGTGCGTTTTATGGAATTTTAAGCCCTTTGGTCCAACATGATCTTCCAATATGTGCTACAACCGTTTGAGCGAAATGTTCGCCTAACGAGCCAGTTTTCCGAATGATATTCGGCGATGTTGCAGATCGTTTCGGTCCACAACCATGGCGTTTTGCAATGTTGCCAGTATCGTTATAATCTTTATAATCACTTGTATTCCATTGCAGAAAAATGTTTTCTGAACATTTCCCACTAAAACGCTTTTGTACGCCTGTAAACACTGGAATGACAGACTAAAGTTGGTAACACTTTCTTGTCAGTCACCCTGTAGAGATTATTGAACGGACACCGATATTAGGAAAGAGATGAAAACTTGCTCACACCACATCGAGTCATTGGTAATTTTCACTTGCGGTGACGAATTTGAAAGCTTCAATCACTCAGCGAATGGCTGCTTTCAAATGTGTAGAGGGGACGATTCCCCTTGATCAACACCAGTGACTCTGATACTCGATTTATGAAACTTTGGGGCATCGTAAGGTCTCTCGATTCGGGCTATGGACCAGTAATTGGTCTGCATCTCATATAAGAATGTTGTACACGACTGTTACATAAGCTGTATGGTACACAAGTTTCCATACAATAGAAGTATAAGATGACAGTTAAAATTATAGTTTTTGAACTCAGGCCTGCGCATCACATGTTCCTTACAGTGGAGAGTAAGGAACATGCGATGTAAGTCTAATGCAAGTGCTACCATCTGAAGATCCCGAGTTATCAATCATGTTAAAATTCGTAGAAGACCAGCACAGACCATTATGGAAGGAGGTTGCTGACAAGAGTCCTATAATTAAGGCATATTGGACTCAATGGGATAGTCTGTTAATTGAAAATGGCTGTTTAAAACGGGTTTCGGAAAGTTCCGATGGTAAAAATTAACGATCATTAGTGGTGGTACCAAGGATCCAAATTCCAGAAATTTTGAGGGTGGTGGCCATCTAGGCATCAATAAGACTTTGGCAAAAGTTCGCGAAAGATTTTACTGGGCAGAATGCAGACAATCGGTTACAGAATGGTGTCGAAAAGGTGATCAGTGCATGGCAGTTAAAGATCCTGCAAAAGAAAGCCATGGAAAAATGCAGCAGTATAACAGCGGAGCACCTTTTGAGCGGATCGCTATGGGTATTTCAGGTCCATTTCCTACCAGTGAAAGCGTAAACAAGTATTTTTAGTGGTGTTGGATTATTTCAGTAACACCAACGCCCAGATTTCGGAAAAGCAAACGGATTTGTGGCGCAGATGTTGGGATGCTATCTAAGTGATGGCATCCTTATATGCAAATGTGCCAATGACGCAACATACAGTTGGTTTATCGAGGAAATTGCCAAAGTAGGAGATCTTTGGGGTGGTTGTCAGTTGTTGACCCTCCTAAAACACTACTAACCCATAACTGGGTCCCTTGTCCTCTGGAGGAACCTAATATGATTTTAGTTTATTCTGCACTATCTAATACAACCACAACAGCATATGCGATATCGTATCTACTTATCTCTAACCAAATAACTCGCAACAAACCTTTCTGGTGCTCTGCTTTAAAACGGTTTAGGAAAGCCACCAGAATGCTAAAGAATAAGGCCAGCGGATCTAATCTTCAATCTGATTGGGATAGCTTCTTAACTGCACAACCGGTGTACACAAAAGAATTAAGAACTGTAGTTAGACTTTACAAGTCGCTGAGTAGAAATAATACGTGTAGACTTGATTCACTTGGTCTACCTAATGGTAAGCTTACTTCCCCTAAAAACGAACCAACTTCTTACTACCCATTTTTCGGGCTGTAAAACCATTGCAACCGGTTATCCTGGTGTAGCTACCAACGAGTTGGATGTAATTCTCAGTTGGGACTTAGCCTGCAGATTAATAAATCATCAACGTAGGGCCTGTTCTCTTTCGAACCCTACAAATCTGCCGGTTCCGATAGTATATTTCCTACTGTATTACAGCATATAGATATCTATTCAATAAGGCCCATTTAGTGCATCTGTTCCAAGCATATATAGAGTTTTGTTCAACAATCTTGGATCAGAAGTAAAGTAATTTTTATTCCATAAATCGTTTCAGCCTATACGTCTGCTATCAACTTTTTTGAAATCTCTAGAAAGGGTTGTTGATAGGTTCATCAGGGATCAACATTTAACTGTACCGCTCCACTCAGTAACATGCAACATGCTTACAGAATGGAGAAATCATGTGAGACTGCCTATAACATGAACTCGTAACTATATGGGTTGAGAGATCTATGGACAGCATCTTGTGGACAGTTTTCTGGGTTTTGCCGGAGTCTTTGATAACACTACTTTCGTCTCGATTACGAATGATTGTACTATAAATTTGCTATCGAACCCAATATTATCAAATGGATTGAATGTTTGCTTGAATCTCGCATAGTGATATGAAAGGTTAAGCATACCTTTACTTTGGTCAAAGCATCCAGAGGAGACGCCCACACAGAGGTGTGCCTTCACCCCTGTTGTGGCTTCTGTTCATCGACAAACTTCTTGTTATTCTTCGTGAGTCCGGTTTTGTCACTCAAACTTATACTGACGATCTGGTTCTGACAGTTTCAGGCAGGCATCTGATTGTTTTATCAGATTAAACTCAACACGCTGTTCACATTATAGAAATGTGATGTCTGGATGAGGGTTTACATGTGCATCCGTTTCAAACCGATTTGGTTATATTTACAAGGCACAGACACACTGCAGCTCTTTGTATACCATCTCTCTTCGGATGTAAGGTTAATGCTCAGCCTACCACAAATACCTTGGTATTTTCCTAGATAATAAACTTTCTTGGAAGTATCATCTCGATTATAAACTAAAAAAAGTCACTGCTATTTTTTGGGAATGACGTAGAGAACTTGGTAATTCCAAGGGATTATCCAAGCAAGTGGTTAAAGTAAACTCTTTAATTGGTAAGATCAATTTTTTTCAAAATATCGCTTGAAGGTCTGTAACTGGAGTCATGTCTTCTACTCCACTACTACTGATAGAGCTTATTCTCTTCCTACCCCAGTTACAATCATTTTAGGTTGTGGTTGTTCGAATGCCTTTCGCTTGAGAAGTGCTCGAGCGTGGAATGCTTTCGGCACTACTTCAGGCCATAGATAATAATTCTAAACGGGTTATGCCAGAAATCGACATGGTTGTTGATAGGAGTCTACCTGTTTTTTATTTCTACAAATCTTTTCAGGTGGCTTATCCATCCAGCAATATGTGGTTCTTTTCAGATGGCTCTGTCTCTGAAATTGGTGCTGGCTTTGCATACTACTGTCCATCGCATGATTTGAGAATCTCTGGCAGTTTGGGGACTTAATGTACTATTCATCAAGTGGAACTAATTACGGTTATTCATTGCGTGATTTCAGCTTTTAATCTCGTTGCCGACGACAAAGAGATTATATTTTATACGGATAGTTAAACTGTACTAAACTTACCGAACCTCCATGGTTCTAACAATAAGGTAACGGTCATGTGGGTTCGTGCCCGTTGCGACATTGACAGCAACGAAATAGCAGACAGTGTGGCCTCAACTGGTTCTCGCTTATTTTTCGTAGGCCCTGAACCAGCTGCTCCTTTATCTGTTTACATAGTGAAAAAACTTACTGCGGCCATGGCCGTTTCAAAAGTCATCTTCATCGCATGGGATTTGCCAGTGATGCTTGTCTTGAGGATGTTGATGATAGCTTACACTTCATCAGCAGTTGTCCGGCTTTCGACCACATGAGATCCCTTGAGTTCAACTCTAGGACTATTCCTGTAAATCTACTGTCTTCTCTTCCCTGGTGGCAAACCTTAAGGGGTTCCAGCCAATTTTAATAATAATTAATTATCCCTCTTATCCCTCCTATTAAAACACCACAAAGATATTTTTAGAACATTGTATTTGAAGTTTGTAGATCTACTGCTACCGGCCAAACTCAGGATGATTGTTCACTATATCATTCCCAAAAACAGAGTTGTAGACAAATCCCACTGGACGTTGGTTGAGTTTCCCAGGCCACTATTCGAAATTTATTTGTAATTTAATTTTTCAATAAAAGTTGCAAAATCGTAATAAAATCACGTAAAAGAAACCATGTGATTTCATAAAAGTTCCCAACCGGTTATTTTGAAACCACTTTGAAATCCAACTATTAGGATCGCACACATATGTAGACCAGACCAGAACAAATTGCATCCTTTTCAACGTATCCGTCGCAACATCTTTGACAACCAACGAGACAGGACTTAGTCAATATATTTTATGTAAAGATAACCGAAACGTTGATGTAGGTATTAACGTGACCTACATTGCGGTACTGTAATGAAAAACAAAAAGTTATACGCATTTTTGTGTTATTATCGTACGACTCGAACTTTCTGATTAGCTAACATGGATGAGCCCAAAACGCGAAAACAAAAGTTTGTCCGACACACCAAACAAAAAGCAACACTGTATATAGAATATTTTTATTTAACTTTAAAAAAGCTCATATTTTTGTTGTTATTATATTCTTTGTGCTTTTACTCTTTTGTACAACTTTTTTTTTCATACTGTTTGGTACTTTTTTTTTATGTTATTTCCCTGAGTTAAGATGTTTTCCTAAAAAGCAACAACAAACATAACCGAATGAAATTTGTATAACATTATCCGATACCCGCAGAGGAAAGAGGCGGGGTGGTATGCGATTTTCATCTCTCGTTATTTAACACATTAGATTTTTGTGCTCGTATTGGGTGGGTGGAAAGAAGGCGCTCATGCAACAAGTATATAACGTACATAAATGAACAAATAATTAAAGTAGAAATTATAAGCAAAATGTACTAGAGTTTCAAGTGAATACTGTAATGTACGAGACACACATCTAGAGTAGGAATAATGATAAAAAAAAAATTCTAGGAAATTTGTGGTTGAATTGGGAATAATATATTGTGTGTTCGTATAGGATTAGGTTGGTACTCTGTTGTTTCACTCCGACCATCTTCCATGTTATGTTGGATGTACTTATGTATTTATTAATTTTAATGTGACTCAAATGATTACGATCTACTCTACATTGTGTATATAGAAATTAATTAGTTCATACAAATGTATATTAGAAATGTATTAGCTGAAAGTATCTGTATATGTTTAAAGATGAGATAGCACGATGAGCTTTTTACACAGTAATGTATGAGACGTAATACAGTTAAGATGAATAGTTAAGTGATGATTGTTTTCTTCCTAATACATGGAATACTGGTAGATTATACTAATTATCAGCTGGCAACATCTATTTGGGCGACGATTACCAATTCAACATTGGTTCTTCGAGCCGATTGAGAAATAATATTTTCAACATCAAACAATACCACGGTAGGTGGTATTGTTTGATGATGAAACGTGATTTTTAAGACCAATATTAAGTAAGGGCTATTATTGTTAGGCATTATCTCCGAGATGATGGATTATTGTGAGTAGGATTGCTGGATGGGTGGATCAATATAAAAGTTATAAGTTAATTAGAAAATTTTGTAAAATTAAAATTGCAGCTGGACGAAACTGTTTGTGTTTTTTTGTACGTTTACCAGAAGAACAATTTACCACAGTAAACAAAAGACCATACAGCGCACGGTTAGAAAATCATCAAACTAATTGGGACTGCTTTCGGAAACTGATTGAAGAAAACACAAACCTATAGCAGTATCTATAAAAACACCTTAGCATCTGGAGCATAAGCTGGAGCTGGTCATAAACAATATACAACAGGCTGCATGGGAAAGTACACCAACATCTAGAAATGTAATACGCAAAAGAACTTTTTATCCTATCGAGATTAGGGAACTAATCAAAGAAAAAGAAAGGCAAGAAAAACCTGGCAAAGTATTTAATGAATCAGTAAACAAATATTTAAAAAGTCTTACTGGTCAAAAGAACACTAACTATTCCATATGGAGAGCAACTAAAACAATTAAGGGACCAAAAATGCAACTACCCTCAATCAAATACGATGACGGGTCATGAGCCAAAAGTACTAAACAAACAGCAGACTTATTTGCAGAACATCTTGAACGTATATTTCAACTGCTTCCGAGACAAACAGCAGAAGAAAATATAGCTTCAGGTCCAAAAAGCGATCTGAAGAGCATTCGACCTATAAAATTACCAGAATTGAAAGAGGAAATCAATAACAGCGTAAGCGCAAGGAAGAGTCCCGGTTATGATCTAATTACGGGGCAAATTGTTAAAAAACTACCCAATAAGGGATTGCCAAAGCTGCTTCTTATTATAAATGCTGTATTCAGACTGAAACATGTCCCATCTTAATGGAAGGTGGCCGAGGTAATTATGATACCTAAGCCAAACCCAAAAATAATAATAAGCTTTATTCGAAAAATTATTCTCAAGAGACTAAAAGAAATAATAGAAGAAAGAAGTTTAATCTCATCTCACCAATTTGAGTTCTGAGAAAACCACTCAACTATTCAACAGGTGCACATAATTATAAACATAATCGAAGAAGTGCTAGAGCGGAAGCAGGTTTATTCGACTGTTTTCTTGGATGAAGCCCAAGCATTTGAAAAAGTATGGCATCAAGGCCTAGAATATGAATTGAATCGTGATCTTCCCAAATAATTCTATTTGGTATTGAAATCGTATATCGCTGATCGACACTTTCAAATATGAAGACGAATACTCAGAGTTAAAGAAAATATCAGCAAAGTACCGCAAGGAAGTGTGTCAGGGCCAATATTATATAATCTATATACTAGAGATATGCCAGTTATAGACGATACCACTATAGCAACATTTGCTGATGATACTGCAGCACTAGCAGTTGGAAAAAATGTGGGCAAGGCGAGTAATAAACTTCAGAAACCACTGATACATTATGTCTATGGACGAAAAAATGGAGAGTTAAACTGAACTGTTCATATTAATTAAGTTATTCCTAATGCAAACACAGCTAAATATCTTGGTATGACTCTTGATGCTAAGCTTAAATGGAAAGTGCATGTTAAGACTAAAGCAGCGGAGAGTAACATTAAATATAAAAAAATGTACTGGCTCTTAGGGCGCGGAGATCCGAGCTTACACTGCACAACAAACAGCTTTCATACCGGCAAATCCTTAAGCCAGTTTGGACTTATGGTATCCAGCTGTGGGGCTGCACTAAGAAGACAAATGTAAAAATGATACAAACATTCCAAAATCCTTTGCAATCGCTTTTGATATATCTAAAGCTTTCGAAAAAGCTTGGCATTAGAATCTCATTTCTAAACTTGTGGCATACGGCTTGGACTCGATGACCATCAAGTGGATAAAAAGCTTTCTCAAAGACCGAAAGATCAACGTTGTGCTTAATGGGCGATCATCAACGACACACTTCCCCAAATGCCGAAGTCCCCTCAGGAATCAGTTTTGTCACCATCTTTGTTTTTGTTATACATTAATGACTTGTTGGATAGCGCTGTGAACCCTATCCACAGTTTTGCCGATGATGAAACATTACACTCTTCTATTTCATTCGAGGTCGAGCCTGTTCCTTCACAGTTAAACGATAAGCGGCTGGAAGTTATCACTTCGCTTAATTCCAATTTGAGTACAATATTTGAGTGGAGAGTTAAAAATCAGGTCAAATTTAAAGAGAAAAAAACACAAATATGCACATTCTCGCGTAAAAGAAGTCACAACGAATACCCTTTTGTGGTAAAAGGCCACGTTCTCGTGGGTTGTGACTCAATTCGTCTGCTTGGTGTTCAAATAAGAAACAATTTAAAATGGAATGAACACATTATCGCATTAGCCAAATCAGCTTCACGTAAACTCGGGTTCCTCAATTGATACAAACGGTTTTTTAAATCGCATCAGGTCCTGATCGCATCAGGATGTTGCAGAACTCTGCGTGTTCTATAGATTAATAAATGGTAAATGTTCTGCAGAATTAAAGGAGAAAATACCACCATTAGTTCGCCGGGACGGGTAACACGAGGAACGGTCAATGCGCATAGGTTTACGGTGAAGCTGCCGAAACCTCGAACTGAAGATGCAAAGCGCGAATTCATTTATCGAACATCCAGGAAGTCGAATTCGATATTCGGGTTTCAGTTTCCGTTGGAGTATAAAATGCACTAGTTTTAGGCAGCTATCAACCTTTACTTGAAGGACCACGCGTAGGGTGCAGGAGCTCTGACAGTTACAAGGAGCTAGGTTTGTCTAAAAGACTGTCTAGAATTCGATTCGTGCTTAAATATTTGGCTGACCACCATTTCCTCTGAATTTAGGATTGTTTACGGCGCTTAAGCAATAGGATTTATCATCTGGTGTAGTTAGACAACGGTAGAAACAGAACTTGGGGGTCTCTTGCGAAATCCTTTCTTTTGGCTTTATAATGTTTCTGCAATCAACCCAAGTCTGTAAGCCACCCAAAACCGCAGTGAAACCTATAAATACTGACTACACAAAAATGATTGTAAAATAGATCCTAACGAGTTGACTTTACATCAGCACGCGTATATGTTTGGATATAACCTTCTACGCAATCAAAACATACACACAAGATTGAAAGTATGAAAGTCAAAGACATCCTTTTTTTCATCCTGCGGTCCAATAATAAATCCAACTCAAAGATTCTCGAGGTAATCGTATACTCTTAGGTTATCGAGTTTTATGCAGTGCAAAGAGTTTCAACCGATACCCTTCTATCTTTTATTGTCCTCTTGACGGTCCTTAATCTCGTGCCTTAAGCGGAGATTCGATGTTGCGTTTGCGGTGGTACACGATTCGAAATGTTAGTGATGATTGTTTGTGATGATTATTCAGTTGTGAGACGCTGACTGCATTGATGTGTAAGAGAGAGAGAGAGAGTAGTATTTTAAGGAGCAATTATGACATCGTTGCAATGAAAATCATCTATACCGAATGTCAAATCAGCTATAAAGGTATCAGTTTTCGGTATGTGTTCAATGGTTTCAGCATGGGAACTTCGTTGCCTAACCTTAATCTAGTCGTTCTCTTTGGGAGAATGAGAAGTATGTTTACGTTGTTATTCAGGCATATTGACTAAACTCTATAGTTCATATAACTCTTAGATACGGACCAGATATCTCAGTGACAAAAGTGGAAGATACCGGGTTCGAACCCCAATAGGATTTTTTCACCATCTAAATACGACCTGTAGGGTAAATAAATATATCTCTATGACCTCTTGTTGGAGTGAAGAATTCAAAGGCCGACCGATTATGTCTATAGGCTGGCATGTTGCAATGCAAAGTGGAGATGGTGTTTCAATTCGAATGTTATTGCGTAAAAAAGGATAAGAAAAAGGAACTGCGAAAAAATTGGAAGTGCCCCAAAAAAGATTGCCATTCAAAAAAGGTATACCCTTCATACCAGCCTAAGGCACTTCGTCTTGATATGTACACTGCCCAATTCATTTCTGTGCCTGTAATCGTTTAAAGAAAAGCCGCGCAGACATTCCATTAGAAGTTCAATATTTTTGGTTTCTCTTAACTAACTTCTGTCAATCAGTACAGTATATCTTGGGTTTGATTAATTTATACACTTGTTATTCATATGGTCAAAAACTACGGAGTAGGTTTAAGATGAGCTTTGAATAAAATTTTTCCTTTTCAAAAGAGAGAAGTCGATTGTTTTCGGCTAAGAACTTTTGTGTTTAGATCACAAACCTCTGACTATGGCAAAATATAAAAAAATAGACTGGAACTTCTCTTTTAGGAACCTGTAATCTCTGTCTACGAGGCGATTCGAAAATGCTCTGCACCAACCAGAGCTGTCTTGCAATGTTAATAGAATATTTGGTCAGATCTATATATGGTAGGCCAGATGTGTTACAAACTAGACCAATTCGCCTAGACCATTGGCACATTGCTTAGCTCAATGTCAGCCTATATAACTGACATCGCATTAAAAAACATTGGCAACAAAAAACTCCGACAAATAAAACACGAGAAGCTTTTAATAAGCTTTCTATCCATCTCGTTTTATATCTACGCTTTGTATAATTTATGATAATTTGAAATTCATAAAAAATCGTCAACTACACATCAAAAGTATATACACACAACATATCCAGATGTACAAGACAACATTCATCTTAAAGTCAGAGCGATAGGGCGCGCGGGTGTATATAAATTACAAAAAAAAGTAACTTTTTGTGCTTTCTTAAAAATGAGATGGAAATAAAGCACAAAATTATAAATATTAAATGACTTCAAACAAATAAATAAAAAAGTTCAAGAAAAAGTTTTACTCATTAAAAAGCTCGTACAATTTTTTGTTTATTTGGTTGAGACATAAAAATAAAAACAAAACACAAAATCATTATGCTTTTAAGGTGTTCGCAATGTTTGTTTGCCCCACATCAACCATATATACATATATATACTCGTAGAAATATGAATTTTGTTCGTTGAAACCGTTGAAATTTTCCACTTTGGTCGTAAATTTCGATCGATTTTGTGCTTTTTTTATTTCGATACCGTTTTTTATTATAATTTACAAAAAAACCTAACCCTTTAACTTGAATTAGTTTTTTGTGCGGTTTTTGGAGGGGTTGGGAAGGAGAGTGCTTTATATACAGATATCATAAGACGGATAATTGTGGTTGGATCGAGAACAAAAAATTAATGGAATTAACGCCAAACATAAACTTGGTGTTGATATAAACGAGCTTTTTACCACTTTTTCAGTGTTTGGCATATATATTCACCAAAATATTTGGCAATTGATTTGCAACTGTATACGGGTTTAATAAAATAAACACAAAAGCGAACAAGTTGATATAAAATAAACTAAGCTTTTTCCATCGTAAATATATTGTCCCACCCCCCATTCCAATCGGTTCGATTTTCGTCAAAATATATATACATTGTGTCGACAGATGTGAATTCGATTTTATTCACATTTCTATATCGCGATGAAACGAGAAACATAAAGGTGCGAGATGATGTCGTAACGTTTTGGTGTGCGCGCGAGCTTTTTTACTTTCGCAAAACTATCAATCAATCTCAACCTTTATAAATATATATAAATATATATATATCTATATATATATATATATATATATATATATATATATATATATATATATATATATATATATATATATATATATATATATATATATATATATATATATATATATATATATATATATATATATATATATATATATATATATATATATATATATATATATATATATATATATATATATATATATATATATATATATATATATATATATATATATATATATATATATATTGTGTCTTATACGATTAACAAATCGATAACGTGACGTACACTTGATGTATATCCATTCATTATATCAACTTGAGTAATTAAAAATTTGTATCGTTAATTTTAATGGAGCTCTATGTTTACAGATGCTCGCGAACATATTTAACGTAATCAAATTTAATGGTTTAAAAATGTTGTTTGTGCTTGTGAATATTTTTTGTTGTTCTTCGACTGTATAAATTAACTGAAATTTTATTTAAAAGCTCTTTTTTGGTACATTATTTGTGCATCATGAATTTTTGTATCATTTAAAAGCTTCGAAATATGTACAGACAACCTTCGATATGCGTAGGTGTTACGTTAAGTCGATTTATGCCATAAAGTTAATAAATGTTTTGTGTTCCCTACTCAAATGTAATGATGGCCACTATTAATGGGTATTATTTCGAATCTGGCAATACTTATGTCATTCTATTCTGCGGCAAAATTCAATATATTATCTCCATACCGACCGCAATGAATCGATTTACACTTGAACAACGTTGGAATTTATTGGAAATTTATTTCCAAAACCAAGACAATTGGTCGGAAATTATACGAAAGTGTGGTGCAAAATTTGGTAGCCAACAGTGGTTGGTATACGCAAGTTTATTGTTAAAGTTCGTGAAACTTGTTGTTTAATTGTTGATGCGTCAAGACGTAAGCGTGCTCGTACAGTGTGTCTAATGAGGACGGCGCCACCATATTACGCATTGATGTGAATGATGTTTGGTTTCAACAGGATGATGCAACTTGCCACACATATCATGCCACAATCGTTTTATTGCTTCCAACGTTTGGTGGCCGTTAAATTAGCCGAAATGGTGATATCAATTGGCCAGCAAGAAGCTACGTTTTAACACCATTGGACTATTTTCTGTAAGGCGCCGTTAAAGAAAAGTGTTATGCCGACCAGCCAGAGACAATTGAGCATTTGAAGGCCTTTATTCGTGATACCATCGCCGAGAAACGACTCCATACACTCGAAAAAAAAGCGCAAAAATTGGTCCGATCGAATGGGGTACTGTGAGGCCAACCGCAGCCATATGAACGAAAGAAACTTCCATCTCTAATCGGAACAATTGTACTTCACAACAAACCAATAAATTTGGCAAAATTTCAAACCGTTTTTGTAATTTAAACTTTTTAAAGGCCTTCCCTTTATAATCTGGATACATCGCCATTATTATTTTAAGAGCACAATACACCGCCATTATTATTTTAAGAACCGAACCGAACTGAAGTAAATCCACTAACCATGACAGGTTTACTAGTAGAACTGATAATTGAAGCGGGGAAACATAACGACATGTTTGTGGCATACACTGTCTGCTGTAAATCATAAAAACGTTCGTGTCACCGAAACGTTCTGGAAAGTATTTATTTATAATTAACTTTTATTAAATTTATTTTTGTATGACTATTATATGTAAGCGGGGACAAGTGGAGTTTTTGAGCCAAATAACATCGTTACCTCAAAGATCTCTTTTGCTGTGTTGCCCTACACGCTAGTCGTCCAGTCCTTGTTCGAGCTTTTAATAAGACCAGTTCGCGCTGATTTTGTCATTTGTCCTTTGTGACTTATTATTTCACTCCAGATTCCACTTCCGAATCGTAAAAACGACAACTTTTAGACGCACTTAAAGGCGGTATCTTACCCGTGAGGTAGCCGGTGAATTATAGCCTTAGCTCGGGAGAGACCATTCGGTTAAACTGTTTTAGATTTGGCATTATGCACCAATATGTAGTCTACTTGTTACGCGAACTGGTTCTTTATGGAGTGCATTTCTGGAAAGTAACTTCCTCCAAATGGGTTAATCCAAAACCTTTTCCATAGTATAGAAAATGATGTATACGGATAATTTATTTATATGTCTCGAGTTTGATATTGGAAAGTATACCACCCCTAAGTATAGAGGATTCAATCGCCTTTCTCTAACTACAAACGATGTAAGTAAAGGTGTAGCTGGCTCGAAAAATTAGAAAGAATCTCTCTACCACCTGCTGTGGTAAAACTGGGTAAATTCTATCTCCCTCAGGAATTTGAAGAGTTCGAATGAATATTTTGTCCATCTTTTGTCAGGAGGTTTTAAAATTATTTACTGACGGACCCTGTATGAGGTACAGAGTTCATCTCATAAGACATTTCACTCAGACTGTTTCTCAATAAAATTTCCTTCCATCTTCCTTCCAAAAGAGTCATAAACTATATAGTTAGTATGATCTTTTGCGAGTACCTTTTGAAATCTGGTTGCTAAGAGTAGCTAGTAAATTCCCTCACAAAAGGCTATCCATGTAGCTCTCTTACATCGTTTTAGATCGACGTTATATTTCGTAAGGACTTCATTATTCATCCTTATCTCCGGTCAATAAAATGTGAAGCTTCATTAGATATAGCATTCTTATCACATGCATTCGTCGTCTCATTTAATCTTAACATTTCTTTTTTTATTAAAGAAATGAATATAAAAAATTTTGTAGGCAACCAATCATCACAGACAGTACAATAAATACGATATTCGAATTGGTATCAGTACCGGTGATCCAACCTCATCAGATGTTGTTTGAGAAGCATTTCAATTGAAATATTGGAAAATTACAAATTATGATGACACAATCCGGATTGGAGGCTCATTGATCATCACAACATATTAACTGTGTCACGAGTGAATATAGGTGGAGCTAACACTGACGAAAGGACGTTTATCACTCAACCATAATACAGATAGAAGAAGCGCAAAATAATTACACAAGGCCAAGGAAGAGAAATTGATTTACTAAATCTTGCACAGTACTTTGTCGGTCATTATTTCAAATATATTCAATGGTAACAACAAACTGATTGCAGAAAATGTATCGGCACGTTTGGAAGGTTTAGAACATTACAAACTTAGCATAATGGATCTCTTCAATTGAGAAAGATGCAGTCAAAATTTTCGAAATGATTTATCAGTTGCTTACAAAAACTACACAGCTTAATTGTATAGACTATTCAGGTCGACGCCGCATTAGTGTAAAAAAACATTCAGAGAGTATGTTGAGGCAGGATTGAAAATATTGACACCGAATAATACGGGTGCTGAATAGTAAGGAGTATTAGACTAAGCATAGATACACCAACAATATCGAAACAATTTCAATTTTTCAAATGGAGAGAAGTCAGTACATTTTCTTTCCAGAAAGCCACAAATATTAGATGGATCGAAGGAAGCAACTATCAATTTATATAAATGGTACAATCGCCATAAACGACGTAATGGGTAACACAGTGACTTTGAAGAACTTACCATACTATCAAGAGTAATACTGGATCAGTCTTGAATTGACACTATTAGTGCCTTAAAACCAAATCAGGTTTTAATTGGGAGGTCTAGTTATGAGGTTTGTGAATTGTTCAAATAAACAAACCGTAGAATAAATTAGTAACAATTTTGTTTTATCATCCAATGGCAACCGACAGATCGATCAAGATGTGATGGTAAAAAACCAACCATCTATGTGATACAAAATATTTTCACGTTGCACAAACCGTTTGCCAAACTATTATAGTATCTGAAGAATACGTATTGCTTTTATATAAATTCGAAGTAATTGTTAATCCAGTTGTTGCTTGTATCTTGTAATCCACTAGGCCGGTTTCGATCTGATGATGATGACGTCATTGAATAACCGTGTGATCGAAAAGATCAATTCCCAGTACTATAAGTGAATCATAAGGAAAAAAACTCGAAATATATTTTATTTATTAATTGTGGCGTGAGATAATTTAATTGTATTTGTCGGAGTTGCTCAGAAAGCCACATATCTATACTCCTATGTACACATAACTAAGCCATTTGCCGATACATTCAACACCAATCCACAAAGATAGGCTTTTGTGCCTATAAAATTATTCCGGATATATTTGTATTATACATGAGTCGAATACTCAAAATATATTCACATATTCCGTCATTATTCGAGTGGGGTCGGGTATATATGAATATATTTTGGTTGAAAATATATATATAGTAGAAATTCATCATGATTTCGGCATGAATAATTCATTTCAATTGAAATACTAGTACATCATCTCGGAGTCAAACTAAATTTATTTCTATATAAAACAGAATTTCGATTATTTTGTCATTAATTTAAATTTTTTGGGTACATGTAGCATAAATATTCGAATGAATTCAGCATACATGCGGCCTCGTTTGATTGAATATGATACGGTTCAAGAGAGAATATAAATTCAATATGTAATATGGCCTGGTCGGTTTGGTTTATGAGACTATTATATAGGTGTTATGAGATTATGGGAGTCAAATTTTATTGTGTTAAAGTGATATATGACCTCCAACCACTGATATATTATTGTCATCAGAGTATCAATATCATGTACGAGTCTTTGAAATTACGCAATCATGTTTCCGAAATGACTCGGATCAAAGGTTTTAATATCAAGGTCATCACTGTTGTTTTCAAGCATTTTCACAAATATTGGATCAACTGCCAATAATTCAAAGCACACTGGATAAGAAGGTGCTAAGATATTGACCAAATACTAAACATTATCTGCAACAACAATGTATGTATCTCAAAAACTTGAGTACTGCCCGGCTTGCGATGTCTTATCGGGAAACGATCCGCCCCACTGTTTAGAACGTTTAAATACTGTTTTTTATTTAAATTTAATGCTTGACAAAACCCAGAAAGTATACTAGAGAATTAATTGTTTGACCTATTGTTGGAGTCCGCTGAAATCAGACCATTACAAGCATGCCCATTACAAGCACTAAAGAGAGCTAAGCCCGATAAATTCACAATTTGTGTGGAAATTACGACTACATTCAGGACACACAAAAAAACTATGGTTTTAAAGCCATACTGGTTCGATACAGCGATGTAGCACTGCGTGTATACAATATCAGGTGGTTTCTCAATCCTTGCAACATTCAATATACTGATGCATTTTATTTCACTGTAATACGTTCGAGATTCATCTACGTTATACTATGTACTAACACTACGGCTCAAAACGCCAACTGCGTTATTATTATTCGATACAATATTTTACATTTTACAACTACATAGACAAAATATGAAAACCAATGAACATAAATGAGAGCGATACTACAAAAACTCAAATCTAAGTAGCTGTAGTAGTGCATTATTTGATCGCAGCAGTATTCGAATATAACTGGAATTTCATTTGTTCATGTCGAAACATGATTTTGTTTTAGTGATTAAATATCTTTGTTTTACTTTGGATATTGTTTTAGTCTTGTTTAACTATTCTGATATGAACCAGCAAATAAAAAACTTATCAAACTGAATAAAAAATAATAAACTTAAGAGTTGGGTAATCTCACAATTTGAATGTGTAATATCAGAACATAAACCAATTTAAATTGCCGAAAGGAACTGTAAAATAAATACCGCAAAACTATAACTTTTATAAATGAAGATGGGTGGAAAATATAAGAAATAAGGGGTTTTTGGTCGGATGGTTACACAATTTATTTGGAGAGTTTTAGTCTGATGTTGACCAACTTAATCGAACAATAAAAATATAATATCGAACATAAAAGCATATATTCGATATTTTTCCGGTATCGAAGTTAAAACGAAAAGCTGGATAAATCCGGTAAGAAATTTGAGCGCCAAAAAGTAAATAAAAAATAAATTGCTAAGCAAAACTCCAGAAAGCAACAAAAGAACTTAAAAGATTCAAATTATACAGATACTTCCTGCCAAAAAAGATGTTTTAACTTAGGTTTAACGTGCAATAGATCAGAGTGATTTATTTGAAGATCACCTTGAAGTTCCGCACGTTTTAGCATAGCTTACACACTATAGTTTATGTAATAAACGAGGAGTTTTGATTAAACTATGTTCCATGCGGATAGAACAATTACATATGCTTTCAAAATTATTTAAAAAACTACTACTGGAAAGGCTAAATTAAGTAATAGAAGAAAGAAAAGTTATAGGCACAATTATGAGGCACACTTATATACCAAGAAATGGTGCATTCAGCCCAGCGGAACGAATTTAGATATAAATATTTAGGAGATCGTCGTATCTACATCCTTTCTGATAGCCAGGCGGCTCTAAAGGCTCTTATTGCGAACTGCGAGTTGTGTAGGAGAGGAAAAGTAGAAACTGTTGAGCAGTTCTTGTGTTCCTGTTCTTCATACTCTTGCTTTAGACTGCACTGCTTTGGATCACAATTCCTATTTGACGATAAACTGACGACCTTGAGAATACCAGATATCTTAGACTTCAGTAGAACAGGGGGCCTATTATGATATAATCCGAAATAGGATTTTTTCCGATATTGAAAAATAAAAAATCCTATCCGATGCGAATGTTCCTATTATGAAATTGTTTGGTCGAATTTGTCAAATGTAGACATGAAGTTAGTAATAATGCTGTAGTTCACTTAAATTTGCTAAATTTTATTTTGTTGTTGTGGTTTAAATGAAATTTTCATAACAGCCCCCAGACTTCGGGACTGAGAGTGTACGTCTGGGAAGAGATGAGATGAAATCGAGCCTGAGTGACTGGGTGCAAAAATAAATTGGCAGATCAATGTTAATAGAATACAAATATTACAAAACGTATCAGAAACGCAACTTTAATGAGGGTCTAAAGAGGTTCGCGTCAGCGAGGAATTAAAACTCCTATAAGGAAACACGTACTGTAATAATGTCGATGGCTAACCAATTAGACCCAATCATACAAGTTCAAAATTCAAATCCTGTAGAAATAGTGTGGTTACGTACAAATGGGCTACACTCCACAAATGAGGATAAAACGACAAAACGAATTCGGATTTTTCGAAAATCGTATGTCAAAATCCGTTATTTAGCAGACGAATTCTATTTTGGAATGAATTTATATGATATGTTGTTGTACTGGCAACAAAAGAAAGATTGTGTTATCGAAATTTCAAGTAATTTACAAAAATAATATCTAGGAAAATTTTGGAGGATTAGATTTTTCGAAATCGGAACAAATCTGTAATCTGATTATTTCATAATAACCCACTTGTTTTCCACAAAGATGACCAACTATATAAAAACTAATCAGAAAATCTGACCATAATGATCATCTTAAAACTTAATCTTCGTTATACGAAAGTCTACACAAACACTTTATTTTGACATCACCTAAACAGTTTAATAGTTTGGGTGCAGTTACGATTTGTATTTTCAATTTCCCACCTGTACAAAACACCACTAATACTCTCGTACGTATATACACTTATCGAATTTCCACTTCATTAAAATTCAAAATTTTTTCGATTGAATTAAATCGAACAAAATAGTAACAATCAAGTGAAAACTTTCCAAATTTCTCTCTATATAAAAGTTAATTAATTTCTAATAAAAATATATGTAGAAGTTATCGAATATAACATATATAAGAAAACTGTAACAAACTAAACTTTATTTGAACAAAAAAAAAAATTTCTTTTTACACCGGGTGGTCGTCTTAACACGAACTACTGTAGAAACAAAAGACATTTGATATACATTTTGTATAACGAGTCAGTTGTTTTTTATATTTTACAAAAAATCTAAGTTTGCTTCGTTACGAATCAACAGTTTTGTTGTGGAATTTAGAAATAGGACGAATCACCCGGTATACCATATAACTAATCCACGCCAACTCAACCACAACGTTAAATGTAAAATAAATTCCTTTTGGAGTGTTATCTACTCTAAAAAAACTGAAAACTCATTTAACCGACAAAAAAAAATTAGAGGTTCAAAACGATCGATATCCGAGCAACAACAATTCTCAAACAATATACATAATCGACTCTATATGTGAAGACTTAAGTTATTTAAAGTGTATCATCTTATCGTATATACATATATATATATATACACATACTTAAACAGTAGTAAGATAAGACAGCAACGACTACACACTTTAAAACAAAAAATTTGAACGATTTTACATGGTTGTCGGTTATAGTTTTCGAACAATGTAATATATCTTTGAAGGGTTTTCACTTGGGTATTTTCAAAATAGTCGAGTTGATTAGAAATATTGTTCGGTTTTATATCAACATGAATTAACCATATATCTACTAAGACAGAATATAAGAAAAATCTCTTTGGAACACGCAACATTTTATGTGATTTTTCATTACTTTATAAACCATTCTTGATTTTGGGTTGATATCCACAACAATTTCCATTTCTATTTCTTGTTCCGCTTCGATAGTACTTGTAATCTAGTGAAATGGAAAATTGATTTTATATTACATATATTGGTTAGATATAAATAAAAAAATACCGGAACGCCTCGATTTGCGTGATTGTTCGTTTCTGTTAGAAAGGTTTCAACAACTACCCTAATCAGTACACGGGTTGAGTCTCGGAGCCTCATTTAAGGTTTATTCTTGAAGAATGCATCTTATAAACTATTTTCATACAAATTGATGAAAATCACAGTGACATCTGTAATAATTAAAAAGAGTTAAAAATTATAGCAGGCGTTTTGGGGTTACCCTGTAACCAAATGTTTACACATACGAACAAAATAAAAAAAAAGAACAAAATAGGCCGAGCGAACAAAATACGACGTACCGAAACTTTGCGAAGTGTAGAGATGCAAACGGTGATGGAATGTTCCACAAGGATATTCGTCGTATAAATAGGTGTAGACATTTGAGTTACAAAACTGTTCAGTTTGGAATTTTAAAGTGTTAATATCGGGAAGTGATAACAAGTGAAAGTGAAGTGTTTAAATATATTTTGTGATATTTATTGTGGAAAATAAGTGTAATAATAATTATTTGTGGAGTTTATTTCGGATAAATTTATTGTAAAAATTCAATTTTGCGAGTTTAATATTAACAATCCAGTGATCGAACTGTGACCTTATTCTGGTTTTCTGCCAGAAAAGTGTATTCTGGCTATTGGGAAAAATATTTGGTTTGGAAAAAATAATTCCCAATTACAACAGTTTTGACGTTTATTTTTCCTTATTAAAATTGTTGGGAATTCATATTTTTCACGGTAATATACTCATAGTCATAATACAAGAGCATACATTTAAAAAAAAAATATTATTTTTGAAAAGCAAAAACACTAATTATTTTATTACCTGCGCTAAAATTTAAAAAAAATTAGCTCATTCATAAATACTAATAATTATAGTAAATAGTGAAGGTAGAAAATAATTTCGACCCTAAAAAATTTTTAATTGCTTTTCAAAAGTGAAAACACCAATTTTTTTTAAAATTGTTATTTTCGATCAATATTTAAATCATATTCAAATATAATAACATAGCGCACCATTAAAAAAACCATGCAACAGGTACTCTAGTGGCGAACATTTAAAACTATGTGTTTCACAGAGGGGAAATAATTCGCAGCACGCCAGAATACACTTTTGGAAAGTGGAGAATAAATTAGTGGGAAATAGTGGGAATTGATAATTTTTTTTCACAAATAGCAAAACAATAATGTGTCCTTGAAATTTTATTTTGTTTGTATTTGTGTGTGATATCAAAGAATCACAAAAATTGGTCGTCGAAAAAAGAAATCATGCCAAAACCGGTTTCGTAGGTAAAAGGGGAGATGTACGAAATTTACATCGATATCATGATATCAAGTGTAACCACACAGAATTTAAAACAAATGATTTAAAATCAAAGCATTGTTGATGTAAAATTAACAGTAAATTATTCAAAAATATTTTATGATAATTTTCATTGGATAGTAAGTCAGCATTATATAGTATGAACACGTGCAATATGATTTAGATCTATGCAATTGCATTTATATATTTATGAAATATATATTGCAAATCGTTGCTCGATTGTTATGCACCGTTATAGTATAGATGCAGGTACTGTTGAATAATGTGTTAGTGTTGCGAAGCACTCTGTCGATTATCTTATAATTAGAATTTACAAACCGGTTAAGTGAACGCCAATTGGATAAGTGATATTATTACAATGTAAGTTTGTTTGTAAATTATTCAAATGTGAAAATGTTAAGTTTTGTAATATTCTAGTATGGCAAACAGAAGACGTGTGTGAACGAAGGAAAAAAATGCGGGCTGCTTTGGAGGGAAGTGATGATGAGAATCAGGATAACGTTTTGGAATGTGCCAATTCATCTAATAGGAAATATATGTGCTAGAAAGCGACTCTTACTGTGAAAATGAACAAGAAGCATCTGAATCCGAAGATGTTCTGATTGATAACCTATCGATAAAACGTTCTCTACTGCGAAAGATGGGACCCAATGGCAAAACAGTCCATTTCCACAAAGACGAACACCGGCTTGTAACCTTATTAGAGACGGTATGAACAAGGTGAAACTTCCACCAGGAAAGCACATAGATTCACCAGAGGGTGCTTTACGTTATGCTTTAGTAATCAAGTTATTCAACCAATCGTTATATAAATAAGAAGTCTGAAGCCAACAGACGACGTTGAGATTCGCTTTTTCATCGGATTGCTGATAAACGCGTCTAAATAAGCAGATCATATCAGAGTTACAGGAATTTTGTCATCCCCTATTTGGTGACATTTTAGTCAAAGCAAGCATGTCTTGTCATAGATTAAATTTATTATGTAAATACATTCGTTTCGATGATAAAACAATAAGAATGGCTCGAACACAGCGTGATAAATTTGCACCTTTTCGTGAAATAAAACCCAAGGTTTTAGTAAATACCAACTTTATAAAACATTATATTCCCGTTGAAAACCTCACAGTCGATGAGTAATTGGTACCCTTTCGAGGCAGAGTATCATTTCGGCAATATATACTCTCAAATATTTGGGAAAAGAAGGACCCGAAAAAACTGAAAAAACTGTCAACCTACGGTCCACTGTGGTTCAACAATCTGTGGTTCAAACCTTTATTCCAGCTTGGAGCTAGCGTAATATTTGCTAAGGTTATGTATTGGGACTATGCGTCCAAATAAAAGATGTATACCAAATATTTGTCTTCGAAACCGTCGGAGAAAAGTTGAATCAAACGTCTTTTGGATTTGTTCAAACGTAGCTGGAGTAGCAGCAAAGGTTGTTTGCATAAATTTTCGTGTAAGTAAAATGATCCATACTAATGAGGGTTAAAACAACTTTAATCGATTCACAACATGGCCATGTTCCTTGGAAAGGTATTCTTAACAAGACATTTCACTCACTAGAAGACGAATGTATGGAATGCCGTTTCATCTCTCCAATATCAATAGACTTGAGCACTTCTGTTATCTTCAACGCATTTCACAGATAACCGTATCACTGCATCATGATTCCTTTGCATCACGATTGGGTGTAAAAGTAACTCAAATTTCCAAGCCTTCAGTATGTTGCCTTACAATATCGAGTGTCTACGGGACAATGGTTCTGATACTTTCACCGTTACTTCAAACAAATGTCTATCAGATTAGAATTTATCTACTATATCTTCAAAATACAATCCTGGGTTTGAAGTTTTATCGCAACAAACACAGTTCGATCGATTGAATCACAAGATCGATTACACAGCACGCAATTTAGGAATCTATTAAGCGAATTTTTTCCACGCAAAACAGCTTTTATAATGCTAAACAAATTCAGTATTAATAAAGATATTATCCATAGAAGGTTATCGGAGAAAACGAATTTTGAAAGTGAAGCCCTCTTTCGAAAAACATTTAATAAGGAGAATAACAGAAACAGCTGTCTGACGTCCTCATTAAGCAGCGGCAGCAACAACATGGAAAGCTTTGCAATAACAAAAAATTAGTTCGTTGGCCTACAGGAACAACTGGATAAGCTTTCGAGAGGCTTTCGACACAAGGTAGCTGACGTCGAGAAAGTTCAGAAATTGGCGGTAGACAGTACATGCTCGATAAAATCACCGAAACGAAAAGGAGTAACAACGAGAATCTATCGAAACGAAGACACGAAAAGAATTAAGTGAGTTGCGCGATGAGATCATACGCTAAAAAAAGGCGGGTTAGTCTTACCAACAGGAAAAATTGAAACCACCCAACTTTTATGGAGTTGGTAATTAACAATGTAAAAATGCATTAGTATTGTAGTTGAAAGAAAACCAATATTGACATCATCCGACTAGTAAACTTAGTTTACACAATCTACAACAATAAGAACTGAAATGAACTAGCGACGAATACATTCATCAACGCTATTCGTGACCTGCAAATCAGGAACCAACTGTATCTAAGTCAAAACAAGCAGTCTATATGGAAGTGTTAGCCTTAAGTATAGATGGAGGTTGTGAACAAAGCTTTATGGTCCAACTGCATGATAAAACTGGAAGCAGCCGAATAATCGGAACAACCTTCTCGATAAATGAGTTACTGGAAGTTACATTTTAAATATGGGTGAAACTGGAAATCAAAACAGCCAGAACTCCGATAAGATATTGGCGAAAAAAAGAAAAACAGCACCGTTGTTTGCTGCGCTAATTATGCTCCCCGATATTTTGTTAAAAATGTTCCTTGCTCTCCTGATTAAAAATTGTTCATCATCTTAGATGACGGCACAACACCTACAAAAAATGTAGATGCTATAATAATGTTGTCTCTACCACCACATATCACTCAAAGGTACATATCACTTGATACCAACCGAATACTATCCTCAAAAAGTCATATCTTTGGAGTCCTATGCTGTATGGTTCGCTGACAATAACGAATCCAGATTCGAGTGTTTTATACATCGCAAATTCTTATGAAACTGTAAACGATGGGTAATGGGCGTTTGACCTCCATCAAAACATTTGTCTGGCCCTGAAGCCAAAATTCATACAAAATGTATTGGTTCTTATATATACGTATTGACGCCTAAGAATTAACTTAGATTCAATCCATTTGACAATGCAGCAACCTAATTCATCAAGGTGGAATCATATCAGATCCGGAGTATTTTAATATCACTGCCGTGCACTTCATACCATTGGAAGCTGGATATCGTTCCAATAGATTCATTATATCTCTGTTGCTACGCAGTCAATCGAAACAGTCAGATATCATAGACCGCCACAGAAATTGTGACTGCATTACTTTAGCACATTTCGTAATCTACCTTATCAAGGTGATCAAGATCAAAAAATTGTTTGAAATTGTGTACCAGCTATAGAACAATATAGAAGTTTACGTTTCAAACCTGGTGAACTCAGTATTGAAAAGTGTAAGGTTGCTAGTAAATCACAACTTGGGTTTGATGAGTGCTAATATGAGCTGCTTGATTCTGTGGGCCAAAAGAGATCAGTTTTTTAGAGTCCTGGTTCGCCAATATGTTGGACATTTGGTAAGCTATAGTCAATGCATCAACGATGATTTATAGGCTCCTTTTGGTCATCAGCGAATCGGTTTCGGTTCAAACTAGAGGCTGTTTCAAGCAAAGGCTGCTATATCTCTGACCACTGCTATTTTTTGAAACGTTCGTGTGAAAACATTGATTTCTCTTCCAAAGATGGCTCAAAAGGGTCAACGTGTTCCTGCCAGGAAATATCACTTTAAAATTCTTATCAAACTTTAATTTAACTTCCATCGATAGACATTGGATGATAATTCTCTGAATGTCTGGTTCCAGTTTTCATTTTGAAGCAACTAAATGGAGGCAGCTCGAACAAAGCATCCAGAGCTGTAATCAGGCATTAACCAAACAATTCTAATGCAAAGTAAGCGTTGTATTTTATTGAGATAGGCACACCAGTAGGCAAAACATGCTTCTGGCTTTGTTATACATCTTTCTGTTGAAAATAACTCATAGGTATTTGGCTTTTTGAAAAATTGGATCGTTGTGTTATCCAATAGTGAATTGCAGTTTTATCAGTTTTGACTTAAATCTTTCTTGTAGACACTTCTACCAATTAAGTCGATAGTTTATTGCATTCATATTACGTTGCATTAAATATTCCTATAAAGCACTGTTAATGTTCAGTGCTCATCCATTGCTGACTAAATCGAGTCATAACAGGTATCATAAAGAGTCTTTTTCCGTGATTTATTTTTTACCAAGCTGCTACGTTAATCGAAGGACTCCTGTACTCATTCATAATCCGAAACTCAAAAACCGAAGGAAAACATATTTTTTCTAAATCGAATATTTTCTGGTTGAAGAACGAGTAATGCAACCAAAATAACGGGAATGATATTTGTATGGGAACAACGAATACACAGGAAATAGAAACGATAAGCCTTCGAGTGTTGAATTTATCCATGTTAGTGATTCGATTTTTGCGGATTTTTCAGTTTTTTCTTCAACAATAACTTTCTAATTCTATTTACTTGTTCTTGGTTTGGTGATTTATTGTCAATTAATTCATGTCACGTAGATCCTCGTGTTATATTGTAGAATATATGAAAAAGAGTTATGTTTGTTCGAAAGTATTTTGATATAGAAACTATACTGGGATTTCCCAAACCGATTACATTTTCCAATATTTTATTTCTACCAAGAATTTTCCGATTCACTTGAAACGCATATTTAACAGAGTTTCAAACAATTTAAGTAATCCTACGGGAGTTAGGAATAAATACCAACACTTATATTTTATTGATTCATGGAGTCAGACTTGATTGACATTATACACTTTAAGAACTAGATGTTTTGAGCCGGAATCGTATCCAAACGTTGGTTAGCTTCAATCTCAACCACCAGTCCTAAAATGTAAGGAGTTTGTGACCTATTGATTCTGCTAGATAGTAAACCAGGACCAACCGTAACCATATAGCTGGGAGTGAACGGTACATGGCATTCATGGAGGTATTGAAAAAACCACGACGGTTATGAAGTTCCTCCAGCTAAACCTAGACCATTGTGAGGTTGCACAAGATGTATTAGCTCAATCCGTGCACGAAGCTAGAGTTGATGTCGCTATTCTGAACAGTACAAAAATATAGAAGGCTGTAGCTGGGTAACCGACGCAACAGGTAAAACTGCAAATAGTGACCACCAAGCTATACTGTTTGAAATAAAACTGGTACAAGTAGATAGACGTACAAAACCTATAAGGTAACAGGTTGGTTGGAGAGCAAATACATTTGAGGAAGACTTATTCAAGCTATTCCTTGTAAAACCCAACCTCTCGGGGACCGCCAATGCAAAAACGACGCAAATGATGAATGTGATCACTATCGCTTGCTGTAAAACTATGGAAGAAAGACAATTAGATAACCATCGTACCAGCATATGGGTGGGCTGAGCAGATTGCACAATTGCGCCGGATGTGCAACCATGCAATGATTGTAAAAGACCAACGTGTAAAAGACCAACGTGTAGTAAGCGTCAATGCTGGAAAGAGCTGTGCAGTGAAGTCGATTGTGACCCAAGAGGGAGACCCTATAAAATCGTAATGAATATAGGCTCAGAAATCGAAATAAATCGCCATCCACTTGTTAGGTGACCCTTTACAGAATTGTAACCGCTTTATTCCCGCAACAAAATGATTCGATCCCTGCCATTGATGTACTATCTGACTCAGAGGAAGTACAATTGGTATCTACAGAAGAACTGATGAGTGCATATCAACGATTTGGGAATTCAAAAACTCCTGCACCTGACAATATGCTAAGTATTGGTTTAAAGGCGGCCATCCGAGCTAGATCTAACAACTTTAGAGAAGTTTGCTTCTCGTGTCTGAGAGAAGGGATATTTTCGGAACGATGGAAGCGTATGTTAGATACGGCTGGCAAAGTATGAGAGCGCATAATATATAACCGATTGGAGAAAGCTGTTGAAAAGGCCGGAAACCTCGTCGAGCGACAATATGGATTCAGAAAGGCTCGATCGACAATCGACGCTATCCAACACGTCATTAAAATCACAAAGGAAGCAACAGATGGTAGAAGATTGAGAGGGGGCTCCACAAAATAATGTGCAGTGGTCACACTAGATATCAAGAATGCGTTGAACTGGGCAAAATGGGAGTATATTCGCAATGCTCTGCATGAACTGCAAGTACCAGTGTACATATGGAGGATCATCGCAGATTATTTTCGTAATAGAATATTAATGTATAATTCAGACGATGGTATCATGAAATACAAAGTCACTTCAGCACATTATGAACAATGGCGTCTTGAGGCTCAGTGTACCTGATGGTGTTGAAATCGTGGGCTTCGCGGATGATGTTGCCGTTGTTGTGGTAGCGAAAACCATAGAGGCAATAATGGAGGTATGTAGGCTGACCATTATAATATTTAAAAAGTGCCTGATATCATTTGGACTCCAGCTGGCTGACCATAAAACCGAAGAAGTCTTGATTACCAGTTATAGGAAGGTGATAGAAATTGAAAATATCGATGTTGGTGGAATTTTAAATCCCTCGCAGCCTTCATTACGATATCTCGGTGTTGAAATTAACGTACGCATAAACTTTAAGGAGCACCTAATGATAGTGAGTAGAAAAGTACCCAATGTAACTGCAGCGCCCTCCCGCACTATGCCCAACATTGGAGTGTGGTAACATCCATCATCCTACATGGATCACTTGGATGGAGCGATGCGATGGATGTTAAATCGTATAGATGCAAGTTGCAATCGGTTTACCGCCTAGGTGCTTCAGGAGTGATATGTGGCTTTCGCACAATATCAGATGATGCGACACTGATTATTGCAGGGATGATCCCCATCGAACTACTTGCAAAAGATGGGAAGAAATGGTATCTACACCGAGAACAACTATAGGAAGTAGAGCATCAGAACGCATTGCAACAGTGGCAGAATGGTAAAGGCACTCCAAAAAGTCCTGCTTGCAATGGATCACAAGAAGACGTGGAACATATTTCCAACACCTGACAACATAGTTGAATTGATGATTGTGTATGAAGAAAGGTGGAATACTGTGACTCACATGGCAGCAGTAGTACTGAAGGAGCTGAGACGCTTAGAGTGTGCTAGATAAGAACATCATACTATGACTAGATAGGTTGAGATGCTGGGGAGAATAAAGAGTTTAATAACTAGTCACCTCCATGCAAAGTAATGTCTAACGATAGTTCCGCAAGTATGATGAATAAGGGTGTGTGGTTTTAGATGGTAAAAATGCGTCACTGTTAAAAAACTTTCGTCACTGTTAATGACAAAAAAAAAAAATAGTAAAATTGAACTTTTAGACAGCAGAAACAGAAAAGAAAAAGGTATTGTTGGACCTCTATAGTATATGATCAAACTGGTCAGTCTTATCGAAAAAACTGCTCGGTATTCATTCATGTTGCCTTCATTTCTCGGAATTGGATAGCTACAAATATGTGACGGTTGAAGTACGTACGAAGTGTCGTAACAACAGTATAGTCAACGACTAACAGAGTTCACTACTTCTTATATATGATTTGAGGGCATCGAGGAGAATTGAACGAATGCTTACGAAACAAAAGATTAACATTCATAACCCCATATGATATCACGTTTATCCAAATCCATGTCAGTGCAGCATATGGCGAGATTATGAACGAAAGGACCATAGAAAGAGTTTGATCTTCTTTGTCTCTGTTTAAAAGGGGTGACAAAATATCTCTTCCATTATATATGTTATCTTTCGAAAGAACGGAAGACATTAAAAATATGTATGCAATCAGTGAAATACTTCAGATGAAAGTACAAATAGAAACCGTTAAAAAATCTAAATTGTTTTCATAGTATAAAAGGTGCCAAGTTCATGGACATACGCAAAACTTTTGTAACAAAGAGCCCAGGTGTGTTAAATGGTGCAAGAAAACGCAGTACGGATGCATGAACGAAATTAAAAGACATCTCACCAAAATGTGTCAACTATGGGGAGGCACACTCAGCCAACTACAGAGGTTGCTATACAAGTACCAGATCAGAAATTAACTTAACCTCAACACGAATATCCACAAAATTGATGCCACATCAAACATTTAACAGGGTATCAAGTACAAATCCAAATGTTACATATGCTGATGCGCTCACTATCAGAAGTTCGAGAAAGCAACAGGGTTCTGTTGTATAATTCAAGTGATAACCAAAGTAATAAAATACTACAAGATATTCTTAATAGACATAGTTCACAAGAAGAAAAGCAAGAAAGAGCCCTCACATCAATCTTGCAAAGTTTCACCCTACTCGAAGAAGCCGAACAACATTATAGTTAACCTCTCTCTGCTAATGGCAAATAATCTAAAAATTCTTGCAGGGAACTGCAATGATCATGTTGCAACGACAACAGGAAATATATTATTATCTGAAACACACCTTACATCTCAAAGTCATTACATTACATTACCTTACATTTGATGCACGAGAGGGCAGTGCCGTGATTATAAAAAACACCTTAAATACGATCTGCATCAAAACATTGAAAGTGTTGAAATACAAGCAATAAGCGTTAGCATTAATACCCGAATCCATAAAATATTTTATCCACGTAGATATAACATAAAAGAGAATGATTATACTTACTTCTTCAAGCAGCTAGGTGAAAAAATCCTAATTGGAAGTGACTTCAACGCACTTTTAACAACTACCTAATAAAGATTTTTTAACAACTACTAAATAAAGCTATTAGGAAAATATCGGACATAATAAATGCCTTCTTCAGACTATGTTACATCCCTTTTTCTTGGAAATTTGCGGAAGTAATGATGATGCCTAGACCAGGAAAGCCGCCAAGTCAATAAACTTCATACAGGCCAATATCACTTCTTCCAACTATGTGAAACTGTTTATTAATACGAATTAAACCTGAAATTAAAAAGTCAAGAGTCGTTCCGTCCCATCAGTTTGGATTTAGAGATAAACACTCCACAATCGATTAAGTTCATAGAATAATGGATTAAGCCATATTTCTGGACATAGGGCAGGCATTTGACAAAGTCTGGTTAGATGGTCTAGTATTTAAATAAGAGAAAACTGTGCCACTAGAGTATTGCGAACTGTTAAAGTCGTACTTGAAAGAGAGAACATTTTGAGTTAAGCAGGAAGGAAAACTCCAACATAAAAGTAGCTAAATCAGGAGTCTCGTAGGGAAGTGCCTTAGGGCTATTCCTTTTTTGTACTCTTTACAAGCGACAAACGCAGACGAATAATACAACTATCACCACGTTTGCAGATGGCACGTTTGCAATTCTAGCTGTTGGTGACACAATCGGTGAAGGGATACTCAAACTACAAATAGCCATAAATAATATGTAACATTGGCTAGCTAAGTGGAGAATTCACTTATAAATCAATAGATCACTAATAAATCAATAGAACCACTACCTGTACCTCTCAATAATATTCCTGTACCAAGTGCAAATCAAGCAAAATACCTTGATATGAATCTTGATGCAAAGTTAAGATGGAAAGTACACGTGAAAAAGAAGCAGAAGAGCTCCAACTAAATATAGAAAAATGCACTGGCTAATTGGAAGAAACTCTCAGTTGTCCATTCATAATAAACTTATGGTTTATAAATAATTGCTAAAGCATGTCTCGACATATGGTATTCAACTATGGAGATGCACGATAACCAGCAAACAACAAATAGCTCAACTATTTCAAAATAAAGTTCTCAAAGTAACAGTTAACGCCCGTTGGTACGCTCGTAATAGTGACCTTTATAGAAATCTCGGAATCGACACAGTCACAGAGGAAATAAATAATTGTGCTCAAAAATTTAAGGAGAGGCTCCATCATCACCCTAACTTGAAGCTGTCACAATACTTCATTAAGATGGTATTACAAGAAGACTGCAAAGACTTAAACCTTTTGAGTTACAAGAATAGTCCGCAGAAGGCAAAATAAATCAAAACATTACTATGGAAAGTTTACATAGGATGCTTAATAATTTATGGTCAGAATCAAACGCTGTTAGTCAAAAATGACTAGTTAAGCCTGATTTCTATTACGAAAAAAATTTGTCTGTATTTTTTACTGAAAAAAACAAAGCGAGAAAAAATCAAAAATACCATTAGAGTGACAGAGACAAAGCCGACTGTAGTGTGTGTGTGTTCACACAAGCCAAACTTTATGCATACATATGCTGTAGAAGAATATCAACCTTTAGCGGTATTGGTGAACATTCTTCTATTCGTACACGATTGCGAATACAGTATAGAAAAAATAAACAAACGCACACCACTTAAGTATTATTGAGTAAAAATGTTAAATAAAATCGAATGAGCGTGTCTTACTCTCTGCTGTCAAACTGAACATTTGATAAACTACATTGACGTCAAGAATAGAGTTTAATTATCACGGGAATTAATTGTGATTTAATTGCAATATCGATTTCCAGGACATTTTAAAATATTCAAATTTTAAACAGCACATTTATCTTATATCACATTTAAACATTCATACCGTGACGTACATGAAAAATCTACACAAACTTTTTCACGCAACCTAAAGACTTGAAAATTTTAACTCGAAAAAAATATTTTAATAATATCTAATGTAAATAGATAAATGTTATCCACAATATTATTATATTTATTTACACAACAATTAATCTATATTTATTATAAAATAAAATAAAATTATTTTGCATAAATGAAGCTGTCAGTATCATTTGACAATCACTTATCAGTTTAATAGAGATAGAAAAGAGAATAAGTGCTCAACCTTTTGTAGTGTGCGTCTGTTTTTCGAAATAGGCATTAAGTAGTATTAGTGAGAAACAAGTAATTTTAAATTTTTTTTATATGGACTTTTTCGTTTACCAACACACTCAAAGGTTGATATTTTCGTTTGATTATGCTCGTGCAAAAAAAAAATAAACAGACTTAAGTGAACACACACACACTACAGTTGGCTTTGGACAGAGATCGTTTTTTAGTTTTTTCTTTTTTCTATAGTGGAGATATTTTGACAGATGCGTGTAACATAAATTTCCATTTTTTTTTGTTTTTGAAAAGAAAGGCAAAAAACACTTTGAATCTACAACATTAAATTTAATCAATTGATTCATAATGACGTCATACAAACCATTTCTCATACATATACAGTTTTCCTCTAAAATATTTCTCCAGTACTGAATCAAAATACTTCTCTTGATATATTTTGTCAGTACTGCTATAATAATTTTCTCAGTAACCATAAAAATTTATTCAGAACTGAGTCAATTTTTTACACTGGAAATGTATTTTATTTCTCTCGCACTTTAAGAAAAATTATATTTATATCCCACTTTGACTACTTTGTCAGTATATTTTTCATAATGGAAATAAGGCTTTATACTTTGTTATAAAAAAAATTATTATTATCATAAATAAAATATTTAAAAAAAAATCTTTTTTGCCTTTTCGACTGCTTCCAGTTTATATTGTTTAAAATTTTCATTTAGAAGAATCGGATCATGTGATTACTGAAATAGTAGTATCTACTGATAATATCAAGCAAGATCCTCCAACCACGCTTAGCAGAATTGAAGAGAAACTTGGTTCTTTGCTCGATTATTACTCCAAAGAAGCATGTGAGCGGCTGGAAATGCTGCATACCACATCATCCAGACATCAGTAAAACATCCATCACCATCTCGGAACCAGCAGTCGGTGTGATTTACATAACTCCAGACAAACAACTTTCTGCAAGTATTTTAGAATTTGTACTCCACACATAGGTCTAGGCCACCACGTATATGCGGTTAAGAAAAGTTATAGAAAAGTTAATTGACGTTCCATTAACTTCAATTTTTTTTGAAAGATTAACATTTAATCACTGTGGGTTGTTATGGTTTGTGAGTTTATTGGTATCTACTGATTTTCTTATTTTTAGTTGTATGCGTCCCATCTGGTTTTTTTAAACTTCGAATTTTTAAAGAGGGAATCTCTACTGATTCCATCGATAGCCATAGAGTGTCCACTTTATCACAGAATGATCTTTATTACAATAGTCTTATGTTTTTCCGGATATCATGGCTTTGATACGAAAGTTATTTCTCTGTTTACTCCGTCTGTCCAACTTTCTAGTCCATCAATGTATCTTAGTTTCTCTGAGATTTACTAGAGGAATGAGACATAGTGATGGTCAGATATATAGTTTTATCATCTAAGGCAAAAGTGATGTAAATTATTTCCCACCATGAGTATGTCAGAAGATATACTTCATACTTAGAGGAAAACTCAAGACATTCGTTAAGATCAAACAATTATACCTGATAATTAATTTTCTTAATTTTCAAAATATTTGACAGGCTCAAATAGCATTTATAAAGTGACTAACTCTCACTTTTCAAACTTGAAAGTAAGATTTTTGCATTTTTCCAATATTTTAAATAAGAGAAGACTCTCGAATATAACAAATCAAGGAATGATTACTCTCTTTCAGAGTTGGAAGAGCAAAGTCACTTTGATTCTGAATTGATGAAATGCAATGTCAAAAATTCAGTATGGTGAACCCACATTGAATATTATTGGATCTCAGTTTGCAAAGTCGAAGAAAATAGATCGGGAGGATTTAAACAATTAATAATAATCGGGCAATAACAAAGCTAGCTTCATAGTGAACGCAGGTTACGGCACTGTTAGCGATAGGCTGCGGAAGTCACTATAAATGAACAGCAGGCTCGGAAAACAATAAAGGATACAAGTAACGGGATGAAACCATAATATACCATGCATACAAATAATAAAGGCTTTGAGAACCAGTTTTCGATTTTAAAACCAGAAACGCAAGTTCACTAGAGCCTCTTTATATATATATATATATATATATATATATATATATATATATATATATATATATATATATATATATATATATATATATATATATATATATATATATATATATATATGTCTATATATATATATATATATATATATATATATATATATATATATATATATATATATATATATATATATATATATATATATAAATATATGCACTTCGCCGCAAGTAATTCACTTCATCCAGTAATACCGACAAAGGCCTACAGTGTCATAAGGCTAATTTAATGTAAAGGTCGAACATAATCCATTCCGTGATCGATTGCAAGCGGAATTCTGCTCCATGATATACAGGCTGGGGCAAATGTCCCGCTACCATTTTAATTGCGCGCCATCTGGGTTATGTGACGTTTAGCTCAGTTTCGCTTTAACCATTGTGTTGTGTAGACGCCCCAATTTTATAATAAATAAATATACGCCACAAGAACGAGCAGAAATAGTGACAATATTTATTAAAAATAATTGTTCCATTATTGCCACTCAGCGGAAATTGCGTCGAAAATATCCTAATCGTCCAGTGCCTCACAAAGCCACAATTTATGGTTTACATGCGAATTTTCGACTGTACGGTACGACACCAGACAGACCTGGTTCTGGAAAACAGCAGACGTCTCGTAACGCTGAAAATGTGGCTCTGGTGCGCGATAGTGTTGTAGAATCTCCAAAAACATTAATTCGGATACGTGGTTCCCAGTTACACATTTCTGCACTCAGTTTTAGTCGAATTTTGAAAATGGATTTGAAAATGGTCCCGAGTGATCCTGATCAACGAGTTAAATACCGTAATGAATAAGATAGTTTTAGGGTAGCTAAAACCAGGATGGCAAACGCAACAAAATATGTTTTCTTTTGCAAAGACGCCATTTTCTGTTGCGCCATTTCATGTCATTTTCTCAGGCTCGATTGGACCATTGCGACATCGCTTTCCAGACGTATACTCTCAGTTCTGAAATCTGTTTGTTCTTCTACTCAAGTAGTTGATCTCAAATAGGAATTACGATCCAAAGCAGTGCAGTCTATGGAAAGAGTATATAAAGAACAGGAACACAAGAAGTGCTTAACAGTTTCATCTTCTCCTCGATTTTTCATTCCGATTTTTCATTCGGAACATGATAGTATTCAGGGAAAATGATCGGTGAGAATGCCTAGCAAGATTCTCAAAGTGCGTCTATCATAATCGAAGAAGGACTGGGATATTTGCTGATTTATTGATCCTAAGAAGATTTTGGATAGTCGACAAGAGACAATGTTTTCCCATCTCTTGTGGTGCAGATCACCAAAGCGATAGTTGATATTTCTTTTAAGAAATAACTTTGGTGATCTACACTTCCATTTTGCCTAAAAGTGGAAGCTGCGACCAATCGGGCCAATTTGTCAGCAAAATTTCAAAAGATAATCGAAATTCGCTTAATATTGTGATTGAAAAGCAAAGTGTACGTTGACAGTCCAGTCCATAAATGCCATAGAAACGCTCCTATAAGAAACTATTATCAAATTTATAATCATTACAACAGTCAAAGAACTGTTGGCCTCTTTATCGATATTGACTTTCTGACCATCCTATCCTTTTGTTCTTATCTACTGCACATGAAGGAGAACGGTTTTTTCGAGATGTAGAGAATATTTTGGCACCGTCTTCATCATTATGAAGAGCTGACACGTGATCAAAAGCAAGTATTATTGACATGACATTGAATTTTTGTATATGTACCTTCTACCTTAGACGATACTCCTAATTTGGCCTTAAGTATACAGCTTCCAAGTATGTAATTAGAAAACAACTAGATTACGTTAGACATATAGCCTACAGTTAACTGTACGACACAAAAAGCTTGATATAAGAATTATTGTTGTAAAATATGTAAATCCATCAGGTGTTAAATCATACCAAGTTACCACATTCAAAAACCACTTAAATATTCCATTAGAGCAGCAATCTTAATTAATTTTTTCTACGTTTTGCGCGCCATATTCTATCATTATATACGGGGAGGGTGAAACATAACGGAAACAAAACCCGCCATATTCTCAGCACACCAACTATTCTTGTATTAAAGCTTTTAAAGCACAAAGTGAATATTTTTCGTTTCTTTTGTTTTTTTACTGTTTCTTCGTCGACTTCGATTTTCTTAGACATTATACATATACATATACAGATCTTAAACGTTCTTATAATGTATATATGTATATACAAAATAATTCTGTAATTATATACGTAAGTATATGTATGTAATGTAGACGAGCGAAATAAATGAAGAGATAAATATCTTTAAAAAGCAGCATCGCTCGCTTCTTCTTCATTTCTTAATGGTTTTGTAAGATTATATTTTTACGCTTCATTCCGATATACATAATTATGCATACACCCACCAAACATCTATTTAATTTTTATTTTCCAACCATTTTCATTTCATTTGGATAATTTTCATTTACCCCGTAAAAAGTTGTTATTTACTTCAATATACCGGAGTACGTGTGGTATATGGAACGAAGGTTGAGGAAATTTTGAGACGAAAAATTAGTTGAAATGTAGAATTATTTGTTTTCTTCTTCGTCTTCCTATTCTAGCAACTACATAAATCATAATTATATTATAGTTTTTTGTGGAATTATTCAACACATACCTCGTACCTATATAATATCGGTTACCTATCTGAGAGCATAAATATTTATGAAACATTTTCAAGTCTTAATTTTCAAAATCTTAATAATTAAGTAAATTTTGTAATGAGTAGCTAATTAGCATTTCGTTTAATTAGTTAAATTTGAACTTGCACAGTTAAAGGTGCCGAAAGCATAACCTTAATTTTGACACTAATATAAGAATTCCAGCTATTAGTTCCAATTATTGACACCCAGAGTAATAAAATTATAAATTCAAGGTCATATTTTTATATGACCTTGAACTTATATTCATCGTTTCGTGTCGAATTTGGTTAGTACGGCACAGTGTAAATTCGGCACATTTCCACTTCAAATGGTTGAACCGGTCACAGTGAGAGCGATTTCAGTGGAAGCATTCTGACGGTTGATTTACATTTGTTTCCGCAATTAACGCAAAGAATATCGCCGACAGGCTATTCAGGTCTCTTGAAATATGGCCTAACAGTAGTTTGAGAAAATTTGGCCATTGCATGGCAAAAATATGATTGTTGGTCGATTGGTCGATATTTTGTCAGAGAAAATGAAACAGTCATCGTTTTCTCTGACAAAATATTCGTCAAGTTCAAAGGGTCTTGACAGTTACTGAACTCGACGGTGCACTATGTCACACTATACAAACACATTAGTTCCTAAAGAAGGGACATTATCTGGCCACCCAGATCTGTGGGGGTTAAGCGGCTGCTTTATTGACCTTGTACTCTAGTCCAAATAAGTTGCAAGGACGCAATGTTTCTCGAGGAGACATTACAGATAGAAGTTGATTACTGTGCCATTGGTTGTGACGTACTGGTAACAAAAGTGTACTCTAGGTCAATTAGAGGTCAATGTAACCATCACATTGAATCAACACGGGAGAGTTGTTCCTTGAGTCTTATCCATATTAAACACTCGTCTTTGCACTGCATTATTCAAACCATTGCAGCATTTGTAGATACCACCCGCACCTTATAGGGCCTATCCGATTTAAAGTCAAATTGTCTAGGACCTGTGGTCAACGATACATTAGCCATCGGTAGTTTTATTTTATTCGTCGTGCAATGGATGAAGAAGAGACATTAAGTGCCGAAAAAGACGAGAACGTTTTGGTCCGACCCTTCGATAGTTAGCAATAAAACTTCAAGCGGACACAAAAATCCATGCAGACGACATTTGTTGTACATTGGTTGTCCATAACGTTTGAATGTGAATCAAGACAGATATTTTACATTCCATCCTACACCACTTCTATCAATCCAATCAGCGGAATTACTAACAGAGTAGCATTTGAGCCTTATCGGCACCAACATTTCGAACTCTGTAGTAAACCCTCCAAACTATATTGATGAGCATCTGGAATTGAGTAGAGTTTCTGGGTTACTAAAGATAACCGGCTTGACGATAAACGACAAGAAGGGTAAATTCCTTCTAAAATAAATCAGATATCATGACTACATAGTGAAAGATCCGTACTCAAAGTAGCCCCCACTATAGTTCCTGGCATTGTATCGATCAGATGGAGTCAACCATTTTACACTCAGTGTGATGTATACCTCTGACTGGCGTAGGAACCCTTTTTTTAAAGTCTTCCATCGGTAATGACAGTCCTATTGCTGTAATTTTTTAGAAGTGTAATGCAACGTAGTGTAACTATACAGTATCACCGAGGTGGAACGTTGCTTTGCTCGACTAAGCATAGTGAAGTGTATGTATAGAATGCAGAAGCTTTCTATTTTACCGCGACGGTCTAGACAGATATTGACAGACTTTTGATATTGACAGACAATCCTAACATATCGATCGTGTTGCTTTGCAATATACTTGCATCTCCTGAGAATCGAGCTTTTAACGTTTACAGTGCCAGAACGGATCTTGGCTATATAAAAAGTTTCTACAGAAGTATTAGAAGGTTGCAGTCACTATACGGAGAGGAAGTTGAGCTACATATATCAATCGAATACAATAATACCCACATATATGCTTACAACGAAGCCTCAACAAGCAACTAAGCAGTTAAAGCTTTCCTGGTAAACAATTCAAGATCGGAATCGCTGCTGACCGCAATAGTAAATACTCGAACTAGAAGTGAGAGTTAGTTATTACGAGACAACGAACCTAGACACTCCTTGTCACTAAATTAATTTGGTCCTGATTAAAACCGACTTCCATAATGACTGCAATAAGTCAAGATCTTATTCTTAGAGCGGATTATTTCGTGAAATTCTGTTCCACGACAAAGGATCATATTTTGGAACCTAGGACAAACTGAAAGCTACTTCTTTGTAATAGCCTATGCTTAGTCACGATGAATCGTCATAATTTTAGTTCGTTCTGTCCAAAGAAATGTCAATGTGAGTTTTGGAAAGAGATAAATGTCAGCCGGAGACATATTATGTTGTTGTTAATCTTTATACAGTTGTTGGCCCAAAATGCATTCATAATGGAATTGCCTCTCTCAAACGCTGAATAACACCCAGATAATATTCTTTATTCGACGTTTGACCTCCTGACAAGAATTTCGAGTGCACAACACTGCGGTAATCTAAGAAAACATTCAACATTATCTTGTTTCAGATCATTTTGACACTTCCACTTAGAAGCATGTTGATTATGGTTTACTTTATTGTTATGGTGATTGTTGACTAGTGCCGAAAGCCGGTCACTTTATTAATGTTAACTTCAGTTGAAGACGTTGATGGGTAACCTGAGCGAGTTACATATTCCCCCACATCTCCGCTGCTAGAAACAAGCTTAATGATAGATTATGCACACACCTCACGTCAAGATAGAGGACAGCTAAGTGGGATTGCGATGAATGAAACTTTTAGAATTCTCACGAACTAAAAGAATCACAAGAATATCGAGCCTATGAGAAGAAAACATGCTCAGCTCAAATAAGTGTGTCCGAAGATGAAGCTTCATCGGATCGTTGATCTCATTCACTTCTCTAATTGCAATTAGCCCAAAAAGAGCATATTTTATTAGTGATCCAGAATCAATCTATCTCAGAATATATCATTATATCATTATATCAAAGGACTTAATTTCAGGTTCTCCCCTGGTTAGTGGTACCTGCTCGAGACCTAGAGTCTGTGTTTTTGTTAGTGAAAATGAAATTTGTTGTAATGACCTTTAAGCAGGGAACATGAAGGTCACTATCGGAACTCTAGAGAAACCTGATGGAACTCACTTTAGATGTGCTAATGAAAACTCATTTTCCCGAAAGTGAGAATTAAAATGAAGTTGATGGAAATCAACTCCCGCACATCAAATACCAAGTTTCAGAGATTGGAGCTTGAAAGCGAAGGTGGTGACGAAAGACAGAATCCGATGAAGCATCGGTTCTTCCTCAAAATTCCCGGGTCTCCTACAGAAGACTGGAAATAATCCTTGATCACCTTGAACATATCTTCAGAGTCAGTTTGGCTCGATATGATCAGGCCTAGATATGGTCATGCAAAAAGTTTCGGCCTATCAGCCTGTCCTCTGTTCTACTTAAAAGTGATTGGTTGACGGGCATTTCAGGGATAATGCACTAATATTTAATCTCATACACTCGAAACAACACGCATACCAGAAAGGCAGATCTGTTGAATCAGCGCTCCATTAAGTCGTTGGACGAGTTTAAAGATCACTGGACCACAAAAAATTTGCCTTGGGACATTGAAGGCTCTTTTGACAATGCGTCCTTCAATGCAATTATCTCTGCAGTTGAAAGACATGGCATAGAGACTACACTTGTTCGGTGGTTTAGCGTTATGCTTAGGCTGAGTAGAATACAAAGACAATCTATTTGGCCCTTCGGAGTACTGTCAAATATGAAGGGAGGTGGGCCGGCATACAACTCCCCACATGCTTTCAGACATTATGGTGACGAATCACGTCTTCGGAAAATTATTTCATGTAAGTATTACTGGAAATCACAAATGGGACTATAATAGCCCATTCTTCGCCTCCGGCAACGATATGTTAATCTATACTGACGGATCAGCATACCGTTATCTAGCTGGTGCTGTGTTATACATACAAAATCCGGAGGTTGAATTATCTATCCATTCTTTCTGCCTGCCAGGCTGCCCTTAAGGCGATTGGTTCCAATACTGTTTCATCGAAACTTATTTTGGAAACGATAAGTGCCTTAAATCGACCGCCCGATTGGGTGCGACATCCTAAAGAATAGTCATATTATGTTCCGAACGAAAATTCGAAACACCACTTTCTGCGAACAGTGTGTGGATGGGGAGGAAGAAACTGTTGAGTACTTTTGAGCAATTTTACGTGTTTTAATCAAGTTTTGGGATAATTCGTGATCTTTGAAAGCATCATCCATCTTGAATATTTAGAAACACCAAACCAATAATCTCATGTTGGAATACATCCTTCCTAAAAGTATAAGAGGCAAACTTGAGGTGATTACAACCAAGGGTGGTTTGAATGTCCTTTTCTTCCAATGTAATTAACTCTTAGGAGATGCTGATAATATCTGTGTGATTGGATTGAATGCCAACAGAAGGCAATATATTGTTCAGCTTCCATTGGTCTCAAAATATCTGATCTCTGATTTTAGAGACCAAGACGCAATTGATTTCAGCAGCCACACGTTTGAGTGATGAGGTTCAAGTATCTCGAATCTCTCATTACTCAAGATTATTATTTGCGGCTTCTTACATTCGATAGAAGAATTATAGGTGCAACATATGGCCCAAAACGCGACGTTGATGGCACATACTGAGTTCTTTTCAATCACAAGATCAAGACTTGAATGCTAATTTCTAATATCGTTCATGAAATCAAAGGGCTGGTTCGGCCACATTCTGTGTACTCATCCAACCCGACTGATCCAGTGTAGGTGAAGAGATCACGGTTTCTTTCACGGTTCGCTTATTCGCATGGATTCGCTCCATGCCAGTGTAAAGTTGGTTTGGATCATGAATTCTGCACTCCAACAGAGGGTAATATGTGTGTTCATTCACACCCTGTTGCATCCCGCCCCGATCGGGATTCGAACTCAGTATCTCCTGCTCTAATTGCCGCAGCTTTAACCACTGCTCCAATCTAACTCCACTCTAATCTGCAAAACAGTATATTATATACAACCATCCTGATGTGCGATTCACAAAAAGATTTAAACTGTAAAAAAGAAAATTGCAAAGAGCTGCTCGCTATTCATCCTTAACAAGGGATATACACATTTGTATAACACAAAACCATCTGTTGTAGTTCTCATTTCTTAACACATATTCATGTACACATATAAGTAAGTACATATGAGTTGATACACATAAAAGAACAAAATCGGATCTCGTCGTCAATTCCATATATTATATAAGACGAGATGGAATACAAAATTTGATTGTGCATCGTATCGTTTCGAGAAGCTGTTTTGTTGCACGCTTCGGATGGGAGAGTTCAAATCCATATATCATTCACTCGTTTGAGGTTATGCATAGATTGGAATACTGTATATATGCATATATGCACGTATATACATAACTGTTTGCAATTTGGTAAATATTTGTTTGTGTGTTTGTGTATGTAGTTTCCATTTTCCAATAATGAAAAACAATTGATTTGGTTTTATTATTTTGAGGTTATGGCATGTCATAGTGTTTTTGAAATACTGTGGAGTAACATTTGTTTTGGGGTTAAAACCCGCGGTACCGCACCTCTAGAATCATTTTGGTTTTGTTCGAATTGGATAGGCAGAGGTTTTAGCAGTGATGCTGTCCAGCTGTTGTGAAGAACTATGGTCAGTAAGCTGAGCTTGCATTATCAAACTGATGGTAACTTGGTTTGCACTTCAAAGACGCCCTTTTGTGGGAGCGAAGAAATGAAAAAAGATCGTACCGAAACTAATAAAATCTGTATAGCTCAGTTAATTGTGGCATAACCCAACTCCCACACTGGAGAATGAACTGATCAGAATCACGTTTTTTTGCACTAACTCTAATGATAGAAACATTGATTTTTGAAAATTCGGTTACTCTCCTTATACGCCGCGATCCACTTACATATACTGTTATGTCACACTCTTTTAAAAAACTTATATATATTATAAGTTCATTCAGGTTCCTTAGGTACAATGCAATGTACCTATTACATGGTAATTGATTGGTACAATGCAACATCAAATGTTCAATTAGTATCAGTCAACTGACGTTTATAAAGACATTTCTTCCAATGACCATGATTTAATCTGACCCGCTCCATTGTTCGAATCATTTATGTGTTGCCTTTGATCTCCTTGAAAAAGGGCACTATTCCACTCAAAGTACTTCTTTCATTTTACCTGGCTCTTTTGTCTTAACTCATTCTCCCATTTTACCCTCAGATTCATCTTAAACATACGAAGTACATCTCTTGCATCCATAAAATCATATTCATTTATTTCTTCAAGCAAACAACTCCATTTTGCAAGCATATTGGTAGGTGTGAAGGTATCCGTTGAAGAATGACCTCCTTCCCACAGAATTGAAGGTACTTCCTGGGTACCCCCTCCCTATTTTATTAGTTTTAATCCACTTAGGGAGTTAGAGAAAAGAACTACTCTCCTCCTCTCTTCATTCATAGCCAACTTGGCTCCTTCAATTATTCCAATCAACTCGGCATTCATTATACAGATACTGTCGTTTTTTCTCAACACTTTCTCTTTTTTCAACGATGGAATGTAGATTCCTACACCCACTCGATCCTGACTTATACTAGCATCTGTATAAACCTCAACATGTGACAATTATTTCAATCGCATCATACAAAAGTCGCGCTCCATCGATAACTCCTTCATCATCGCTTTTGTTGTGTCTCCAAAATGCAAGCTCCTCACAGGATTGTTTGGGGAAATTTTTGCACTTACCGGTCGAATTTTGGAAAATATACTAATATTTTCCTAAACGACTTTTGACCGCTTTGGTGATTTGTTCCCCCTCGCAATGTTGTTATTATTTCGTTTACCAGACAGTTATTTTTTTTAAGCATTTGTACAGTTTCACGCACAGTAATAAATTATTAATCGACACCAATACAACTCTGGCACATGCATTCTCAACTTTCAAAAATTTTTCAAATCCACCCTTTGATCCGTCACCATACACACCTAACCTATACGAAATTTTGGAGGACACAAGCGCCTTTCGCATTATATCGATCTCACTCGGGTGAGCTCCTTCGGTTTATTCACCCGTTCAGATTCCAAAAGACCTAGTTATAGTTACATGCCTTAAGGCATTTAAGGCATTTTGGACCATTGATGTGATCAAGTAGGTTCCGATGCTCTTCGTTCTGCAGTCACAGTACATGACTCGTTGAAAATTCAATATTTCATCGCTGACGTACTCCATGTTAAGCTATCGATGGAGGTTGCCATTTCTAATATATCATGGAGCACGTAGTACTTTGTTTTGAAATGTTTGTATGATCTTAACTCCAGTTTTCTTTTCACAGCCCCTATGTTGAATGCCATATGGGAGCTTAGTGTCTATAGTGTCATGCCAAAGTATTTTGCATTATCAGAGTACTGAATTTGTTCGGAATTCAGTCTAATCGGAATGTACTCACCCGAAGACTCACCCGAAAGTAACGGTCATTTATGTAAGACTTTAACAATTCAAAATATTGTTTTGGTAGATCTCGTCGAAGCTTAAATTCTAGACCATGGTGTCAAACCTTATGAAATGCTTGGATTACGTCTAGGGATACTGCTGAACAAACGTATCAGTGATCCTATGTTCCTGTTCTATTGTTGAATTCTTAAGAGAGAATTGATTATGCCCTGTAGTTTCCGTAGTGTTTTTACTGGTAGTACTTTGATTATTTTCGCTGTCACCAGGTCGTATCCAGGGCTTTTTTCATCATTAAGATTTTTTACTTCTTGTTTGATTTCTTTTATAATGACTGGTAGAACAAGTTCCTCGTCAGTTGGTGGTTTGAAGGTAATTTCTAGAAGTTCCGCAAACTGACCATATTCAAGCTCCATCAACCATTATTATGGGTGGCAGTTGCAGTTAAGGTTTTTTCAGACCTTTAGTGGCCTTCCACAATGAGTATTCCTTAAGCTAGCTACTGACTTATTCTTAACCTCTTTTATAAGCAGTTTAAGTTTGTTGCACAATTTGTTTAGGATTGTTTTATCTTCAGGGGTTCTAGTTCCTTGCGAGCTCGTGTTTTTTCGTTAACCAAGTCTCTCACTTCAACTACGTAGCTTCTACTTTTCTGTAATATACCTTGCGGGAGTACTTTCCACAGCCTACTTTCTGCAAACTTTCAATAAGATTTTCCAGCCCTTCTTCTATCATAGCATTCGAGATAGGCATCTGCAGATTGGCGCTTTATTTGCCTAGCTGTCGAAAGTATTCCCTGTTTGGTTTGTTATTTGTTAGTCTTGAATGGCTTTCTTTCCTTATTGCCGTGGAACTTATCGTCATTAAGACTGGAGAATGGTCCGATAACAGTTCCTTTTTCATTTTTGACTACTGTAAGTAATTTTCGGAGAGACCTATTGATATATAAAGGTCAGGAATTTTATTTGAGTCCGTTGACCAGCAGGTTGGCATTTTTGTAGAGTGAAACTCAAATTTTAATGTTGTACCTGCTTCAAATAGCTCTCTTCCTATTGGAGTATTTCGATTAAATCCCTAGAATATGTGTTTTGCATTAAAGTCGCCTCCAATAATAAGATTGTTACCAAGCAATTTAAAAAGTCTGGGTGCACAGTAGATTGTTGATATACAGAGTACCTCTTGTTATTTTTGGTTTCAATAGAAACAGTTGCTACCTCCAAAGATTCTTCCTATATTTGAAGTCATTCTTGATGTTAAATATTTTCCTTGATGAAGATTGCTGTCCCGCATCTAACTCTTTCTGTTGGATGCACTGGTACCCACGTATTTTAAAATACGAGATTCTGGTAGTGTAAATTTCTGAGATTAGGCATATATCAATTTTTTTTTGTGATTAAAAATAATTCTAATTCTGAAAAACGGTGCGCAAGACCACGCTTCTGTAATTTTTTTATAGAAAAAAGTTCTAGTCTTTGTTTTTGTTGTTTTAGTAGTTCACTCAGAGATTCTAGTATTTCTTGCAGGACATGATTATCCTGACTGGGTGCTTTCTTGATATTTTCTTTTTGGCCAGCAATTTAGGCATACTGTCGTGCTCTCGCGCTATTTAAACGGATTTGGTTCGGATAGGATGGCGTCTTAGGTTGAGAATTAAGAGTTCTGATGTTCTCTGTTTGATTTATTTTACTTTTTCTTATTCTTTACAGTTGGCTGTCTACCTCACACCCTATGTTATTCGCTAGGTGGTGATTCCCACAGAGTTTACATTTCGCTGGTTCGCTTCTACTTTTGTTGCATTCTTTTGATGAATGTTTTCCAGCGCACTTTATGCATCTAGGCTTCCTATTGCAGTGTTCTCGAGTGTGGTTATATGCCTGACAGTTGTGACATAGTGGCATTCTACTGATTCATTGTTTGTGTTTTATAGTAACCTTTTTCTTTAGAATATTCACAGCATTTATGGTTTTGAATCGTTGTGTCGTGTTTTTTAAAAAAAAACTACGATAAGGTCCTTAAGCCATTCCAGGGCCAGGAAATATCGTGCAGTGGTGACCCTGACGGCCCTGTTTAGGAGAGAAACACAAGTGCAAACAATTTGCGAGGGATGCTAGGCCGCAGAAAAATAGAAAGTTCCACGTCGGATATATTTTACGAGGGATCCGCATAACAGATTGAGAAACACCCGTGTCAATTATTCCGAGCAATGTGGTATTTATCAACGAAATCAATCAGATCGATCAATCAGATAAGGCCCTTGAGCCATTCCAGGGCCTGAAAATATCTTACAGTTGCTCAATTATTTTTTTAGTTGGGCATGTATGATGTAGCCCTCTGGCAATGACTTTGATTTGTTACTCTGCTTTGTTTTAATACGTAAACCATTCGATGTTTTGAGTAGTAATTGCATTTGCTAACACTCTGTATTAGTCGTTTGAAATTATTTCCACTATTTTTTTAATTGTTTCGTATTTACTAACATTAAGTTATGGGTGGATGTGGTATCTCTTCCTGCATTGGTTCATTTTCTTCTCCTTTTGTTTACAGTTATACGTTCAGAAAGCTTTTCATTCTTCTGTACATTCTTTTATATTCTTCAACTAGGTTCTTGCATCACTGATGACGTTGGTTTATTAGTGGTTTTCTTACACCCTGTATTGATTGTTTCACCTCATATGCCAATTCATCTTCATCTGTTTCATAGACGGCTGTAGCATGTTAGTTTTCATCAACTTGATTATATTATTTTTGATTACAGCAATTTCTTCCTTCAACTGTTGAACTTCTTAAAATAGTTGGTCATTGAGTTGCATTAAGTTTTCTAGTGATTCCTTTAAATTGGCGTTTTCTCTAGCGACATCGTAATGGTTTTCTTGGTTCATGTTCTCCATGCGATCTTCACTAAGTTGAGATGTCATATTTTCTATTTTGGTTCTTCGTTTTCTTTTGCGTGGCTATACTAACTGGCGATGTTGGTGTGATCTCGATAATTCGGAGCTACGTCCAAATGCATTTTCATTATTTGACTTGGTCGAATTATATTTATATATTACGACCTCTAATAAAAACACCCCATTTTGTAATGAGTTTTAAGAATTGATTGAAAATCGATGAAATGGATTAGAGCCTTGGAATACAAACATCAAGCGCACAAATCAAGCGCACCAATTTCAAAAAAAAATTTTAATGGGCAAATGAAGACAAAACCCTTACTTCAAACCATGTAAACTAAAGTCACTAAAGACATTTCTAAAGAACGCCAGTCAATGTTAATCGCTGTAATCCGTAAACATGTGGCCACCTGCCGTTCAGAGACGTTCTATTGGCTGGTGTTCCGAGTCAAAACATCAAGAAGGAGTACAAAATCTAAAGCTTCGGTTTATTGATATAACATATCAATGAATATGCGGGGATTCGACAGACCCAACGCAATTGGGATCGCCAGAGTGTTTAATTCCTTATATAGGTAGGTATCGTATCGTTTTATTGTTATTTACAACCAGCAAAGTGAACCAAAGGAGAACCTGTTATCAACCTGTTATAAAAAGAGTGAATGGTTCTGTATTCGTATAATGAACCAGGATGAAAACATTATCGGTCTAAAGTATTATTTTGAAGGTAGTCTACAAAACCAGATCTTTTTAACTTCAAACCTCCGACAATGACTCCAAATTACAAGAACCAGATATTGATCTTTGTATCTGTGCTGAACGGTAGTCGATCCGGTACGCTTTCCACGGCTTTATAATATTGTCGTTTCAAGTATATGATTCATGGGACAATTGTTCGTAATGCACCTTATTTTGAAACCTTCTAAGATCCAACACGCACATGTGGCGTTCACTTGGAGAAAGATTCGGACGCGACGGTTATGCTTAAGCTAAATTATTCTTCTTGGAAGTTCTTGGTGGGCGATACATTACTAAAAAATAATCACTTTCTAGTAGGGGGCAGTAGACTACAAGCATCCATATAAAACAGATCAGCAGTCAGAGTCACATCCAGTCAACACCCAATTATACTATAGATTACCAAAATTCGTAGTCAATTCAATCCGACATTGTCTTACTTAGGTTCAGAAATCCCTTGAGTGCTGCAACATCTCAAAAAACTACAGGCCGGTTTTGATTGAACCTATATACAAATTCAGTATCTATCATCATATTCTGTGGAGAATATCTAAAGATCTTCCATTGTAACATGACAAGATCAATACAGTTTCCTACTTAGGCATTTTTACAGTCACTTACTAACGGATTCTAGAATGATCTTAAGAATGCAATATCAGGTTAGAATACAATACAGTAAAAACCGCGATTGGTGTACCACCATTGAATATAAGACTGGATAATAGAATAGAGACCCTTTTGATCGACTTTAAGGAGCACTGTCGTCAGTAAATTAGCTTTCTTAACCACTTGTGCATGACAAACTTACCACGTCCAGCTAGGTTTATGCTACAGAACAACAACACAAAGACGAGTTAATCACTTTGCGTTTTTCACTGCAGACTACCAAACAGTTGGCCATTTCAAAGCTCAATGTACTCACTAGTGCATAACAAGGATTAAGAGGTTCGAAATAAGATTCGAGGGTACACCGTTGATTATATGTTCACAGTTTGGTAATTAAGAACCTAATACTTGAGCTGATCAATGCTTTATATCATGTATCGCAACTTTAAGACCGATAAGGTCACGCAATTCTCAAAATCAATCCTCATTTTTGCTCTCGTATACAAGTTTTAATTTTATAAAACTTACCGATGCCCCAACAAGGATTGATACCTTACAAGTATATCACATCTGTTTGGCACATGCAAATAAAAAAAATTTAAGGCCTTTGTACTTCTCTCCTGCATGATCTCCAAGAAGGCACAACGTGGTGAGCAGCTTTACGATCATTCTTTAATATGGTCTTACCATTCATAGTAGTCCTCCATGAAAGCTTCCAACTTGGTGTCAATGATACTGATTGAAATGGGTTTATAGAAGCTTGATTGTCAAAACTAAATGCATCAACCTAATAAGTGACCTAATAAGTGATCGATATAAGCTTGGTATACATATGCTCGCTTGACAGAGATGATCGGAATTGTATTGCATTCATTACAGAAGTACAAAATTATAAAAAAAAATGGTTTCAGAGACAGTAGACTTCTTTCTCCTCTGACTAACCGCCTCCTAATTTACAACCCTCCAAGCTAAACGTCCATAATTCAGCTTTCACCCACATCAAACAACACTCTCATAAATTCCACATTATGGTGCATGTAGAATGTTGAGCGATTTCATAGAAAGGAACGTGGGTAAAGCTGTTCATGTTGAAATCAATGGATAGCGACTGATATGTTGACCTCAAATATTTATGTTAACACGAATTTAACATATATAGAGGAAAATGTAAGCTTTATACACAATAAAAATAAATTAAATTTCGTTTTAACGAGCTTTTGATAATTGGAAAAAAATGTGCCCATAATATGTATTCATATTTGACATTCAGCTATAAACTGTCAATAATAAAATTGAGTATCATTTTTGATTAAAATTTAGCCGCAATCAAAATTCGTACATAATACAATCCCATCTGTGCACGTCTCGCATAAATCAATTAATCAAATTATTCACAAATTATAAATTGTTTTCGGTACGTGTTCAGCCAAATCCTTATATCCTCCACAGACAATTGAATATCAAAATCTCATCACAAAAACCATTCACTCACGTTTCAGTTATCAAATTTAAATCACATTATATGTATCTATACCGCACGATTCGCAAGACAAAGCTTTTCGACTTAATCTCATATAAGGCAAAGCGGCGTATAACAACACAAAAAAGCTCTTAACTTTTATTACTTTCGTACTATGTATGTGTACATGTATGGATGCTAGTTTGCATACACACGACGATGTCGGAATAAATACAACAACAAAAATTAAATTAACCCGCATCGATGGGGATGGTTTGTGTATATCATATGTGAACGTCAATTTACGATAAAAACAAAAATTTCCAATTCAAATGTCACCAACAAACCAAAAAAAAAATAGGGTGGAGATTATGGGCGGAAAAGCTTTGATATACTATATTTACAAAGACACAACCGAACCAAATGTTTGTCTGTCACTCGCGAACGAGACACGTTTTAAACATAATACATAAAACAAAATAATATATTTATGTTTTCTGTTGTCTTATTATTAAATTTAAAATAAATAATTTTATGTTTTTTTTAATAAAGCACAAGAAAAGCATATTAAACTTTTGTTGTATAAATTTCAAGTTCTTCGAATGATGATAGTAGCTGATTAAGTTTATCATAATTTCGTTATTTAGAGTATATCAGTTTTAACTATCGCACATCTTTTGCTTCGATGTATGATATTAGTATATTAGATGAGCTTTTAGAAGCTTTTTTTTAAATTAAAAGAAAAATGAAAATTTTCGTTATTCGTTTGATGTGCTGCGATAGTTTTCGATATAAAAAGTAAATACTCTACCAAAAGCCTTTAAAAGCTCATCATAAACTTAATTTGCTAAATATATATGTATGTATATATATCTGGTTGGATCGCTGGGCTGACGACCCGCATCCGTAAAAACCAAGTACAGTTAAAAATGTCAACAAAACTAAAAAAATCGGATACCGCCTAAATAACAATGACCCCCCGCTTAAGTACCCGGATACGAGAATGAGGATCAGCACGTGGAACGTGCAGTCACTAAGAAAACCTGGCGCGTTGGACGGCCTCATCACATGCATGAAAGAGTATCGGCTGGAACTCGTAGCGCTCCAAGAAACTCGATGGCCTAAAAGTGGAGTCCATGTGTCCCAAGGCTATACGTTGCTACACAGTGGAGATGACCTCGGAAATCTTGGAGTTGGCTTTCTCATTGGGCCGCAGGTAAAAAAGGCTGTCTTGGACTTCCAGGCAGTCGATAATCGAATGTGTAAGCTTCGCTTGCACATGAAATTAGCCAACCTGTCAATTGTTTGTGTACATGCGCCCACTGAGGTAAGCCAACCCCAAGATAAAGACTCATTTTACAATAATTTGGATAATCTGATGGGCTCTATACCTGAGCACGATATCAGATTGGTGATTGGTGACTTTAATGCTAGAGCTGGCAGAAATCAGACCGACTTATGTAATAACATAGGTCCGTACTCCCGACACGAAACTGCGACCGAAAATGGGGAAAGAATGATGTACTTTGCGATCGCTCATGACCTCAAAGTGGCAAGTACATTCTTTCCCCATAAAAACATCCATTTGGAAACATGGACACATCCACGTAAAACATCCCGAAGCCAAATTGACCATGTGTTGATTTCCAAAGACCGAGCTCGGGTTGTTCAAGACGTGAGATCGTATCGGTCGTCAACAAAATTCGTAGGCAGTGACCATTTTATGGTTGCTGCAAAGCTGCGATGGAAATTTTCGTACAAGTCAAGGAGGACAGGAGAATATAAAACGCGATTCTCCTGTGAAGGTCTGATAAATGAAGAAACGCAACGAAAATACCAAGATCTTGTCAGCAATAGCATCTTACGATCCAATTACCAATCTGATGATGTGAACAGTGTCTGGGAAGTATTGAAAACCTCGGTTGTCGATGCCGCCCAGCACACTCTCGGTATAGTGAAAACTAAGCCCAAAAATGATTGGTTTGATGAGGAGTGTCGTCTTGCTGTTGAGCAACGCAATATAGCCCACAATGAAGCGCAGACTCGGTTTACAATTGCAAGGAAAAACAAGGCAGTTCTTGCTAGGAGGACAGCTAAACGCATTTGTAGACAGAAGAAGCGCGAATGGTGGAAGGCCAAGGTCTTAAGAGTACAACAACTCAGCAATGAGCACAATTCGCGTGGTTTCTTTAAAGGAATCACCGAATTGCACCATACCTTAAGATCTCGGTCAACTGCCATTCGGGACCAGGATGGAAACCTCTGTGTTAACGTCGATGCGGTACTCGATACATGGCGTGAACATTTTTCTGATCTACTTAATGTTCCACATGTATCACAAGCTGTATTTGAATACCCTCAAATACAGACCGCGGAGATGTTCATTGAGGATCCATCCTATTAGGAATTCACAATGGCCACGCAGAGATTAAAGAAAAATCGTTCACCAGGGGTTGATTGCATTAATTCAGAGCTCTTGATATTCGGAGGGCTAACTTTGTGGAACTGTCTTTTCGACCTTATTCGATTGGTATTGAGAAATGAAGTTATGCCTGACGAATGGAAAGTGGCCGCGTTATGCCCAATTTTCAAAAAGGGTGATCGCATGAAATGCGAGAATTATCGCGGTATAGCTCTCCTTTGCACAGCATATAAGTTACTGTCTTACATCATCTTGGGAAGAATTACTCCTCTAGCGGAGGAAATTGTCGGTGACTACCAAGGAGGATTTCGTCCAAATCGGTCAGTCACTGATCAAGTTTTTTCGCTACGGATGATTCTTTCCAAGTACTACGAAACATCTCGCGATGTACACCAGGTGTTCCTAGATTTCAAGCAAGCCTATGACTCGATCAATCGAGAGAGGCTATGGTATGCGCTTGAATATTTAGGAATACCACAAAAATATGTACATCTGTGTAAAATGACAGTAACGCAGTCACAATGCTGTGTCAAAGTTGAGAACAGGCTATCGAGAATTTTTGCAATCAATTCCGGTGTTCGACAAGGAGATGCGCTGTCCCCGATACTTTTTAATCTCATGTTGGAATACATCCTTCGTAAAAGTGCAACACCTCAGGACAATATCTTATTCCGACAATCCAATCAACTTCTTGCGTATGCAGATGATATCTGTGTGATTGGATTAAATGGCAACGGAGTGAAAGAGATACTTGATCCACTGGAACAGTTTTCAGCTTCCGTTGGTCTCAAAATCAATGAGTCCAAAACCAAATATCTGATCTCTGGTTTTCGAGACCAAGACGCAAGTGATTTCAGTAGTGGAAACCACACGTTTGAAGGAGTGATGAGATTCAAGTATCTTGGATCTCTCATTACTCACGATAATAGTGTGGGAGAGGATATCAAGGTTCGGCTTGCCGCTGGCAATCGGGCTTTGTATCCTCTACGTCCACTGCTGAAATCAAAATATCTTGCAAATACGGATAAGCTGAAGCTGTACAGAGTGTTGATCAGACCCGTTGTCATGTATGGATGTGAGAGTTGGACCTTGACGGATGAATACGAAAGATGGCTTCTAACATTCGAGAGAAGAATCATGCGTGTGATATATGGAACAAAACGCGACGTTGATGGCACATACCGAGTTCTTTTCAATCACGAGATCAGGAATTTAATGCAAATTCCTGATATCGTGCATGAAATCAAAGGACAGCGAATACGCTGGCTCGGTCACGTTCTGCGTGCTGATCCGAAACGAATGATACAGCGATCTTTGAAGGGAGAACCGCCTTTCGGTAGGCGAAGAGGTCGCTGTCGGCGACGATGGCTCCACGGCGTAGAGAGCGATCTGGCATCTTCTGGTTGCTTGCAACAGTATGAAGAGCTGGCTCGTGATCGAAACTGTTGGAGCCAGATTGTTGACACGGTACGGGCCAATAATGGCCTGTAAAAACCGAAAAAAAAAAAAAAAAAAAAAAAAAAAAAAAAAATGTATATATATATATAAATATATTTTTATATATATATATATATATATATATATATATATATATATATATATATATATAAAGTGAAACGTCGACTATCGGTTAGGAACGTCGAGCGTTCCAAGTTGGGTTGGTTTAACTCTTCTGATACATTATTGCTACCAAATTTTTTTTTTTTAAACAAAAGAAAACGAGGGAAAGTATATTTCGTAGGTACATACGTATGGGTGCTTACCAATATTGATGGTCTATTTTGATAAAAATAGCAGTCTCGTGCGCGTAATAATGTTTTTTTTATAAAACGTGTTGCCGAAAATTTCATTGTAGTATTTTTGCCGAAAGTGGCATGATAAAGTTTTCGTTCGGTATAGTTAAATTCAATTATCCGAGTTATAAGTTTACAGTAATTATTATAAAACTCTCATAGTGATTTAAGAATAAACACAGAATATAATTATTGTGCTGTGTAAATAAAAAAATACAAAGAAAATCCAACCATATATAGGTCGCACGAGCGTTACACAAAATAAAATTTTTACACAACGTGTGGTCGCTTCCGTTTTAAAATATAATATAAATAAGAATTTGTGTGTGAGTAAAATTGAAAAAAAAGAAGGTGACCAGTTGTCCTTAAACTTAAAACTATATTGCGATGCAAATAAATCGAAATAAAAACACAAACAAATAACCAAACAAAATAAATAAGTCGTAAGAGCGATTGATGAATAAAATTCATTAATAATAATAATTAATTAACTAATAATAAGTAATATGGACTTGTGAAATAAAATTTGATCACGTGTGGTAATTCAATGTGAACAACTGTAACATGACTACTAACTTAACCGTAAAATAAAAAAAGGCTGGTCATTTGCTACGTAAACTACAGTAGTAAATAAAATAAATCTTCGTCATCGTGGGACATTTGCTGCGTCCATTCATCAATAATTAAGGTTTATTTTTAATTAATTAATTTGTTTAATTTTTGATATTTTTTTTTGATATTTTTCTTATATAATTTTGGTGGTGGTATTAGTTAGTTATAAGTATTTAGAAATCACAAAGTTTTAATTTTGCCTGATGTCAGTTTCTTAAAGTAATTAATTTAGATTTTCTTTAATTTTTTTTTATGATTTATTTTCAATAAATTTGTTATGTTTTGGTTCAACGCAACTGTTTTCGTTTAAAGTTCTGGTTCTGATCGAATAAATTTTCAGAATTTTGCGTGAAAAAGTGTCACCGTTGCTTTAAGTGATACTTTCGGTATGATAAACGAAAAGATTTAATTGAGGATGAGGGGTAAGTGTGATCTCAAACGTGATTAGGTAAGTAGGATAGTTTCTTGCATTTCCGTCATAAATTCCCTTAGATAAAAATGTTAAATTTAGTATATTAGTAGTGGTCTAACCAGCATATACTGATCTTCTTCAAATCCACCCCAAACCCTGAAGCTTAGCCGGCAAAAGATGGCCACTTCGACGCACTCAGTATGTGATAAATCATAATTTCAGTAGCGGAAGGCACATTTTCGGAAGTGAGATTCCCTCACAAAAAACAACGTGCTAACCACTCCGTTACAATAGAGAGGGAGAGAGGGATTGTTTTTGGATCACGTTTACTCTTAACGATTAAGGAAAAAGCATTAGAAGAAGATCGCCGAAGCTGTAGCCGCTGTACAGGAAAGCATTGAAAAGGTATCAATAAAACCGGCACCGTCCTCATCAACTGGGGTTGTGTCCTATTTTATGGAAGATATTACGAAAGGATCTTGGCTTTTATCTTGGCAAGCTTTTAACTTCCAAAGTCCAACTTGTACAGGAATTAAAACCAAACATTCATCTCATGCGCCACCAGTTCGGTGAATGGGCCAAATGGATTTGAATGGATGTTAAATATCCATTCAAAATGTTTTTTTCGGTGACGCCCATTTTAGTTTGAATGGGTTCGTAAATAGGCAGAACTGTCGCATTTGGATAATCTACAAGATTTTGTCGAAACACCATCACATCCACAGAAAGTTATTCTTTGGTGCGCTTTATGGGCTGGCGAAGCCATTGGTCCATATATATTAAAAACGACGATGGTCAAAAAGTTTCTTTGAATGGTGAGCGGTATAGGAACATGATTAGAATTTGTTTTGTACCTCGATTAGCTGACATTAATCTTGCTGACATGTGGTTTCAAAGGACGGAGTCACAGTCCACACACCACGCGCTTCAGTTGATTTATTCAAAGAAACTTTTGATGACAGAATAACTTTTTGTGAAAAGTTTGTGAAAATTGCCGCCTGCCGTGGCGGCCGCATGGCCAAAATCATATTTAAACATTAATGTCATAAAATTTTCTACCCAATAAAGCCCATTTTATTGATATTTAAAAAACAAAACAGTATTGCCAACTTAAACATGAGAACCTCTAAGAAAACCCCTTTACAAATATATATTAGCCCTGTGGAGGGCGACGTCCATGATTTGTAAATAATTCGCATGGAACATAAAACCCATAAAATAGTTAGTCCTATGTCTAGTAACCTTGATTGTTAAAAATGACAACATAACCAAAAAAAATACTGAGTTGAACTATCCAGCAGTCTTTACTATGCTTGCACATGAGATTAACCAAGCTGATTAATTGTCAATAGCCTGTCAATTGTCCACCAATTAATGTCAGCCAAACCCTAGATAAAAACACAATAATTAGGATAATCTGATGGGCTCTATACCTATAGTTAAGAACGTGCAGGATCCCAAACTGGCAAGTACATAAAACCTTCCCTTTTGACAAATTAACCATTGGTTGATTTCAAAATTCGTAGGTAGCGACTATTATCTATGGCCATTGCAAAGCTACGATTAAAATGTTTGGACAGAAAACTATACAACAGGGTTCTCCTGGGAAAATCCAGCGCACACTGTTTGGAAAGTATTGAAAACCTCGGTTGTAACAGCTAAACAGGCTAAAGTCCTAAGAGTACAATAGCTCGAATTGCACCTTACAGATCTCGGTCAACGGTCAATTGGGAGCAGAATAGTTAACATCGATTTGAAAATTGTTTGGGCGTTAATATTTTTTTACTTCGTTCCACATGTGTGACAATCCGTTGAATAGTGTCACGAATCACAGATGTCACCTGTGATAATTAAGAAGAAAATTATAGCAGTAGGTATTACCTACTAATACGACGAGAAAAACATTCGTGAAGTGTAGAGAAGCAACATAATGGAATGTTCCACAAGTATTTGTGTCGTATAAATACGTGTAGACATTTGAGTTACAGAACAGTTTAATTTTGAATTTCGAAGTGTTAATATCGGGAAGTGATAAAAAGTGAAGTGTTCGTGTTAGTATTTCTCGATCGTGGCGTGCGTGTCCTCCTCCTTTGTTGAGTGACAAACCAATTATTTTCGGCTATTACAAAATTACCATTTGTGAAGCGTGGATGTGAAAGTTAAATAATAACATTTATATAAATAAATATAACATTTTAAATAACAAATAACATTTATAAATATAAATGAATATAAATAAATATTATAAATAAAATAAATAACATTATTATTTAATAAACAATAAATATATATACAAACAACGAGAGTTATATTATTTGTTATAACATTAACAATGTACAAATGGAAGATCTAAATGAATTTGAATAAATTGGATGCATACTAGCGAAAACAGGTGGAGCAGAGGAAGACCTAAACGAACTTATAAATAAAGCCAGACAAACATTGAACATGTTACATAAAGTCTGAAATTTTGCTGAATTACCCTCGTTTGCTGAATTTAACTCGTTATATCACTCGGTTATTTCCTTAGCGTAATGCCGATCCATCTCCACTTCATCTCTCTATTTCGGTTTATACGTCTGACTGATTTGTTTTTCTATGCAGTTCAATGTAAGGTAAAAGGAAAATAAAAAGGTAAGCGATGACGTGGGACAGGAAAGTCACGGTAAGAGTTAAACGGTATAGCCCCAATAGAGTTAGATGGTCCAGCTAAGAGGCGATTTGAGAATTACTCACTAAATATACACCATCTCCAATATGGTATCATCTTGGCATCCCTGTGAATGGGAGAGTAAACATTTTGGTTAAATTTCGCATGAAGTGTGGCCATGTAAGAACTAAAGTAGCTGAAAGAGGTCGTTGCTCTTCATGAAAATCGCTGGATTAAAAACGAAAACTATGCGTGTCTCAAGGCTATACCTAGCTACACAGTAAAGATGATCTCGGCTATCTTGGGGTTGGATTACTCATTAGACCACGCAGGTAAAAATGGTGGTTGCATTCGATAAACGGATAAGTAAGCTCTGCAACAGAGTATAAGAGATTTACAAACCTGTTGCAAGATTATATTAGTCATGATGTAAGCTGCTTACTACAGTTTCTGAGGAATTCCCAAAGCCAATGTAGTAAAGCAACAAAAGGATTTTATTAATTTAGATCTCTGGAAATTCGGAGTATCTTGATGAAGGGCACAGCAGGATTCTGTTTGAATCCATCAATTTTTGTAATTGATCAATCGGGAGAGTTTATGATATGCCCTTGAATATCAGGGAATAAAAACAATTCGCCTTCCAAAAAGCTTCACTGCTTTAAAAGATCATTTTATGCACGATATGAGGAATTGCGATTGAATTCTTAATCTCGTGATTGGAAAGAACTCGGAATATGTCAAGACATCCAATAAACACTATATTGGATTCGTCCAATGCTGAGGAAGTTTTTATTTTATTATGAGAAGGCTTATTCACTTAACGGGCTTTAAGAAACCTTAAGAATTTTTAATCTTTGTTATAAAAATTTGCTGTCGTTCTCGTGGTAGAGAAGGTAGCGTACTTCCTCTGTCATTCGGGGGTCTCGGTTTCGATTCCCGGGGTGGTGACCATTCAATCGCGATTGGGTGTTTTTAATCTGAATGTGTATGTGGGTGGAACCGTGATCCTCTACTGGCATAGAGTTCTGGAATAATTTCCGCCTTCTTTAATTTATTATCGCGGTGAAGCTCTCCTTTACAAAACATTCCAAGTTACTATAGCTACAGACCCATTGCCATATATGGATATGACAGTTTGACCTTGCAAGAGCAGTACGAGAATTATGAGAGAAATGCAACGAGTTCGGGAATCTATAGTAGAAATTCCTTATATCGTGCATGAAATGAAAAGATAGCTACTCTGATTTGTTCACATCCTGCGTACTGCACTGGAGCGAATGCTGAAGCGATATTTAAAGGGAAATCTACTTTTTGACAAACAAAGAGGTCGCTATTGACGATGATGTATGAAGAGCATTTTTTATTATACTTTATGAATTCTACCACAAAATGCTTTTATCGGTTTTTTCAGTGAAGAGTTTCTGCTTATTGGGTATATCTGTAAGGGTGAGGATATGACTAAGAAGCATACAATTTAATCAATATAACATTTTTTTAACGGAATCTGGTGAAATCTACTTCAAGGTGAAATCAACATCTTCTTACGACCATATAGTCATTTTTCAGCTGGTCAAGATGTCGTTGATTTCTGGAGTGGGATAGTTGTAAAGGGATTTTGATGACCTGACTAAGCCGTCTGCAAGTAATTTTTTAATTTCTCTTTCAACATCTTCTTTTAGGCATATTAGATAGTTGTATGACCTTGAATTGGCATATTAGGCATCTACGGTGTAAAACGAACGATATTTTGTATAAACGTTTGATTATAAGGTGAGTCGTTCTCATTTCACAAACCGTGATCAATTTATCAAAAGCTTATTCTATATAGGTCTGTATAGTGACCAAACCAGTACATCTGGAAGAACAAGTAAGTAGCTGAATCATTTCTAGCATGTTTCCATCCAGTTAGAGCTAAAAACGGACGACCATCAAATCCTTATTCTAAGACCTCATGAATGAATGAGTGTTATATACTAGCAAAGGAACCCGAATGGCAGCTAATCTCCATTTTGGACGGTTAAAAGAATCATTTATAAGAAGTCAAGGCCTCATTTGCCCAATTTTAAACCAGATACGATAATTTCAATCACTTTAAACGTATTCTTCAAGTCAAAATTTTTTGGACAAAAATATCAGAAAAAGGATTTAACTACCCTTCACAAAGGGAAATAACCAGAAGACAACAATGAAGTAGTTCATATTTTCAATAGAAGAAGGTTAGTAATTTACTGTACCAAAGACCATTATTTAGGTTGACATATTTGGGTACTTGGTCTCGCGGACTTATTGGGAAACGGCAGAGGAAGACGAACGAGTCAGTAATGGTATTTCTCTGTAGCTGCTCACGGAACGAGCTGAAGTACGATAGCCGAATGAGATGGGCTTAGGACGGATAAGAATAGCGCTGGTGAAGAGTACTGGTGGCTTGACGGACAACAGGTGACAAACACATTAATATGTAGTATAGCAAATGTCTTTTGAGAATAAGTATCGATGGACTTACCGACAAATATCTCTTGAAGCGGTGGTTCACTTTACATAGAACAGATCTGATTTGAGCAGTTATGTAATAGACCGACTCTCATACCTCACAAATAGTAATGCACGAGACATTTAATGCATCATCAGAAGCTTCAGTTTTTAAGATACCACAAAGTCTAAGTGTGAATAGGCAGCCACTGTTACCTAACCCAACTTTATATGTTGACAGATTAAACATTTTTTCACTTTCAATATGATACAACACCGTTGATGTGAATAAGATCGAAAAGCAGCATTAAAATGAAGTGCTACAAATCGTGCCAGAGTAAAGACACTATAGAAATATTATGTTGGCGCTTAAGCGAGTTTGCTGACGATATCGAGAGATTACTAGCCGGGAATAACGTTGTCGTCAAAATCGTTTTTTGCAGACATCAACGGATGATACTGAAATAACTCACAGATGAGAAAATAATCCCAGATTAAAGTCAAATCCGATTTTATAGATTGACATGATATTGGAATATCCTGAAGAATTATAGATAAGAGAAATAGAGGGTAGATCCAATTCATGGTTCAAATGGCAACTATTAAGAATGCAACTATAAAAAATCCCATCTAGACATCAAGGAGATCCGAGTCAAGATTTGGAAATGTTCTACTGGTCACAATCTAGAAGAGTAGTGACATAATGATGCAAAAAATGAAGCGGGTATGTAAATTGTTTAGACGAGTTATACAACATACCATAACACCAAACAATCAACTAGCGCTTATTTCGTGAATGGTAACACTTAGCTCATGTCTGATTTGACAGATAATTAGTTTTATCCTTCCGCTGAACGAATATGGTTGTGTATACGCTTGAAAAACGCTGGGAAATATTGCGACATTACTTTGAAAATCATGGTAATGTTGCAGAATGTGTGCGAAAATTGCGTAAGGATTTTGGAAGAAGAGAAGCAGCGTCAGCTCCGTATGTTCGTTATCTTGTGAAAAAAGTGAAAGAAACTGGCATCCTCATCGATAAACCAAAGCGTGAAAAGCCAAAAACAGTGCGTACACCCGAGAATATTGATACTGTGGCAGAAAGTGTGCGTGATGCGCCATCAACATCAATTCACCGTCGTTCTCAACAATTGAATATTTCGGAGATATCATTGAGCCGAATTTTGCATAAAGACCTTGGTATGACGTCATACAGAGTCCAATTGTTCAGGAATTGAGGCCAACTGACCATCCAATGCGTTTTCGCTTCACTGAGCGGGCCTGCGATCGACTTACAGAAGATGCCGATTTTGCCAAAAATATCATCTTTTCGGATAAAGCTCATTTTGATCTTGGCGAGTATGTAACCAAGCAAAATTGTCGCATTTGGGGCACAAAAAACCCGCACGCATACATTGAAAAGCCGGTACACCCAAAACGAGTCACTGTTTGGTGCGGATTTTGGTCCAGAGGCATAATTGGGCCATTTTTCTTCGAAAATGAGCAAGGAGTGGCCGCTACAGTCAATGGTGATCGTTATCGGGCCATGTTGAACGAATTTTTGTTCACAAAAATTGAAGAGGAGGATATTGGCAACATTTGGTTTCAACAGGACGGCGCTACGTGCCACACAGTTGAAACTTATACATTAGAATTATACCAACTTCGGTCTTTGTATCGAAAACATTATTCAACGATTTCTTAAGAATATACAGTGTAAGAAAGCCACAATCACCCATCCTCCCCAACTATAGCGACATCACGATTAGATAAGATTCAATTCTACATAAATTTCCATCAACCACCCCTATATGTATATCTATAACGGTAAACCTTAAAATTTCCTTGTGGCTTTTCAAAAAATCGATTTTCATTTATTTTCACTGTATACCAAAAGTTATATTCTCAAATCTATTTCTTAATTAATAAGACGTTATTATTATTATAATTGTTGATTAAAAATTACTAACGCTTATTTAAATTTGTGTATATAATTGTGAAAAGCTTTAAAGGGGTGCGCACATAACTATACAATTATAAATTTGGGAGGAAAGTGGGTGGTAATCTTATATAATATATAAATCATTTAATTATACAAATCTGAAAACTTTTACAACCGAACTTCACTTTTTTCCGGTATTCCTTGAAGATATTCAACTCATTTTGTTACAAATCTATCCAAAACTCAAAAAGTTTAAGCACAAAACTTTTACACCCCACGGTTTTTACTTTGCTTCCAACTCGAACGCTAACCTGCCATTTGTTTTGTATGATTAATCGGAATGTTTTTCGAAAAGTTAAGTTTCTCAACAAAATTATTTTATTAAGGTGGTGCAAAAGTTGTTATACTGTACATCCAAGATTTACAGTTACTTAAGTTTGTGATAAGAGTGATAAGCTGATTAGAAAAAAAGATTTTCATGTCATCTTATGTAACCTGAATTTTCTTTTGTTTTTTGTTGTTGGTGCGGAAAATACTGTTTTGTGTACCACGAAAATTAGATACTTTTACTTGTTGTTGTTGTTGTGATGTTGCAATAAAATTTATGTTAAAGATGGTTCTAGTTTTTAGCATAATCTTATTCTATGAATATTAATTGGATGAGTGTTAGTTTTCGACTCGTGTTGAAAATGTGGAACGTGCAAGCAACTGAATTTACAATTTTGCTGCTTGAAACGAGCTTTTTGTGAACAGACAGGCTTTCTAAATATAAATTGGATTGGAAAGTTCGTCGTTGAGATGAAACGCTCAGTTGAAAGTATTAGACTTATACTTAGTGTGAGGTTTTGCATAAAACCAAATTGCCCACGTCACGTTATGTAGCCATCACGTCATTAGTTGAACTAGGGTCCACAGTACTATCCAGTATGTTGATGATTAATATTCATATAGAATAAGATTATGCTTAATAAACTTAAGAAATTCGGGGAGTATCAGATCCTACATTCTTAGAACAAATAATTTAAACATGTTTCTCCTTTCTCAATTCAGCAATGGTGACATAACTGCGGCTAGCCTAGAGGTTGGCGGCTAATTTTGCTGGTCTCAACCTATTCGGACCGGGATGAACAGGTTCCATCGGAGAACCTGGAGAACCTGGTCCTTGAAGCAAAAAGGAAGAAGAATGGGGTACGCCTTGGATGTGATGCAAATGCGCATCACACAATCTGGGGAAGTACTGATATCAACGAGAGAGGTGAGTTACTTTTTGATTACCTTTTAAATAACAACCTTTTGGTGTGTAATATTGGGCAAGAACCCACTTTTATTACTTAAAATCGGGAGGAGGTTCTAGACGTAACCTTCGCCTCAGAAAAAATGTACCCTATGGTCAGGGAACGGAAAGTGACGCAGGAACACCCCTTCTCTGACCACCGTTATATCACATTTGGCCTTAACGTTTCCCCTGTCTCCTGCAAAGCTTTCAGGAATCCCAGAAAAACAAACTGAAGCAAGTATGGGGGAACGCCTATAGAACTACTAGTACCAGAGAAACCACATAGTCTACAGTTTCACAAATGCCTGCAATCCGTCCTTCAACGCTGTTTGCCCAATAGTTAAGCCCAGGGGTAAGAAAAACCGGAATGGTGGTCCAAGGAACTGGGAAATTATCGGAGAGCGTGTAGGACAGCCAATAGTACAAAAGAGGATCAGGAATGGGATTATTACAAGGAGGACCTCAAAATATACAAAAAAAAGTTATAATGAAGGATGGATCCTGGACTGCTTCTAGTAAGGAATCTTTGAAACTTCTCATCGAAACCCACTTTCCAGGAAGCTTCGATGACACGATATGGACTAGTACTCACCAAGAAGCACAATCACTGTGCATAGAAGATATCGTAACCAAAGAACGGATCCTATGGGCACTTGAAGGGTTCAAACACTATAAATCGGCTGGTCCTGACCGAATTACAGCTCTGCATGCCCTGGTAAGTACAATTGAGAAATCAATAGTCTTGCAAGAGTTTTGTATAGTGGCGTTTCTTGATATTGAGGGCACCTTGAGCAATGTAAGGACGGAGGCAATTCTGGACGGATTGTCGATAGTAGTTCGTGGATAAACCTATATAAAGTGGGTTAATCAATCACATGCTTGGGTGCACGATGATTAACTAAGAGCTGGGGGAATCCACCATCAGGAGACGGGTGACTAAGGGAACTCCAAAAGGAGGAGTCCTGTCTCCTCTTCATTCACTAGGAAATATAAAATCCCTGAAGTAGATTCACCTCTCTTAAACGGCAAGAGACTAGCTTTTACGGACAAGACAAGATTTTTCTCGGCGTAATCTTAGACAGTAAGCTTAGCCGGACGCCCAACATTATGGAAAGAGTAAACAAGACCAATATATCATTGTACTCGTGCAGGAACGCCATCGGAAAGAAATGGAGTCTGTAATCGGAACACTGGCTATTCACTTCCGTAGTAAGACCTGTAATTATGTATGGGGTGAACGTGTGGTGGTCAACTATTGATAAGCTTATAAGCGGGGCGCTGTGGACAACACCTACAAGTGCCTTGGAGGTTATGTTTCACCTTTTCCTCGTGGACATTTATGGTAAGCAGATGGCGGCGATAATGGCCACTCGACTATCAGCCATAGCGCAGTGTAAATGTCTTCAGACAGGACATTCGACGATACTTAGATCGCTGAGGAATGAACTGGCGAATCTAGACTATGTTACACCGACTGTGTGCGAGGAATGGTTCTGAACTACCTACCCCTCAAGGGAATCTTGGAAAAGCGGGTCGGCAACGGAAACGGATGCATTGCGGTTCTCTACGGATGACTCCAAGCTAGGTAAAGTAGGAGCTGCAGTCTTCTGTGATAAATTAGTGGTAATATAGCAGTTCATCTCCCTGATCACTGCGGCATGTATTGAGCGTTGTTGAGACATAATGTAGTATTCTCGAGTAGTCAGGCGGCAATCAAGGCGCTGGTTTCTGATTCTCTGACGTCTAGAGTGGCGTTGGGTTGCCGCTCTTCTCTAAATGAGGTTAGTAAGCATTTCAACATTCAGATAGTCTAGGTCCCAGGCCACTACTAGACGTCATAGGAAAGTGCAGGGCGGACGAACTAGCGAGGCACGGTACAACTCTTCAACTGCTGCCGGAAAGGGCAAAGTTGGGGAGACCCTTTAAGACACTCAAGACTGTGCTTAAAAAAGAGGTGGAAGCCTCAGCGAACAATAGGTGGACAAACACCCTCTCATGTAGTGTTGCAAGGCAAGTCTAGCCAAAGCTGGCCTTGAAACGCTCAAAGTCACTAATCTCCCTACGAAAACGTGAACTACCGTGTGGCTACTCACAGGACACTGCGCCTACTTGGAAAACATGAGAAGACGCTAGGACTAATATCAAATGACTTTTGCAGAAGCTGTATGGACGACGAGGAGGAAGAGACGGTAGTCCATCTCCTATGCTCATGCCCGGCTTTGGCACACAAAAGACATGAATATTTGGGTAAGTTCTTAATCGACTGCCTCTCTGATCTTGAAAACTGTAAGGTGCGAGACTTATTACGCTACGAAAGAGACTCAATATGATTATCATAAGGATATAAAAGGGAAGTAAAATCCTGTGGTATCACAACAGACCGTCGCTGGTCTAAGTGTGCTATAGCAGCCACTCAGCCTAACCTAACCTAACCAGTATTTCGAGAAAACCTTATATTTATCTGGAGTTATTTTCTTAACCTTAAGATACTTAACAAAGTGCTAATTTATTTGTTTCTAAAAAATTGAGGCATCACTTTCATCACAACCTGCTTTAATACAATAATTCTTGAAGCAGCCTTATTGAAATAGGAAACGGAGTATGTATAGTGTTAACGCCACCTTCATTTTCGAGCCCCTATACTGTGCTGGTGATGTTTTAAGCGGCATTCAAAGGTGTGAGTGGTTTGAATGTTTTTAAGCCGAGACTAACTGTGCAGCGCTGAAGAAGTTAACACCACACAAATTCCCTAATCAACGGTGGAACAACATATTCAATAAGATGACTGGTACCATGTGACTTCCAGTTTTGATTAGGCCATAGGAGTTCCTTCAATCCACCTCATTTGTCCAAATAGTCAAAAACTATATAAGATGGTGACGCTTCTTAAGATTCACAAAATCGCTATCCTATATCCAGTCAGAGTTGGTCTAAACAGAATCGTGGTATGACATAAAATGAGCAGGTCTAAAAAGAACCGTAAGGAGAACAAGAATTATTGCGAAAATATTTGGCGATGAAGTTCATCACCATTTTGTCACTTGAATGTATCATCCATCGTTGCCTCAATGGTATAGATTCTAAGTAACGAGTGAAGATAGCCAGACTAGGATTTTAGGAGTGGAATCAGTCGATTTGCCTTGAGTATATAGACAAGCGGCTCCATACACCAGAAAAAGCACGTCGACTGTTCAAACCGTTAAAAGAACGCAAGTACGCAAGTACCTATTACTCTCCATCTGCTGTGCTGACAAGGAAACTTTGCAATGGACAACAATATAGCTGAGAAAATTTAGCCTTAAGAATGTCTACGATTGACGACTTACAGTGCGAGTAGATGCGAGTAGTTTGGCAGACAGTTTGTATCTCTAGGGCCAGCTGCACCTTTAATTAAATTCACAGTGGAAAAAGATGACTTTATCCGATACCCAATTAAAGCTTTATAAACCGTTTAGGCTTACCTCGTTTCTTTTAAGGACTTAAGAAAAGGTGCTAGACTAACGCACGAAGAGTAATATTCTGTCAAAAAAATCAGTTCGCCTACACTCAGAAAAAATATTATGACCATAGTCTTAGTAATACAATTTGGTTACTTTAACACCAGTTTTGTTGGTTATATTCACCAATTCTCTACTTTAATTTAAAAAATTAAAATTAAAAAAATAATTGATCAAAATTTAGTTAACTAAAATATTGGTACGTGAATTTGGTTAAATTAGCTTAAAAAAATAGTAAAACAACCGAAAAATATATTTAAAATAACAAAGTTAAGTTTTTTATTAGTAGTTTTGACCAAACAATTTAGCAGTGTAAACTAAGTTTTTAGTAACATTGACCAAAACAATAATTACTTGTCAAAAAATTTTTAAAATAATTTTGGTAAAATATACCATGATTAAAGTAACAATATGTTTTTTACCAACAATTGTTTGTTTTAACCAAATATTTAGTTCACATCATCAAAAATCTTGGTTACTATAAAACGGGATTTTATTAGAAATGCAATTTTGCATGTCAGATTGTGTTGTTTTTCTTCAGTGAAAACACATTTGTGCTTCCCAATTTTGAACGATACTCTAAAAATAAATGAATCAAATAATTATGAGTTGTTTCTGGATTTATTTGGTAAGCAACGTTTTAGTTTTTAGTTTAAATAAGATTGGGATTCACTAACATTTTGAAAATTTGTTCAAATGTAGTTGGATAGAAATAATTTATTTAAGCAAACTGGGACCACCAGTGGGCCAATGCGGAAGATCTAGTGCGAATACTTGATCAACGAATTCATCACTCAAACCTTGAGCATCGTCAGTTGTGAGTTACCACCATAAAATAGTTAATAACAATTCCGGTATTAATTTACGATTTAATTTAAGAAATCAAACTGTTAGGGAATCCAAAACCGGTTTCCGGATTCCGGTAAAACTGGTTTCTAGACCAGTTTTTCAAAACCAAAAACCGGTTTTAAGTTTCTTCAATTCGGTTTTTTTTTGTTAAAGTTAAATATGATGATTTCAATCCATTACTAAGCTTTTGGGGTCAGTGCGAATAAACGGAACTCTACCTGATTAACATTTTTATAATATTTCATGTTTAACTGCAGATGGTGCATCTGTTATGTAAAAGTAGGGAAATTAACTGGAATCGATCAGCAATTTTGTTTCGCCCACGCGAATACTGTTCATGACAATGAGGAAACTAATGATAGAGGCCCAGTTGATCTCGATACAAATGAGGAAAACGATTTTTTGTTAGAAGAGACAGAAACTGATGAACATGATAATTCCCATCTCAAACTAAACTTTAAGGTTTCTTTTGATAGCGACGACAGTCTGGAAGTAGTCATTATGGAACAGACTCACTTACTGCCTTTTATTTTTAAAGGTATTTATGTTGTAGAAAGGTTGTTCATATTTTCAGACGGACATCAACAAAAAATTACGATATTCTCCAGAAATATGACAAAATACAAAATGGAACAGTCTTTCAATGATGCTGGAACGATTTTATCTTTTGCTTACATGCATACTCTCCGAAGAAAAGTTACAATTGCTTTCAGAAGTAATATCGATTCTATTGTCTGTTGAATCATTTTGTCGAAGAGATACCGCTCTTCTGAATGCTGATGTCTCTTTTCTATTGACTAAATTGCAGGAAGTTTTCACTAGAAATAACAGTGACCTTATTTAATCGAATCAAGGAAAGACGTACTCAACTATCGACAAAATGCAGAAAAATATTAAACTAAATTATTTCTTAAACTTAATAAGTTCGATCTTTTAATAGCTTCAAAGAACTGAAGTTTTGGAAGACAATATTGATGTAAGCTTACAACGCATACACAAAGATGAAGAAAAATGTTTTACAATAGAAATTAACATTCCAACCCGAAATATAACAACCACTGAAAACCTTGCAAATGATGGACCGAGCAGATGAATACTCCACCAGCTGTTCAAAATAAAGGGAATGTTAGTATGGCAACACGATTGCGTCGAGGCCATTATTTAGATTTAGTTTACTTTGCAGGTTTGCACTCAATAAGAATAATAGCCTTTTTGTAATTTAACATTTAAGGCTCAGCCTACTACGATTGAACTTTGTTTTATAAAACCGGTTTTAAAAGCGGAATCCGGTTTTCTATCATTTTCAACACCGAGAACCGGTTTTATTATTTATGTCAAAAATTAGATTCCCTACAATCTATACACTCAAATTTACATTAGCCTGTCGAAAACGCCGTTTCGACGATTGAATTAAGCCCCAACGGTGAATGGTAGGCTAGCTCGTCAGCGGATAAATTAATAAAAATTTGGACAGCAAACGGGCATAAGCGATATTGTATGGTCAAGTGACAGTCGGTAATTTGTATCGGTGAGTGTTGACAAAACACTTAAATATGGGAATTTAGCTTAAGACATTATAGACATTGAAAATAATTGTTCAAACATTCACATTAAAAAATTCCTTATCAATATACAACCGACAAAGAGTCCTCTCCATCAGATTTACGAATTTATAGCTAGCTAAAAAGTTCAACAAATATATTATCAATATGAAAAGTGAATTTATCAATTATAATATTTTATATTTTGATTTTAATAGATTTCTTATTTAATAATTCTGTTAAATTAACTTCATATGTTTAATTAAATGCACATAAGTATGTTATAGCAATTTATGAATTTAATTTAAATATATAAAAATACATGCTTAAAAATATATTATAAAAGAAAAAGCTTTCTTAATTTGGAACATTCTTCCGGGAATGTACATATATTTTCAACATCCCCCTCTATACTATAATTACTATAATTATTACATATATATACTTTCAGTTGAGTATGTTAAGTGCTAGCGAATTACAAGAATGTACGCGAAATATCTGCCATTTCCGCAAATTTCTATTTTCTTATCGATCTAGATTGATGTTAACTTTGATAGCAAACTGATTAGTTAGACCATTTTCAAAAACTGATAAATTTATCAAATAGAATACATTTTTATCATACTGATAAAATATTGTTAAGAATAATGTTCATTAAGAATAATAAAAAATTATATTTTTGTTGAAAAATATAAATGAAGATATAACTGTAATATTTTAATTCGAAATGAAAATAAATTATCAGAATGACATAATTATTTCAAAATTACAATTAAAATACTGACAAATATTTATCAATATTTTTGTCACTAAAATTTGTTATAATGTTCAGTACATTGGTTCAGTGTATGAATTTTGTTGTTACTTTAAATGTTACGGGCACTTTCGACGAGTCGGTACGAATATGGGGTGTACGAACGGCTAACTGTTTAAAAACACTTCCAGCCCATTCAGATCCTGTTTTGGCAGTGCATTTCAATCGTGAAAATTTTCATTACACAATTGTTTCGCCTAGTTACGATGGTTTACGTCGAATATGGGATACGGCGAGTGGACTAAATTACTCGAAAGGAAAGTGATTAAAACATGAAAAAAATGTATTTTATTAAATAAAGATTAAATATACTGTGCTCTTTAACCTTATGTAGAATTTACCCAAGCCAATTGTTGAAATGTACTAAATTGTTGGTAAATTTAAACAAGTAATTGATCTGTACACCAAAATCACTTTTTTTTTTGGTTAATTTAACTTTTTTATTTGGTTATTAAAAACAATTTTTTTTTGTATTTAAAAAATTATCAAATATATTTGGTTAAAGTAACTGTATGTTTTATTTTAATAACCAAAGTTTAGTTATTTAAAATTAAAAATTATTTTAACCAAGATTTTAGTTATTTATTTTACTAAGGCATTTAGTTGGTTGAAAAATACTAAGATTTTGGTTAAATTGGCCTAGTGTTTTGGTGTTTTTGACCCTAGTTTGTTTTTGGAGTGTCGCAAGCTATATACTAAATTTATCATGACGGCTTTAAGCAATCTATTGATGGTGCTTATGAATAACAATTGTTATGACTCCGTTGGTAGAGCAATAGAGCAGAAACGGATTGATTCATCAAGCCGTCAAGAATTTGATATCCAGGAATTTGCGGATGATCTTGTCTTATGCATTCTAGCATCGTTTGACAAAAATTATGGGATCCCTTATCATGAATGACGGATGGAGCATACTGTGATTAAAGCGAGTAAGAAAGTTCGATGCGAAGCACAAATGAGTGTTTAAATGTGGTAGTATACTATGTTGATCCTTTCTCGGAACATCTAACCTATATTTTGTAATTGTGAAAAGCCATCTCTGTAGGGACACGTGAAGCTTATCCTAAATAAATTCTAAATGTTTGTTGTTTTAGGATAAATTTAGTATAAACTTCACCGTTTTCATAGCTGGTGGAACCCCACAAGTTTCCTATGCCCAACGGTTTGCCATGTGTTGTACTACATCCTCGATTCCACATCTCTATAGAGATGTAGCTCGGGTTGTTGATTGTGAAAATGACATAGTAGGACAGTTTTTACTGGAAGGTCGGACACATCCAACGGTCATTAGTCTTTGTTGCACTATCAAAAAAAGGATACAGAAGTTGGGACCTAAATAATAATCATGCCATCAGCTGCAGTATAACGAGCTGGGTCTGAATTCATATTGAAACCGATATGTTACAGTGAACGTGACTGTACTTTTTTAAGAATGATATTCGACAGGGAAGCTAAACTTATGGGTTTGTTCCCGTATCATGTTGGAAAATGTAAACGATAACTAATGTATGAAGGCGTCCAAAATACCATTCTAATGTAGACGAATATAATTTTAGGCACTTGCAAGATCTGGTACAATGCTCAAACTGAGCAACAATTTCTGACTCTATACACTGTAAATAATTTGGTTCCTTCTCTTTGAATCACGACTCAGCTCTTTATAACGAGATGGCGGATTACATTTTGTCTGAATAAGAATTTGCAAACCATCATCTCCGGATCAGTTAGCAAAACGTGACCGAGCAAGCGTTTATCACTGCGGCCTTATGTTTGTGATGTATAGGATATCACGAATTTGCATTACATGATTGATGTCGTGCAACCATTAAAATCTTGTGCAGACAAACAAATTTGATCCACTACTAATAGACTCATGTGTGTGATGATTGAACAGCTTCGAGGTTTTAGAACCAACTAAATTGTTGAAGAAGCATTTCTCTCAACACTGATGCCTGTAGTCAGGTTGTGCAAAAAGCATGAAGGTTTATTTCGTTGAACCACTATCAAAAGATAGGCAACCTTTGTTACTGGGCATACAGTAGATGGATGTCCTATAGTAGACAGGACCATACGTACCGAAAAGGCATTGTACACTCGTAAACGCATCCAATTCAGAGATTCCAACCAAAGGGTTGAGAAATGGTATACGTATTTGCCAGCAAATGACTACTCCGACGGTTGTTGCTAGCCCATGTATGATATTGATCGCCCAAAACTCATGCTATTTAGAATATACCAGTATGACGTTTTTGTTCGAATTTCCCAACAATGGAAATTGAATTGGGCTTGTATTGCCCTATATACTGTATCCACGAATACTATGTACGGACAACGATTGTTTATTTCACTGTGCTGAGGTTAATATGTCATGTCAAAGTGCTGTCAGCTGTATTGTTAATTTTATTGGAAAATTCGATTACAATGGCATTGTGTATGGCACAACGAGCTTTTTTTATTTGTTTACAGCTTTTTGTAATAAAAACTAACACGTAAACGATACAGCATATTGATTATGGCTGCAGTAGAGCTAAATTCACAGTGAATAATCAGAAACAGCCCAGTAACGTGATCTGTATATAGCAACAATATACACGTTCAGAATTCAATATACATTTAAAGAATGAACCAACTGTTCGTATATTACATCCCAACACGAATACCGTCCCGTCGTCCGAATACAAAAAAAATTATAAAATTTATAATAATAAACAAGAACAGTAAAAATAAATTAATTCCCAAAAGCTTACCATGTTTTGTAATAAAAATATTCATGTAGAGCTTCCTTGAACTGAAAATACATAGAGAAGAAGAAAAAATGAAAATTAATTATGAGAAAAACTTAAAGCACATGCATTTTACTCCAACCACATCCCAAATCATCTATTTCCTTGTATACGTACACAAATCAGTGTTTCTTAACCTATATCGAACTATGGAACACCGTGCTTTTAGTCGAATCTGAACCAATACTGAAAAAGTATATAGACATATAATTCGGGGCGGTACGCGGGCAATCGTTTACGAATCATTGCACTCGAGACTATAAATGTTAATTTGGGTAATAAAAATTAATAAATAATTTACGAAAAATATAAGAAGACAGCCCCCAACAAGTTCCGTAAACATGAAAGTTTTTATCTTGAGCTTTTAAGTATTTTTCTCATATATCTTTCAATATTATATATTTGTTGTTGTATCGTCGTGTATGAACTCTTAAGACAATTATCTTGAAACAGCAGTACTACATCGAAGACAACGAAGCAGTACTCAAGAGAGGGGCGGAAATTTACATATTGTAAAGCTAATTTATTGTTAACTGGGGTTGGTTCAGTTTTACTGACTTTTTGTGGTGTTTTGTAGTGGTTCCAATGCAGTTATGTATGTGTATGTGTGACATTTCTTAAGAGTATTCGAAACCATGCCATAAAATTGTCTTTTGTCTTCTCTTGTTTACACGACCACCGTTTAGTATGTGGGCGACTACTTATGGTTAATATATAAATTCGATTTTGGATTGTAATCCATCATAAACACCATGCTTGGAGGAGAAACTGTTTATGAGTAGGACGCATCGGAATGAATTACTCCTTTTGTCTTTTAATTTTATCTGAGACTGGTATAGTCTTTTTAGGATTCGTTGTTTATTCACTTGTGGCAGAACTGTGGTTTCGATCACCAATTCACTTTCGTTTCATCATAATCTAAATCACCAACTGTATGCAGCGGATAACGCCAAAACTCCAAGTATTACAATCATATTACGGCAGATAATACCGTAGCTAAATTAAGTCCAAATGCGCTGTGTGCCAGAAAGTTGACCACTCAATGTTTCAGTGTAACGACATTCGTCCAATGAGCGCAAATCAACGAAAATATTTTGCAAGAGAGACCAACAGCACCTCACAATTACCCGCCGTCAACTACACCAGCGGAGATCGTGGACAGCTGGATCAAAAGACAGCTTCATCACAGAGTCATGTGTACAACGACATGGTTTACAAATAATTAACGGTTACATTTCCATAAGCGGTCTAAGTATATCAGAACGAAGAACTTCTTAAGCCTGGATAACGGTTAACAAAGTTCAATGCATTACCGACCTTTCATTCCTCTTATATTGTCGAAACTAATTTGCCAACTATACCCTCACAGAATCTGCCAATCGATGACAAATCCTATTTCGGCTACTCCAGAGTTTAACAAAACCCGGGGTATCCATATATCTACTGGTGCTGATCACATTTTATAACTTATCGGAAATAGTTAAGTCACAACCAGATCAAAAGAATCAACTCACAGAACACTGTATTCGGATAGATTGTCTTATGACGAACCAATGACAGGATCGATATTCATATTTCTTCAATGGTCGCTATATATGAAAATTTGTTCAACCTTGATCAATGCTAACAAAGATTTGGATAATTCGAATCATTCGACGGAAAAGAAAAAATTTTGTTAGAACCAATTCAACGTGTTGGCCAACTTCCTTTTAAGCAATCACTAACATGTTTAGGAGAGTCTTTGTCATGTCCGTTACAACCCAGTTTCTTCATGACTTTTTTTTTGTTGTAGTTTTGTCTGTCACTCAGGCTCTAATAGCCCATTGTGACTTTCCACTATTACTGTACGTTCCGGCTATAGGTCCGATTTTACGTAGAAACCATCTGCACATCTTGCATAGCTCTGGCATGGAGTCTATAGTACTGACATGGAAGATAGGACGGCACACAGATGCTAACTTCAACTGGGTCTCAGAAGAGTTCATTCTCACCACCGATTGTATCGCTCCAGATGATTGATGGTGAAAATCCATTTTCGCATCCTTCCCCTATCGGGATTTGGATCCAGTACCTCTCGCTCCATGCCGCATTGTTCTAACCACTGTGCCACATGGGCGGTCAATTCTTCATGACTTAATATGAACCTCTGTTATTCTAATTGTCACTTGATCCATAAAACAAGATGATAAAGAAACACCGCTACAGTTACATTCAACTGCTGAACACCGAGAAACAGATCACAAACCCTCTATTGCATAGATTTTTCAATAAGGCCTTAGGAATAAATTGGAATCGCTTCATCTGGAAGATTCCATGGAAGTCAACCAAACGATCAGAGTTATCTGAATCTAGCTGGTGATTAGATCCGTTAGACTGGCTGGTCTAGTGGCGTAGTAACACTTAAAATAATTTTACAGATGCTTTGGAGAAACAATCTTGAATGGGATGATTTATTTCAAAACCAATCGTCAAAACCAAGATAGCACAAATGTAGCAGCTATCACTATCCCGACTCGAACTGTTTTATGTGCAGCAGTTTTACTGACCGGTTTTTTTAAATCTGTCAAACGCCATTGAAGCGTGAACATAGGTTGAACATTCACTTGGACAGATTCACAGATATGCCTTGATTGGCTAACCGGTCATCCTAGATGCTGGATTATACGTTTGTAGGCAATCGCACTGTGGAAATTTTGTCACATACTTTGCGTCATATACATATTCAGAGGTCCAAGTAGAATAGACCACCCTGGTTGCACCTATCATCTGAAGTATGGCCTACTCAAAAGAAGAACTATGGCCACCACGAGGACGAAACGAATAGCAGAACTGTCTTTCACTTTACTTGTTCTAAAAACAAAGAATGATATGAAAAATGTTGCCTATTGGGCCTATTGTTATTCATCGGTAGAGCTTCAGACCCTAGGTTTGATCTGAAACTTTTTCAAGCTGTGTGTTCAATTGGACAGCACAAGCAACATCAACACTTTCAAATTTATTCACTTCAGTCATAGGGAGAGTTCAATAGAGGTAGTGCTCTTAAATATTTACCGCTACCAGGATGACTCGGAGATAGCTCCATATATATGTCCATTCATTGGCTTAAGTACTCAAGCGGATCCAATTTTACTGTCGTCGACAATAAATTATAAGAAGACTTTATTTTTTTAAAGCAACTTTATTTTTTGGAACCGAATCACAAGGATCTTTATCCCTAACCATTCCCCACAAAATGAGAGATTTAACGCCAAGAGAGTTATTGTGCAAGACATCGTTATGCTATATGAGAAATGAATACTCTTTTAGCTGAAAAAGAGGGCATTTTGAATTCGCGTACATTGTGTGACATCAGCAACACTGAAGTAGATTCCCTTACTCGATCTCACTTTCTTCTTGGATAGTCATCATATAAGATACCAGAAATGGACATCCCCCATTTAAATATTTCAAATTTGTAACATGTGGCCTACTGAATACCGTACTTCATTGTAACAAAGATTTTATTGGCGCATTAGAAAACCAGCATCCCAGGTGGCGCAGTAGTTAAAGTGGTTGGAGCGAGAGATGCAAAGAGATGCAAAACGGGATTTTTCACCATCGATAGTTTAGGCGGTGCGATCGGTAGAGTGAATGACCACATCTGGATCCCCTGTTGAGTTTAGAATCCATGGGCCATCCCATCGTCCATGTCAGTACTATAGGCTGCCATGGAGCTATGCAATGCTCAGACGGTTCTACTTAAATCGAACCTATAGCCATATATAGTTTAGTATCACAACGTACCGTTGCCGGTCTAAGTGCTGCGGTAAGTAGCCACCCAGCAAAAAAATTAGAAAACCACTGATTGACATGGGAAACGTAGTGTCAATTAAGGATCACATCTCCATCCTGGCTCAAAATTGTTTCGAAAATCTTTATGAACCAACTAGTTTCACGGCGGCTTATGTTTAGTTATTTACAATGAAAAAAAATTTAGGAGTGTTTTCAGCTACTCTGAAGTCGTCTTGTTTAAAGCACACTTTACCACTGTGTTGAGTATGCACAGCGGGCAATGTAACGGAACCCGTTTCTGACTTACGACCGGAGTTTTGGTTTTTTGAGAACCATTGACAGACTGATTATTTTTAAGAAAACCTGTACACATTTTGTCAAATAATTCCGGGAGGCACACACACAATTCTGACTGTTTTTTCTACCAATACTTCATTTTTTGCCTTTCACTGATGCCCAAATTGCCTCTGTGTAAACAGAGCTATATCTCAGCTATCAACCAGTATACAATATTTTTATCGGTATCGCAACTTTTGGGGCAAAGATCTATTAAATCCATTGACGAATGAAATTCAGGATTAGTTCTGAAGACATATTGGTGTTTAATATCAGAAAAACTGTCCTGGAAGTAAATTATTTTAGGTATTTGATCCATGAGCTAAGGTCAAAAAATTTCCCAACTGAGTAAAACGGGTCTGGAAGATAACTTCAACTTCTTTTCAGGTTATACGCTCCCATCTGAAGGTTATCGAAATAACAAAGAGCTAACATCGTTGGAGCTGTGAACGGCATGAGGGAGTAGCTACCCTGGAATGGTCAGTATAATTTTATTCTTTGACTCAATATTCTTAAAAAAAACTAATGTTACGTCCGGCCTAATCGGCTTAGCAGTCCAACGTTTATGTAACCATATAACTTAAAACATGGTACCCAGGGAAATCAAACCAATATGGTTCATACAACCCGCTAACAGTGGAAGATAAAAAAGTAACAGACCGATAGTGTGTGGCTTACCAACAAGACATTATGTCTATCGCTTCAGCGTTATGTCGTTTCAATAAAAAATAAAAAGGACATGGTGATGGTTTAAGGTCGATACAACGTTTGGTTAAGATTTTGGAAGTTCTATAAATTGATGGCCGATATCACTGGCAGTGCATTATATATTACCTATATAAATATATATCGCGGCTTAGCAATCTTCCATATATTGTTCCACGCGTCTCACACACAGTGACATATATCATCGAGTTATATTTAAACTATGTAAATTATCTCACCCAAAGCCATTATCGATATACATATATATGAAGTGAGTATATCGGACAACAGATTTTTATCACAACTTTCATAAACAAAACTAGCAATCGACCGATATAGCCAATATTCGTGTCGTTTTGAATTTTAATAATTTTAATGAATTCCAGCGTCGTACTCAAAACCACCCATCCCCGCATACATCCCACAAAAAAAAAGTTAGTTTTTCCATTTGTATATAGTTTCGGTCGTTTCGGTATCACAACAAAAATGTGTATGTGTGTGTATATATAGTGGGGTAGTGGTGTGATGAATTATTATTACCGTTATAATTATCATTACTGTTATTATTTATTATACATTCACATGGTATATATATACACATATACATGTTAGTTCATCATCGAGAGTATAAAAAAGCTTGATTGTGCTTTTTCCCCTCTCGCTTTATGGGTTTTCTCGTTTTTATGTACCACCATACGCCTTCCCCCCCATTTGGGACACAACATTTATATAAATAAAATAAAAAGAATTTCATGAAAATTTTCTTTTTAACTTGTTAAAGTTTTTCCATTTTCATTTTGTTTTTGTTTTGGTTTTTAAATCGATCGAAAGGTGTAGAACATATTTTCATTCGAATACATTTATACGGTGTGACAAGCAACATATTACATGTATTACTCAGGTTTCGTATTCTTACGGGATCGATTCGAATTATATAATTTATTGATAGAACAACAGGTAGAACTGGTAATTATACGAGTTGGTGTATTTTGTCGTTTGTCATTGTTCGGTATAATGACGTTAAAAGTTGTTTACGATGCGTGCTGTACACATTAAGTCCTTCGTTACGCCACTAACGAGCTTAATAAACAACCTCGTCCTAGATCTCAAATAGTGTGTGCGAGTATGTGTCCTAATTACATAAACGTATATTGGTGAAAAGCTCCTTTGTACAATTTTATATACGGATCAATGAACCGTTCGTTTAAAATATAAAATTGTCGTCCAGACTGTTTTTCTCGCTATTATCCTATATCGGTGATTAAATCATTTTCAAAGTGAAAATTATTTTGATCTTAATAAAAATAGTTATAGAGCTTTTAAAATTAGTTGGGTAAAGACGCAAAAGTTTGATAAAATACCAGCTCTTATTAACTTTAAGTTTATTACAGATTTTCCAGCTTTTGTAAAGCTACAGATATAAGTCAACTTATCAAGATGCCAGGTTAAAAATCACTGAACACGATAAGGAGGTGGGTCTACTGCAGAAAGTACTTGTCAAATAGTTTAATGGCATGCAATCTATTGTGACCACCCAAAGGAATCAAAGGAGTGTTTTTTAAGTGCCATACTACACCCGTGGAAATGGCGATTAACATAGTGGAAACTATGAGGTTGTGATCAGTCCTAACAATCAAGCTCTTTTTTCTAGACAGTGAACCCTCTAGTCTTTCTAAAATGTCGTTCTTGCTCTTTTTAAAAGTCAAACATCACCAAGATTACATGGGCTATCGACTAAGTACGCCACTGTCCTTCTTGCGAATATTTCTCTAATTTTGAGAGGAGTAATCTTTGGGTTGTCGATAAAATGCAAAGAACGTCATATTTCCACCTTCTCGTACAATCATCAGCTTGGAAACTTGTATAGAAGACAAAAGTTACCTTAACTCGTCTGAAATCAGACTTCACTTGATTCCACTCATATGAATATCAGACATAATATGTTCTTCGATAACTCGGTCTAAGCGAGTAAATCTTACATGGATGTGAAGTATGTCACAGATCCCAGATTTCTTGAATGTATAGGAATTACACTGGTAAATACAATTCCGATTGGAAAAAAGTATATTCCTATACGAAATTTTAGAACAATTTTGATCAATTCAGTGTTATTTAATCGTCTTATGTATTTTAAAATAAGAAACTAAGAACCATACGCCGATATAACACTTATAAAGAAATAGTTTCATGTAGACGAAATATTTCCCTATATAATGTATTAGTCAGAAAAAGATAAACACTTCAAAAATTGACCAATAATGGCGATCAATTTCGAGTGAAAAATATTCCAATATACTCAAGAGAACAACAAGAAAAAATTTCATAAAAAAATACCTTGATCAAACGTTTGAAGTACGACGTGGTTTTAGGCACACAATATACTAGCCAGCCTCATGTAATAGTTAGATCTGGATCAACATCTCTACGATGGGCTGATAATGGCCATCCAATTTCGAGTAATATATATATATATATATATATATATATATATATATATATATATATATATATATATATATATATATATATATATATATATATATGTATATATATATATATATATATATATATATATATATATATATATATATATATATATATATATATATATATATATATATAAATACATATATGTGTGTGTGTGTGGGATTTGTAACTTTAATCATCCAAATACAACCCTGCATAGAACTTATTATTAACTGATCTATTATTATGTAATATCGAAATGGTATATTATGTGTACATAGAATCGATTGTATTTCAAGTTTTGAGAATAAAAAACTCGTTCATTCTTGTTGGGCGATTGGAAGAATCATCATCTCTGTTATAATTTATAAATCAACCTAACATTTGGGGGCTCAACCGGGATCCGGCAACGTCAGTTAAATTAAACCGAGTTAATCAAAATCAAAGAGTGTACGTGGCGTGTTCTATTTGTGAACCGTGTGGTGTGAATCAAAATATTAGAACGAGAGTGAACTGTGAGGAGGACCAGATAAGCATAAACAGAGAATTGCGGAGAGCACGTGGTATAAAAACCGTATCAACGCCAGGCCCTTTTATAAAATTTCATCGATCTTGATTATTGTAAACTAATTTTCGTGAATTATATCGCTTAGTTACGAAAAAGTCATGTCGAGAAAGAACAAACGTGGGAACAGACAAAAAAGTCCCAGTGATGATTCCTATTCCCAAAAAATGTTCGAGTAATTCAGGCGTGCGATTGATAATGAGTCTATCAATAATGATTCTGGAGCTAAACTAAAGGATTATTTGCGGAGAAGTACAATAATAGAGAATAACCAAAGTGAAGTGAACAAAGAGGCTCAGTTAGAAACGATACGGAAGAAAGAGTTAGAACTCAAGGACAAGGAGATTGAACTGCTTAAAAGGGAAAATGGGCTAATGAAGAGCAGTGTATCAAATTCAACTAACACAAATAACTGTTCAATTTTCACTTTTCGAGATGTTGAGGAATCACTCACCAAATTTAACGGTGATGACGATTATTTGCTTAGTAAGTGGATTAAAGATGTCAATGAAGCGGCTGTTTGTTCAGGTTAGACAAACCATCAAAAAGTTATATATGCAAAACGTTTACTGAGTGGAACGGCAAAAATTTCCTTGAGGGTAGCGGAAAACGTTGACACGTGGGATAAACTAATTCATTTGTTAAAGGAAGAGTTTCCCGAGGGGGTAAAACATCGCATTAATTCATAAAAAAATGGCAGAAAGAAAAAAATTATCTAATGAATCATTTAAAAATTATTTCCTTGTGATGCGAGAACTCGGCAAAAGGGGAGATGTTGAAGATGAGGCGATTATTCAGCATTGCATAGACGGAATTATAGATATGGAACCAAACAAGTCGGTATTGTATGGGGCCAATACACCTGAGAAATTTAAATCGAAATTAAGACAGTATGAAGAAATCAAGGAGAAATCGAAGGTTAATCAAAAAATGAACCGGTAGCAACAAGGTTAAAAGATGAAACCAAACTCCCACAGAAATTTAAGACTTCCAGGTGTTTTAATTGTGGAGGGGTGGGCCACGTTGGAAGGGACTGTAGAAATAAATCCAAAGGTCCCAAATGCTACAAATGTTAAGAATTCGGACATGTTTCTACAAATGGCGATAAAAAAGTAGAATACGCCAAGAAGACATGCGCAGTTCTAGACGAGCCAAATGCATCAGCAAACAAACAAATTAAAAATCTTTCACTAAATGTAATAAAATTTTTAGCATTAGTAGACACGGGTAGTGACATCAATTAAGATGGTGATCCTATTGTATTTCGTGGAGCTGGTTCTCGTAATCTATGCACGTAAGGGTGTTTGGAACCGCCCAGGTGGCGCAGTGGTTAAAGCTGCGGCAGTTGGAGCAGGAGGTACCGGGTTCGAATACGATTCGAGGCAGGATGCAAAATGGGTTTTTCACCTTCGATCGTTTGGGCGATGCGATCGGTGGTGAAAAATGAACATATCTGGATCCTCTGTCGTGTTTAGAATACTTGGGCCGACCCATCTTCCATGTCAGTACGATAGGCCTGACATGGAGCTATGCAATGCGCAGATGGTTCTGCGAAAAGACTCGGACCTATAGCCGTATAGAGTGGTATCACAACGGATCAAAATTGGTCTAAGTGTGCGATAGCAGCCACAACAACTTAACTTTTTTTTAGGGTGTTTGGAGGCAAGTTTAATAATCGATGATGACGAATACCAAACAAATATAAATGTGGTCCAAGATGAGGTTTTGCCTGTAGATTTTATTTTAGGTAGAGAACTAATCAACCAAGCTGTAACTCTGGTAACACCTGAGAGCATCACAATGAAGAAAATAATCCCAGAGTTATGCTCTATGGTGACAGAAGGTGGTGATTTTCCGATTGATTTGGGACACGTGAACGATCCAAAGGCCGCTGATGCTATTAGGAAAGCAATTGTCAATTATAATTCGGAAAAGCGGATAGATCGCACAAATGGTCAAACAAAAAGCAATTGCGTTCTGGCCGAGGCGTTTGTCACGATTGGAAATGGAGGTGGTAAAAAATCAAATTGAAGAGTGGCGAGAAAGACCAAATTGAACCGTCATTAAAAAAAATTAAGGCGATTTCGAGTATTCCGGAACCAGATCCGGTGAAAAAGGTTCAGCGTTTCCTGGGACTATCGGGATATTTTAGAAGGTTCGTGGAAAACAATACGTTGTTGGCAAGACCACTTAGTGATACTCCTCGGAAAGGAGTTCAATTTAAATTTGGTGTAGCAGAAAAAGCTGCATTCGATAAGTTAAAAAAATGTTTGACCAGTCATCCGGTGTTGAAAATATATTCCAACAAGCCAGAGACAGAACTACACACTGATGCCTGCAAAATTCGAGTAGGTGTTACATTGATGCAGAAGTACGATGAGGATCAAAAAATGAATCCAGTTTTTATTATTCAAAAAGAACTTAAGAAGTTACGAGTCTACCTTCTCGGTTTGAATTTTAAAATTATAACTGACTGCGCAGCATTCAAAGGTATGATGGAGCGGAAAGAATTAAACTCGAGAATTGCAGGATGGGCGCTTGCACTACAAGAGTTCGACTTCCAATTAGAACATCGACATGGGTATAGGATGAGAAATGTAGATGCACTCAGCAGAGGTTCTGTGGCATTATCAATAATTAATGACGTATTACATCGAGTAAGAGCTGCGCAAAAGGAGGATGTCGAATTACGGCCGTTTTTTGAACTGCTAAAAATCGGTAAGTATCTTGATTATTTTGTTAATAATGAGGTTTTATTCAAGATGATAGATGGAACCCCACTGCTTGTTGTATCGAGAAAAATGGAAAGAGAAATAATTAAAATCTACCACGACCCCACGACCAATCTTTGCTGTCCGTAAAACCGAGTAACTGATAAAGCGGCAGTTCCACATCCCAAAACCCACGGAAAAAATCAAGATTTGTATCAAAAATTGCGTGCGATCTATTGTGGCAGATCGAAAGGTTGGAAAGCAAGAAGGATTATTAAATCCAATACCAAAGGGAGATAGTCCGTTGGTGAGATACCACGTCGACCATTTGGGAAGCTTGTCACCGACTCGAAAATTGTATCGATACATATTTTGTGTGATAGATTGTTTCTCCAAATTTACTTGGGTCTATCCTACAAAAACGATGAATGCTAATGAAGTAATACTGCGACTGGAGCTTAGAAAGCTATATTTGAAAACCTTAAGGGAGTGATCGCAGACAGAGTAGGTGCTTTTCGGTCCGGTGAGTTCAGTGAGTACTGTGCTAAGGAGGGTATTGATCTACAACTGGTTACGGCTAGTGTGGCGACTGGTAATTGCCAGGTGGAACGAGTGTTCCGTATTCTAATTTAGCAACATTATCGTCTAATAATGAAGAGGAATGGTGCAAAAAAACTGATGATCTTCAAAGATAACTAACCAATTCGGTACAACGAGCTATCGGAATGTCACCGTTTGAATTATTATTTAGGGTACAAATGCGTACTGCTGAGGATGTCAAGCTGAAAGAAGTAAAAGTAGATGACGAATTAATGAAAGCATTTGTTGATGGTCGAGAACTACTCCGAGAAGAAACGAAACAAAACATTGCTGCAATTCAAAGAGAAAACCGACGAGGGTACGATCGTACTTATCAAACGAACACAGTTCAACAGTGGTGATAAATTGGAGAAGAAATTTCTTGGGCCATACGAAATAACGAAAGTAACGGGATGCGACCGTTATGATGTCCATAAAATCAGAAGGGTCTATACACACAACGACATGTGCTGCTTACATGAAACCATATTACATTGGAGTATCAAGTGAAGAGGGGGATAACCATTCGACTGATGACTTTGAAGAGAATCCATCCGGGTCTGATGGAATTGCAGAATGACCGTGTGAGATTTTCTTTAGTATGTACGCCACTGTCCTTCATGTGAATATTTCTCAAATTTTGAGTGGATTAATCTTTGGACTGCCGATAAAATGCAAAGAACGTCATATCTCCACGTTCTCAAACTATCACTAGCATGGACATTTGTATAAAAAAACAAAAGTTACCTTAACTTGACTGAAATCAGACATCACTTGATTCCAATCGCGTATGGATATCAGACATAATATGTTCTTCGATAACTCTGTCCAAGCGAGTAATTCTTACAGCTGGTTAAGGAATAATCCCCACAGCGAGTTGTAAACGGTTGGCCAAACATTATCTGTTGAGAACTCCCATATATCCCTATTTGTTTTGCATCTAGGATAATGTTCCCAGCTTGCAACAAGGATGATTAAAACCCTTGCTTGAAACAACACAACTGATACCGATCCCACTGTGGAATGCGTATAGTAACACCAGCATGTCGTTGAACTGGATACCGGTGTGTTGAAACGCAAATTAAAAGGGCATTCATTAAAGGGTTGATTGGAAACCGTGATCTAGGCAAAGGTGAATATAAGGAATTTAACAAAACTATTCATGAGGTATGACACTCAAACACTAAGGTCCGCGACCTAAAGCAAATCAGACATGCATTGTTTTTAACATATGTGAGTTTGGCGCCTTGCTAGACGATATTTGTACGATGTAGAACTGTTGATCCGAATTATTGCATCTGTTCAACCTAGCATCTAAATACAAGTTTCAATCACCTGAATCTTCCTTTTTACATCATTCTTTATGTCAATTATTATAAGAGATTCTAATATTCCAATGAATTATATTGTATAATAGATTCAAAGTAAGAGATAGAAATATTGTAACAGTATGTTTGTCTTTTCTACAAACAAGCTGTAAAAATAAGAACAATCAAGTCACTTAAAATTCTAATCTCAAGCAGATGATATCGTCTACAAAATAATAAGAAGCTAAATATATTTTGCAAAGCCATTTTGTAAGGCAATTAAACCAGCTTTTTATTTTGGAAATATCCATAAGGCCACCAGTTACCTTATTTATCATCCCAGCAACCATCAGTAATTACCTTAGCCAGCTAGCAACAAACGGACAAGTAATTCAAATATTGCTGAAAATCAACGTATAGAGAGTTTTCCACATAGTCCTTCGAGCCGGATTCACAGATAAGTATAGAATTTAGTTATTTGCTCCAAAAGCAAAGCGAGAGATCCTTGGCTCATTTACTTCATTTACTTACTTCCGCAAAAATTGTTGACGGGACACGAAGTTTATGGGCCCAACCAAACATCAACAACGAGTTCCGTTCGATCACCGACTTCATCGATTTCTTAATAAAAAGTGAAAACTCATTCATCAAGAACCGTGAAATTCAACATACAGAACAAACCCAAGAGTAGCTTTGCAGTCACGACAACTACCAATTGCATAGCATGTGAAACGCAACACCATAGATTGATCGAATGCACTCGATTCAAGGCATTATCGGTTGACGAGCGTAGGAGTTTGATAAGCAACCACAAAAGGTGTTTTAACTGTTTTAGTCCAGGACATAATGCTCTCCAATACAGAATTCGAGGTAGATGTCAATAATGTTCCTACAAACACCAAAGTCTCTTGCCTGAAGACAAACTCTTACCACAAATATAGATGCCTCAGCTAATATCTCCGAAGACAGTGTAATCCAAACCCATCATACACGTAATGACCTGCAATCGAAGAATCAAAATCATGCTTCGTTAAAGTGCACACTACAGACCGTGTTACCAACTGCACCTATAAACATACTTGATAACATGGGTATACCGAGAACTTGTCGAGCATTGTTAGACACCGCTTCACAGGCCTCCTTTATAGCTGAGTCGATGGTCCAGAAATTAGGATTACCGCGAAGTAACTGCAGAAACCTATTAACGGGAATTGGTGGGATAAGCGGTGGAACATCTCGTGGCATAATAACTTTACAATTGAAGTCAAGGTTTAATACTATTGAAGTAGAGTCAATAAACGCATTGATCATCCAAAAAATCTCATCCTCATTGCCAATCATCGAGTTTGATATTAGTCACCTAGGAGTCCTAACCGAGATTGAATTGGCTGATCCGAATTTCAATAAATCCGGCCCAATCGCGATGTCTTACTTGTTGCTGAAATTGTGTTCGATCTATTTGAGGATGGCAACAGAAAGCTATAGGAAGTTCAAATCTTAGAGCTCACAAGTAGGGTTTCCAAATATCCGATATTTATGACTATCCGAATATCGAATACTTACGGATAAAATAATTCGGATAATCCGAATATCCAGATAATAACAAAAATTGTACTATAATTATACTCGATAACTTTACGAATTCCATCTTTAAGGTCTTGATCGATTGTGGAGCATTAGCAAGAACTTCATCTTTGACGTGACCTCAAAGAAAAAAGTTTAAATGTAATAAATGACAAAACCTCGATGTCCAATTGCGATCACCTCTTCGAGAAATAACACGATCAGGAAACTTTTCTTGCAAAATCGCGATTGTTCTGTTACTTGCATGGCACGTAGCGCCGTATTGTTTAAATTAAGTGTCGCCCACATGAATATCTTCCAATTCTGGCCATAAAAAAACATTAATCATAGCTGGTAGCGTAATCCAGGCATCGTAATAGTTGCACTAGCATCTTTTTGAAAAAGTAAGGTGAAATATCACCGCCAGCGTAACAACCGCACCAAACAGTGACACGTTGAGGATGGAAAGGCTTTTCAACAATCATTGGATTTTCTGAGCCCCAAATGAAACCATTCTGCTTAGTACGTTACTAACGCCTACGATGTGAAGAGACCCACCTCATCACTGAAGATGATTCTTCCATGAAAATCCGAATCATTTTAAAGCATTTGAAGGAACCAATCAGGGAAGATACGACGCTTATGGTGATTGACCGGCTTAGGCTCTTGTGTTAACTTTTGAAGTCTTAAGACCTAAGTCCTTATGCAAAGTACATGAAATTGCCGAAGATCGATCAAACGTCTAATTCCAAAGATCGACGAGAAATCAAAAAACCTTCAGCACTACAGGCTACAGAAGTAATATTCTCTGTTGTTATTGAGCGACGTACACGGTTTCGATTTTTCAGATCACTAACTATTCCAACAGCTCAAATTTTTCCACCAGTTTCCATATTTCCAGCCAACGAAATCCAAAAAGTGCTTTAGTTTGGCAAACTGTGACGATGCTTCAAAAGCGACACAGAATTTTTACTTAGTTCCTTTACAGATGTTTCAATTGGCGATAACATAGCAAGCCACTGTTTTAAAATGGATTCTCTCCGTTATTTTGGATTTACCCAATTCATTCATAGTCCTATTTACCGATTCCTTTATTTGATGACAACATTTGATCATACTCGTGGTTATTAAGGCATACCACCGTATTTTGAAATGTAACATGAGCAATGGTTTAATTTCTTGTTCATTAACATATCCTTGTAAATTATTATTTTTTACCGAAGAGGATTTAATCGTTTTTATAATTTTCCTGAGGTTTTCTCCTTGTTGGAATAGTATGCTAGCCTCTTCAGAACTATTTACATTAATAAAATTGTTTTCTAAGTAAAAGTAAATGTAAAAATATATCCGAATAATTATGTTAAAATATCCGAATATTCGAACAGTCAAAATTGGTCGAATAATCCGGATTATTCGAAGATCGGATATCCGGATTGGAAACCCTACTCACAAGACTAAATTTGATTGGATCATAAGCCAGCTACTCAATCAATTGCCAATACTATTGATATTGATGCAGCATTGCAACGATTTTGGATAATAGAAGAAGTCGCAAATTCCGATACGTTAAGCAAGAAGGAACAATATTGCGAAGAATGGTTCAAAATGACTACAGTGATGGCCATTTTATTGCTAAATTGCCATTCAAGGAACAATCAAAACCACTAGGATAAACTTACCAGCCGGCAATGTCAAGATTTATTGCTACAGAATGGCGATTCTAGACAGATGATCAATTCCGACAGCTTTACCAGAGTTTCTTAAACGAATAAGAAAACCTTCATCACATGCAGAAAGCCGACATAACCAATGAAGAACTTCACGAATCATATATTTTGCCTCACCATGGAGCGTTCAAAGGTAGCAGCAGCACGCGTGGTAGAGATTCGCGTGGTATTCGATGCGTCTGCAAAATCAACCACTGGTATGTCATTGAACCAGAATATCATAGTGGGACCAAACATCTAATCAAGTTTATTTCACTTACACGATTTCGTCAACACCAATTCGTACTAGAAGGCGATATTGAAAAAATGTATCGTCAAGTTTGGTTAGATGAGGAGGATACAAAACACCAAATGATCCTGTGGCGAGACAACAACCATAAAATTTCGCCATACACGTTAATCACAATAACTTATAGTACTGCGTCTGCGTCATTTATGTCAACCAGATGGTTAAAAGCACTAGCAGACATACACATTGAAAAACTTCCAAAGGTATCTCAAGCCGTGAAATGTGACAGTACGTCGGTGATTTAATGACTGGCTCAACGACATTACCTGAACTGATACAATTGAAAGATGAAATATTTAACATTCTACACCCAGAGAAAAGAATATGCACCAGTTATGATTTCAGGTGGAATAATTCTTCAGGAATGACATAAAATTCCAATTATTCAAATTAATCATATATTGTTCTTTAGTTGAATATTCTGTTAATAATATTTTACGAATCATGCTTATGTTTGATTATTTTATGCAGAAGATATTGTAAATTTCAATGTATGATCTATGTATATTATTAATACTTATACAAATTATAATATATTTTGGTTGCTAAATGAACATAACCTAAAACTGTTAAGCATTATTTCGTTAGATTTTGAATTTAAGTAAAATTCGAAAACGAAATTCGAATTTTCCAATTCATAAATCTTATCAAATAACTAAAAACACCTTACTGAACGAAAACTTGCGTTCGAATGCACATTTCCAAAATATCATATTTACGGGGCTTTTCAAATTTATGTTATTTCATAAGTGTATATACAATTATTAAAAGCATAACACGAATCATGCAAAATTTCGAATAAATTAAGGAATAAATCATAAGGTCCAATGTGTAAATTATTCCATTTCTGCATGAAACAATTAAATTTTACTGTTATCTGAGCAGGTTGGAAGTTTCGTTTGATTATTTTTTCATTTTTAATGCGTATTCAGTGCAGTTTACATGATTGATCAAATTTTATAATATAAAAGTGAAATAAAAGTAATATAATGATAAAAGTGAAGTTCATAATTACTATCAAAAATAAAAGTGGATCGAAAATAGTTGTTAGTGCAGTGAATAAATATTTTTATTTTAATTTTTATTTTTATATAGATATATTTTTATTTTAATTGTAAAGGTAAATAATAATATTTCTTATTTTCAAACACGTGTTTTTAAATAAAATAACATCTTTTTAGAACATAACTGAGTCTTCAAGCGAAATATATTACATCTAGCAGTAGTTTACTCACAGTTTACGGAATATAGGATTTATATTCATTTTTATCATTTGCTAATGGTGCTCGAATTAAGAATTTATGAGAGGAACAAATTCCACCTACGTTTTTTCCAGACACAAGAGATTTATTTTGTAGATTTCTCTTACGAAAATTTGTTGAACAACCCCATGTTATGGATCCTGAGTGTTTCCGCAGTATCATTCACCAAATCAAGATTTTATTTCCAGAGAAAAACTGTAAGTTAAATTAACCTGCAAGGTTGGGAGAAACTATGAAAGCAGTGAGGTGTTAGTTATTATCAACAAGTATTTTTATTGAAGCCCTCATTGGAAACCATATATATGTATATATATATATATATATATATATATACATATATATATATATATATATATATATATATATATATATATATATATATATATATATATATATATATATATATATATATATATATGTATATATATATATATATAATATATACATATATATATATATATATATATATATATATATATATATATATATATATATATATATATATATATATATATATACTATATATATATATATATATATATATATATATATATATATATATATATATATATATATATATATATATATATTTATATATATATTTATAAACTTATTTATTAATAGGACTGTTACTTCAATCAAATCAGAAAATATCAAATTAGTAACTGGTATAACAAATACAGTTATTTCCAAAATTTTGAAGCGACTTGGATACTTCAATAATAATAATAAAAGAAAACTGCGAGGGAGTGAAAATTTGAGGAATGGTATAACATTTTTGCTGTCTATAATTTCCAAATAATTTATCTATAATACAAAAAATTGTTTAGTTTCATGTGATCCCAACGAAGAAGCAACTACAGAAAATATCAACAAAGATCTGGAGTCAAAAAACTCGTTGAAATGTCATTCAAGTCCGTGAGAAACCATAAAAAAAAATTAGACCAATACTGTTTGTATATAACAGCGCGAACTTAAAATTAAAAAAATATTTAAATTTTTTTGAACTGGCCACTAGCTAAAATACGAGTAACATACGGATTTTGGTTGATAAGTTAAAAGTTAAAATTGGTTTTAAGTGTACAAATGTGCTATTTTATGTTCTACAGGTTGAAATCCTTCAAATTATGGAAATCTGTTTGGGTCATTGGAGTCTGTCAAAATAAAAAACAGCAAATATTTATCAAAAACTCATAAGGATAATTAATCGGCAATTTCCTTTTTCTGGAATTTTCAAACATCAAAGGTAAACCGATTATAAGAAAATTTACGTAAATGTCATTTTAAATTTGTATATTATTGTTTTTGCAGATATCCATATTTTACAACCACACAGACTCTTACACTATGTTTTAAAACAAAATAAAGCTCGCAATTGGCAAATTTTAGATGTCTATTAGTGACTTAATTGAGTCATTTTAAGTTTAATTGTTGAACTTTTCTCATGTATCGAAACAGATATATACTGGCTGCTTATCGAAAAATTTAAATACAGCCATATTTATAAATACATATTCCAAAATTTTGTGAGATTTATGATACATATTTTTATAGATTTACAATTTTCAAACTTTCTTAGATATTTGCATTAATTTTTATTGTGTTAAATTAAGAATATTTATAAAATAGTAACATGTCATGACCATTTACTTTAGGTGTAATTGACACTTTATCTTAATTTTTTAAATAATTGTTATTATTAAATTTAGCGTGTACATATTTATATTTAATTTTTTAAAGTTGAAATATTCACTGAAATTTATATCTAATTAAAATTACTTCTATAATTGGAAATTACAACTTATTAACTCAAAAATGTTTGTAAAAATTTTAAAATTTTCTTTGAATTTAGTGAAATGGTTTTCTTAGTCTACAGTAAGATAAGACATTTAGTGAAGTTATAAGTTTTGAAATGAATTTTGATTCAAATAAATTAATTATAAAATTAAAAAATGTATTGTTTTACTTTTATTTATGATATTATAATAAATTTTATTCCGATTAATGGAATATAGAGTTAAAATATTCTGGAATATATCGTTCAATAAAATGCATAGTACTATTGTGACTGACTGAATAATCCATGAATTTATATGCATAAAAGTTATGCTACTAACAGGAATAAACCATTCAAAGAAATTACACATCATACAATAATATGCATACTGATCTTGAGCCTAGAATGGATACATCATTCAATAGAATGGATTTATCATGCGATATAATTCATAAAATTCCTGCGACTGTTTGAATAAATTATTCCAAATTCAGAATACATCATGAATTAAAAAATATGAATGAATCAGACGTAGAATGTGTGTTTTATTCCCACCATCGGACAAGTTGAGTTTTATGCTCAATTTTTGCATGGAAAATGGTAAATTAGGAATAATGAGTGCATTGATTTCTCTGGGTGTATGTAGTGGCGGCTTCAATTTGCGAAAAATTTCGTCAAATAACCCAGAGTTGTGAAAACTACTACACGAGCCAAATTCAAACAGTCTTAAGACATTTTTTGACCATCCAGAACCTGTGAAAGTATTGGGTATTGCATGGAATTCCAATACTGACCAATTCATATACCAAGTGAAATTAGAAACTAGAAATATATACACTAAACGAAGTTTTCTGTCGGAAGCCAGCAAAATGTTCGATCCACTGGGTCTCTTATCCCCAATTACAATAAAAATTAAAATATTATTACAGAGTCTGTGGTTGCAGAAGATAGAACGGGATGAGGAACTGCCGGAAGAAACCCGAATATCCCTAGTAAGTTGGTGTAAAGTGAAAAACATTCCTCTAATAGCGGGTTGTGATGCTAATGCACATCACACTTTATGGGGGAGTACCAACGTTAACAATAGAGGTTCTGCTCTGATAAACTATCTATAAGTTCCTCTGAGCTGGATATCTTCAATGCTGGATGCGAGCCTACTTTTGTTAACTCTGCTCGTAGGGAGGTTATAGACATTAGTTTGTGTTCTATGTCCTTTACCAAATTTATATTAAACTGGAGAGTGACGAATGATATTCTCACATCCGATCACAGGTGCATTTCATTTAATATAAATCTTAAAAGAACACCGCTCAAACCTTATCGAAACAGGAAGCTTACCAACTGGGAAACTTTTTCTCGTGAGCTTGTTTCCTCACTCGAATCACCTATGATAGTTCATTCGTCTGTGGATATAGAGCTACAGGCTTCTGTACTATCTAAAGCAATCTCAACTGCATTTGAGATTTCGTGTCCACTTATTTTACATCAAAAAACTCAGAACAAACCTTTCTGGTGCTCCACTTTAAAACGGTTAAGGAAGATAACCAGAAAGCTGAAGAACAAGGCCAGAAGATCTAATCTTCAGCCTGATTGGGATAGGTTTCTAGCTGCACAAAAAGTGTATAAAAAAGAATTAAGAACATCACAGAGATCCTCCTGGGTAATCTTCTGTGGTGAAATTAATAGCTTACCTGCTGCAGTTAGACTTAACAAGTCAATGAGCAGGAATAATACTTATAGACTTGATTCACTTCGTCTACCTAATGACAAGTTAACTTCTTCTAAAAAGGAAGTTGGCGACTTACTTCTCACTACCCATTTTCCGGGTTGTAAAACTATTCCAATCGACAATACTGCTGAAGTCACCACCGATTTGGAGGTAATTCCCAATTGGGACCTAGCCTGCAGTTTAATTAATTATGAAGTCCTACGTTGGAGCTTGTTCTCTTTCAAACCCTTCAAATCTGCCGGTCCTGATGGTATATTTCCTGCTGTTTTACAGCATGGATATCCTCTCATTAAGGAACATTTATTCCTTAATGAGAGGTAAAGTAGTAAAGTAATTTTTATTCCAAAAATTGGCAAGTCGGATTACACCGATCCCAATTCATTTCGGCCTATATGTCTGTCATCAACTTTTCTGAAATCTTTAGAAAGGATTGTTGATAGGTTCATTAGAGACCAACATTTAGTTACCGCTCCACTCAGTAACATGCAACATGCTTACAGAATGGGCAAATCCTGTGAAACTGCCTTACATGAACTCGTAACTAGGATTGAGAGATCTTTGAACAATAACGAGTTTCTTGTAGGCACCTTTCTGGATATTGCAGGAGCTTTTGATAATACTACATTCGTCTCGATCACGAACGCATGTACTAATTTTGGTATCGAACCCAACATCATCAGATGGATTGAACGTATGCTTGAATCTCGTATAGTGATTTACGAGGTTGAGGATACCCACACTTCGGTCAAGGCTTCCAGAGGATGCCCGCAGGGCGGTGTACTGTCACCACTGTTGTGCCTTCTGGTCGTTCACGAACTTCTTGTTATTCTCCATGAGTCCGGTTTTACCGCTCAAAGTTATGCTGACGATCTGGTTCTGACAGTTTCAGGCAAGCACCTGAATGTCTTATCAGATTTAACTCAACACGCTCTTCTCATTATAGAACAGTGGTGTCTGGATAAGGGTTTACATGTGAACCCATCAAAAACCGATTTGGTTATTTTTACAAGGCGTAGGAATACTGAAGCTTTTTCTGTACCATCACTTTTCGGATGCAAGGTTAATAGCTCAGCCTACGTCAAACATCTTGGAGTTTTTCTGGATAATAAACTTTCTTGGAAGTATCATCTGGATTTCAAACTACAAAAAGCCACTGCGATTTTTTGGCAATGTCGTAGAGCTTTTGGTAATTCCTGGGGATTATCCCCCAAAATGCTTTATTTTATCTACAAGTCACTGGTTCTGCCAATGCTAACTTATGCATCTATTGTTTGGTGGCCAGTGGTTAAAGTAAAATCTTCATTTGGCAAACTCAACTGTTTGCAAAATATCGCTTGTCGGGCTGTAACTGGAGCCATGTCTTCAACTCCGCTCCTGGCTATGGAGCTCATTCTCTCCCTTCCACAGTTACAATCCTTCATTTTAGGTACTGCTTGTTCGGCTGTCTTGCGCTTGAAGAATGCCGGGGCATGGAATGCTTTCGGCACTACTTCAGGTCATAGATCAATTGTTACTGAATTTACACGAGCTATACCAGAAATCAACATGATTACTGATTGGCTTCTGCCTGTTTTTAATTTCCACAGATCATATGAGGTGGTTTATCCATCCAGGGATATGTGGTTCTCACCAGACTTGCTCAAACAGATATCCGAATCGCTTGTATTCTTTTCAGATGGCTCTGTCTCTGAACAGGGTGCTGGATTTGGTTACTACTGTCCATCGCATGATTTGAGAATCTCTAGCAGTTTGGGGTCCTACTGTACTATTCATCAAGCGGAATTAATTGCAGTTATTCACTGCGTGTTTTCAGCTTTTAATCTCGCTACCGTCGACAAAGAGATTATATTTTGTACGGACAGTAAAACTGTCCTTAACTCTTTGAACAATCCTCGAACCAGCTCCAAACTGGTAAGGGAGTGTAAGAATTTGCTGAACCTCCTTGGTTGTAACAATAAGGTAACGGTCATGTGGGTTCCCGCCCATTGTGACATTGATGGCAACGAAGTTGCAGACAGTTTGGCTAAAACTGGTTCTCGCTTATTTTTCGTAGGCCCTGAACCAGCTGCTCCTGTACCTCTTCACACATTGAAACAAACAATCAAAACCGTTACCTTATCGAACCAAAAACTGACGTGGTCAACTACCCCTACTTGCCGTAAGGCAAAATACTTTATAAGGGGACTTAACCCGAAGCTGACCAAATACGTTCTTTCGTTGAAAAAGGAACACTTGAGAATTTTGGTTGCTCTACTTACTGGCCATGGCCGTTTCAAAAGTCATCTTCATCGCATGGGTCTTGCTAGTGATGCCGTATGCGATGAATGCCTTGAGGATGTTGATGACAGCCTACACTTCATCAGCACCTGTCCGGCTTTCGACCGCATTAGATCCCTTGTGTTCAACTCCAGGAATATTCCTGTTAATCAACTGTCTCCTCTGCCGTGGTTCAAACTGCTCCAGTTTGCTAAGGTTGCAGAACGCACCTGTGTGCTTTGATGAAACCCTAGGTTTGCACCATGGGCCCTTTGTGGCATTGAGTGCGGAACCTTTAAGGGTTCCAGCCAACTTTAATAATAATAAAAAACCCGAATATCGGGTGGATGGAAATTATGTCAAGCGCCTCAATTACAAATTCCTCGATGTATTACGGCATCAAATATCATCACATTGCACGGTTTTTGTGACGCTAGCAAATTGGCATACGCAGCTGCAGTATATGCTCGCGGTCACAGTCAAATGAAGGGGTTTCCACACATATAAGATCGCACCACTTAAACAGGTCAGCATACCGAAACTTGAACTCATTTGTGCAATACTTCTGAGTCAATTAGTGAAGGAAGTTACTCAAACTGTCTCAATCAAAGTGTCATCAGTTACATAGTGAAGTGACTCATAAATTGTCCTAGATTGGTTATCTATAGTCAACCAAGACGATGGACAACGTTTGTATAGCTAATCGAATAACTGTAATCATAAATGTTTACAAAAGAGATCAATGGTGCCACGTCCCATCAAGGTATAATCCGGCCGGCTGTACAACTAGGAGAAACTCAGTGAAAGAATTGACCATGAATACAATGGTGGAACGGACTGACAATGGTGGAACGGACCACAAGGTGTTTCAGAGATGTATCAAATGCCTAAAAAAAAATCCGAAAATGTCGAGTCAACTTATGGGGCAACTGCCTAAAGATAGATTACAGTACACGGTGTCATTTGGAGCAGTTTTATACCACCTGCAGCCCCCAGTCAAAGTGGATTATGGGAAAGTGCCGTCATATCCAAATCAATTAAAACGCAAATCACCAGAAATGTCGGCGACACTATACTTATACTAGAAGAATTTTCTACTCTGGTAGTGCAGATTGATGCTGTTATTAATTCCACGATGAGGTAGAGTTTCTGACGCATGCACACTTTTTAATTGGGCGTTATATTCATCAAATTCCAGAACCAACAATCGAAAAACTAAATCCAAATGCGAGATGGGACAACATCAAACATATTTATTAACGGTTTTGGAAACGCTGGCAACTAGAATATCTGAATACACTTCAGTCCAGAGCTAAATGGAATACACTTTAAAAAAATTTAGGGCTAAATGACATTGTACAAGTTCATGACAGCAGTCTACCACCTAATCAATGGCTCATGGGACGAATTATCAAATTATTTTCCAGCGAAGATCCCGGAGATTTGCACAGCATCTTGGTTTTGTACCCCGGCCTTTGTCATAGGGAGTGTTCTTAATCTCAAGAATTTTAACTCACACCGATCTCGGTATAGCAAAATCGATCGCAACATAAATCTAAGAATGATTTGGCTCATCCATTATATAACAAGGCCCAGAAGAGCAAATGAGAATTGATATTGGTTGAGCTAAACACTATTATTTTCTCGGTTTGAATGGCGACAAGGGCTAATGGACATTCAGCCCTATACACAACTTGAAATATTGTTTGTACTCTGTTTGTTTATTAGCTAGCCACTCAATTTATATTGAGGTTTATCACTAGTCACTGATGAAGACTTCTATCCTCAACTCGGATTTCAAAATATTTCTTGGTTCTATAAATCCAAAGAATTCTAAGACTACAACAGGTGACGTATAGCCTTATTTTGTAAGTTCTAGTATGTCCCAGCTCCCACATTCTATAGTTACCTCATTCTTGATTGGATTTGAATGAATCTGAATCTGTTGATCATCTGTTAGAATACAGATCGTGGTACTGTTAAGAACTTTGAATAAAATTCTCGTTGACTAAGAATCACTGTTATAAATCTTCCTAAATGTTGTGATGGTTGCCAACAGATTCTTCATAACTATATTTGGTTATGATGAATTAATCCAGTATGCAAGGTATTGGCCTAACACCTTCTCCATCGTCTTTGAAATAAACGAGGTAACGCATGTTTATTATGCTTTAAGTTAAGTGTCAGAACACCTGACCGTTAAAAGGATAAAATCACCTTTTGACACCTTCATTGGTAGATTAAAGGTTCGATAGTGATTAAATTACCGGAATCATTACCTTTTTCAGGATTGAACATTATTCTACCAGATGCTTCATCTCCAGATTAGGAAAAGCTCTGTCGTCTGACTTGTCTTAAGGCACAAAACAGTTTCAATATTCTGTTCCACCAGCGAATCTTTTAATAGATAATAGTAGGCACTTTTAATAGATAATAGTAGGCAACCTCAAATAATCTCGATTTTGATCGAGGACTTACCTTGGAAGTTTTAATTTTCTGAATTGTGTTTTGATGGTTTAAGATCAAATCTGACATGGATCTGGTCATAGAGCGATACTTCATCAGATACAAGCTATAGTTACTGATGAACGTGCCCCCAGATATTACTAATATCTTAATTTATTTTAAGCTGAATACAACTCCAAAGCTTTTTAAAACAATACAAACGGAAACAGTACGTACGTTAAAGCTCATTAAAAGTTTCAACTAAATAAATATTTAATTTATGAACATCTCCTTATGTGTATGTACATTTTTTATGCACAATGCACAATTTTATATATCATATAAACATGGATATGCAAACACTATATAATGTATAGTTATGCATCCATGGGTTTATGTTCGCATAAAACCAAGTTATTTAACTACACACGTATGATTCAACAAGCAGGCACTCTACATACAAGTATTATGTACATTCGAGTACGTACATATAAAATGATTACGGTTATGGTTATTATTGTATTTAATTGAAGTAAAATATGTAAATCGGGTTTATGTGTATGAAGAAAATGTAGGTCGAATTTTTCCACCCTGCTGAGTTGCTTATTACTGTACAGAAGTCGTAATTCAACCAATGTAATGATTTAAAGGATATTAACAGAAAGTATATGTATGGAAATATCAATGCTACATATTTAATCCAATGTTTATTTTTGTATAAACTTCCTTATAGTAACGATTTTTGTAGATTTTATTTGGTGAAGATCGATTTCGATATTTAATCATCATCAGTTCACTTTATACTCTATTATAGAGTATAAAGTGAACTGATGATGATTAAATATCGAAATCGATCTTCACCAAATAAAATCTACAAAAATCGTTACTATAAGGAAGTTTATACAAAAATAAACATTGTGTTTTTTATATTTAAAACCAGTGACGAAAGTACACAAAAAGTGAAAAAAATGGAAATCCATTTAACCACAAATATTTAATCCTTTATATACAGCCTATGTAAAATATACTGTCTGAAAATATGTTAATTGTTTGGTTCAAATCGATAAATTTGTAAGCAGTGCTGAGTCTATAACATTTCGCCACAAAAGCTCTGAAAATCTCAGATCTGGGAAATTTGACTGCAATGAACAAAACCCCTTATCAGTAACTCAGGCCTTGGGTTGGTTGTGGCAGATGCAACTAATTGCTTTGACCAACCAAATACCAATATCAATTTATCAAATGACTATGTTATAGATGTACTGTTATATCTGATGCATCTCAACCACTCTGCTATACCTATAATGGAAGGTCCAAATAGAAGCCTCAAATATCGCAAATGTTTATATTGTATTAAACAGGCTCAAGAGCCATTCTCATTGGCAATCACAAACATAGTGACACTCATGTGGACACCAGGGCATACTGAATAAGAGGATATTAGCGCTGCTGATGGTCTTACTCGTAAGGACCACGACTGCTTTCATTGGATCGAATTTCGTTTTTAGAATTAATAGGGAAAACTTTTCAGTAGGCAATGAGAAAATCTAGCGAAGACCTGCTACTAACAGAGAATTTCCAATCAAATAACTCCTCTTAACGTGGGAGAACTTTCAACCCGAATATAATGAAGCATAAACCATCAAAAGATATTAGCAAGTTCATTGGGAGACTCAATAGCGATTGGGAAGTTTAACTAAAAAGAGATTCAGCAGAAATCACCCGGAAAAAAATATTTTACATAGCGCCTTAAAGACGATAAAATAACCACCACGAGTGAAAATTGATGTTCAAACCCACCACTAAATAATGACCGACCAAATGGCGCAGTGGTTAAAGCTGCGGTAGTTGAAAAGCGGGAGGTACCGTTTTCGAATCGTGATAGGGGCAGGATTATCAATGACCCCCTGGTGGAGTGTAAAATTCATGGACCAACCCATCTTCCATGTCAGTAATATAGGCTGGTATGGAGCAATGCAAGGTGATAAATTGGATGTATAGCCCCACAACAGACACAGATTGGAAAGAAAAAAACAAATGAACAAACACACACTAAATAATGGCTGCATATCCCTAAATGATAGCTACACACATAACTTAGTATTTAAACGTGTAATAAACCATCATTTAGGCGTTGAGAAAAATTATTTGAATAAGACCTGCGACGGAACATTACGAAAACATCAAAGAATCAGTGATCCAAGTATTGATGTTGTCATAAAACCTTCTGCTTCAAAACAATCAATCTAAGTCTCCAGTTGTGGATAATTCGATGTGTAGGAAAAGAAGCATTTGGCATTACCAGGACTATTATTGACAAAAGAGATTTTAATCAGATAAGTAATAAAATTAACCGACTTATTAAAGAACACAAAGAAACTTGCGCTGAAAATTATTTGAAAGGAGTGGGTCCTGAAGCTGATATAATTTATTCTCTTAGGAAAACAACTTAAAGATACAAGAGCCCGATAATTCAAGTGCCACCTATAAGGAACACAAATGGAGAATGGTGTGACGTAATAAAGAGAAAACAGAAACGTTTGCACAAAATGTGGCATTAGTATTTCAACCACACGACATACAATCTACGATTGATCCTAAGCCAGTCTATAGATCTACATCAACTATCAGAAGTGTCACCTCACTAGAAAGTGTGCTAGAAATAGGTATGAATTTGAATACCAAAAAGTCACCTGTAATTGATCAAATTTCTCCAAGGTTGTTTAAGGAGTTATCAAAGAGAGGAGTCACTGTGTTAACATATATACATATTTAATGATTACTTTCGACTTACATATGTGCCTGAGTGTTTCTAGGTTGCACAAATAATCATGATAAAAAACCAGACAATTCACCTGAGCAAAATGCGTGACGTTGTTACCAACTATTTCAAAATTATTTGAGAAGTTGTTATTGAAACGACTAAAATCAATGATCATTATACCCGACTTCCAGTTTGGATTCAGATATGAACACTCGACAATTGATCAAGTTCTCGAGTCGTATCTTTCAAACAAAAATTTAGACTCTTGAAGAAACATACTCCAACTCTTACCCAGCCATATAGAAGGGGTGCCCCAGGGTAGCGTATTAGAAGCCATCCTATATGTACTTTACACTTACGATATATACCTACAACGGAAACAACCGTCATCAAGTGAATCACTGAATCCGGCTTCAAGTGAATCACTGAATCAAGCAGTTGAATACTTACAACAAGCACTCGATAAAATCAGCCAATGGACCAGCGATTGGAAAATACAGCCTAACGAGCTAAAATTAGTACATGTCACATATACGTTGCGGCACAAAAATAGCAACCTCCATACATTTCTCAATGGATACATAATTCCTCAAACTGAATCTGCTAAATTTCTCGGATTGCATTTGATTCAAGATTGAATTGGAAATACTACGTTAAACAAAAAGCAGAGCAAATTAAAACAAAACAATGCGAGATGTACTGGCTAATAGGAAGACATTCTTAGCTACAAATCGATTACCAAACCAATTTGGTAATCGATTCGTAGCTAAGAATGTCTTTCAAAATTCAACTTGTGCTGGAATTAAAACCAAACGTTCATGGTATGCACCTTTAATTTGACAAATCGGGTGAAGCAAAAATTATTATCCATGTTGAATTTCCATTTAAAATTTTGTTCTCCGATGAAACCAATTTTTGGTTGAATGGGTACGTAAAAAGAAAGGAGAATTGTCGCATTTGGAGTGAGGATAATCCACAAGTTTTTGTCGAAACACCTTTACATTCACAGAAAATTACTGTTTGGTGCGCTTTGTGGGTTGACGAAACCATTGGTCCATATGTCTTAAAAAACAAAATGTTACTGTCAATGGTGAGCGGTATACGGACATTAATCTTGCGGACATGTGGTTCCAATAGGACGGAGCCACATGCGCTACAGTTGATTTACTCAAACAAACTTTTGATGAAAAAATAAATTCACGTAAATGTCCAATTGATTGGTCACCAAGATCGTGATATTTAATCCTATTGGATTACTTTATTTGGGGTTATGTAGAGTCATTTGTCTAGGTCAATAAATTAGAGTCAATCAAACACCTGGAAATCAACATTCGCTATTGGTGGAATACGACCGCAAATGCTGCAAAAAGTTGTACACACCAGTTGTGTCGGTCACATGGGTGAAATCATATTTAAACATTGATTAATGCCACATTGATTTTTGTTATTGGAAAAAAACACAAAAAACACTTTGAATCTACAACAATATATTTAAAAAAAATAAACTTAACATATTTATTCATTATTTCAATTATTTTCACAATTAATTATGATGAATGACAAAAAACGAAATGATTAAATTATGAATTAACCATAAAAAACTACTATAAAATGCTTCATATTTCAGAATTGACTTCACCTTTTAAATATGGCTTCACTGCATACAAACGATTTCTCATCCATATAAATTTTTCCTATAAACTATTTTTCCAGTAGTGAATAAAAATACTTCATCAAATCTTGATATATTTTGTCAGTACTGCTACCTTTAATAATTTTTTCAATAACCATAAAAATTTATTCAGTACTGATAAATTTTTTATACTGGAAATGTTTTTTATTTCTCTCGCACTTTAAGAATAATAATGTTTTTATCCTACTTTGACTATTTTCAATAAGTTTTTCATAATGGAAATCAGGCTTAACTCTATTAAAAATTCACTTTACTTATCGATACATAACAATAATACCGATAGTTTGAAATTTGATAATCGCAAGTGCAGCTGTTTGCAGTCTAAAAATCTCTAGCAAAAATTAACAAAGTTCTGTCTATCTGTTACTTTCTTTTTTCACGGTTCACTTATTAACGTCCTATTTTGCGCTTTTACATAGTCAAATTGAGAACTATAGGCCCGTTTTACATAAAACCGTCCGCACATTGCAAAGCTGTATCGAACAGCTTATAATTATGACATAGAAAATGGGTTGGCTCCTGAATTCTGAACTCCAACAGCGGATCTTAGATGTGTTCAGTTATGGATGTGTTTTGCCCCTACCAGTTCAATTAACGCAGCTTTAACCACTGGGCCATTAGGTCGGTATTAATAAAGTTTTATACTAAGGTTGCGCATTGGCCCACATACCAGAGTTTTTGTTCCTCCAAGAGCACCGAACTGCAACTGTCTAATTAAAACCTCTAACAATTAAAGATCAATGTTACTATTGTAAAGGGTCATCCAAAAAACGCGCCTACATGTTTCTTTTAAATAAAACACAAACTATTTGCAATTTTTTCAAGCTGTTTTTTTTATTAAAAGTATGATCCATTACAATTATACGTGGAATAGAATATCATTCAAGTGTCCACCACGACTGCGTCTGCAGGCATCAATCCGAATATCGAAATTTTCAATGACTTTCCGACATGTTGCTGGTGTTATTTCACGAATTGCAACTTGAATGTTGTTCTTTAGATCATTAATTGTTTGTGGCTTGTTATCATACATTCGACTTTTCAAAAAATTCCACAAAAAAAAATCTAATGGTGTTAGATCACATGACCTTGGAGGCCAATTGAAATCTGAATTTCGTGAAATTTCACGTTGAGGAAATTTTGATTGAAAAAACGTAATGTTTTGTCGAGTTGTGTGACATGTAGCACCGTCTTGCTGGAAATAGACGTCAGACACATCAATATGACTCAACTGTGTCCATAAAAAGTCTCTCGACATTGATTGGTATCGCTCAGCATTCACAGTAACAGCATTTCCAGCATCATTTTCGAAGAAGAATGGCCCAATGATTCCATTTGCCCAAAATGCACACCAAACAGTAACTTTTGGTGGGTGTAGAGATTTTTCATGAATAACACGAGGATTTTCATCACCCCAGATACGACAATTTTGCTTATTGACGAATCCATCCATTGTGAAATGAGCTTCATCACTAAACAAAATTTTGCTTGAAAACAATGGATCTGTCGTTCGTTGTTCAATAATCCAACTAGCGAAATTACGACGTTGTAAATGGTCTCTTTCTTTCAATTTCTGGGTTAATTGAATTTTGTAAGCGTGTAAATGCAAATCTTTATGCAAAATCCTCCATAAAGAGCCATAAGATATGCCCAATTCTTGCGAACAACGCGAAATTGATGTTGTCGGTTCATTTTCTACATTTTCACTAACAGCAGCAATATTTTCATTTGTGCGTACAGTTTTTGGTCTTCCACTTTTTGGTTTATCAGTAACACAACCAGTTTCATCGAATTTTTTCACTAATCTTTGAATTGAAGATTGATTTGGCCGATTATTTACACCAAAAAAATCACGAATTTTGCGATGGGTATTTTTCAAAGAACGCCCATTTTCATAATAAGTTTTAATGATGTAAACGCGTTGTTGCAATGTGTACCTGTCCATGATTAAAACTGTACTACCTTCTAATAAAACAAAATGGCTTATGTCATTTGAAAAGATGTCACGTGTAAAAATTATATACTGCTGACATCTAGGCGTCACATTTGGATGACCCTTTACATATACATTTTATACTTCAGATCATATTTTAATTGAACGTTCAAATCCAAAATGATCCAAAAACTTAGTAAACTTTTCATTAAATCCTACCTAAATACTAGATGAAAAGTGGTGGTCAAAAACTCAAAAGCATTATCCCCGATCTGTGTCGCGATTTTGGTCGCAGTTTTGGTAGTTTCTCTCCAAATGAGACAAATTATTTTGTAAACATACACGCAGTATAATACACAACATGATAGTGTATGCTGTCAATTAATTAGTTTGTGTTAGTAATATTTGTCTCATTCCTATGAACCAATTGGTGTGGTTACATGAATATTTTTTGTGAATCGGTACAAAACCGAAAATACTACGGCGGGTAGGGTATTTTAGGACTATGAGACATGTTTCACCAACTACATAGTTGGGGAGATAGCGATTGTTTGGTTTATTTCGGTTTGTATATTCGGTAATTCAAAATAAATTTCGTTTTCGTTTTTTTTTGAAGAAATATTTTTTTAATCAAAATGACGGTAAGTTTTTATGAATTAAATTTAAAGTTCTTACATTACAATATAATAATTAGAATGTAAAACGCAAAAAATTGTTACTAATTTGAATTTGTATTACATATTTTGTTTATATTTTATTTATGTAGAATTTTTCTATTATGATTATAAAAATAATTAATATTTTATATATTCTTACAGGTCAGAGTGACTAATGCTCAGAAATAAATATTATTAAACTTTCTTGAAGAAAATTTTCAAGCAATGTTTACTTTCGTGGGTTCCACAAATCACAACAGAAAATTGAAATTGTGGAACACATTAACTAGTAATTTAAATGAAATTTCGGAAAATAAAAGAAAAGTGGAACAATGGGAAAGGGTATATATTTTAATCAACAAAATTATCGAAATATATTATTTTTATTTTTAATAAATAAATTTTGAAATTTTAAGTATGGCAGGATATGAAAAAAATGTTAAAAACATTAACAAAACTTTTTCAAGAAAGACTACGAACTGGAGGTGGGATCATACAAACAGCACTGACTGATGAAGACGAGTAAATCAAAATGATTTATAATATTAACCATTTAGACTATCTATCGGATATTCTGAAAGGATCCATAGTATCCAACAAATATTCATTGTATATTTTTGTTTTGCACGTTCTTTGGAAATATACAATTGGCTCGATTAAGGCCATTTTAATATTTAATTTTGTAAAACTAAAACAAAGTTGAATTGGTCGTTTAAAATAAAATAAAACCAACAATATAATAAACTATATTTTGTTCACTTGTTTGACGTTTGGAAATGTTATGAAAAAACAGTCAAGTAAACAAACCAAAAAACCATATGCTTCATATTATACATAAACATTTACACTAATACTAATGTTTATCGGTAATTTGTCTCATTTGGAGAGAAACTAACCAAACTGCGACCAAAATCGCGATACTGATTCAACTTTGAACGAAAAAATTTGAAGTCAAATAAACTACATACATATCGTTATAAATAACCATCAATTGTACTAAATGCATATTTAATCGATGAAAAGTACTAGATTGATATATTTTATAACCGTATTCTACAAGAAATATCCTTAAATTCAAAATATCACATATTGTGTAAAATCAACTTCATTTTGAAATTATCTGTTGTTTCGCGTTCTGTCATGTTTAAACATTAGTTTGTATTGAAGTGAATATATTTTCTGGTCATTTAACAAATAAATTGAAAACTTATTAAATTAAAATAAATTTTGTGGTGCTTTGTCATACTTTTGTATCACGGTTGGAGACTTTTTTCGTGATATAGAAAAAATAAAATAAGTCTACAAACACAACCCTGTGCAATAAATTTGAAAGGGGAAATAATGAATTTTCAAGAGAAATGAATATTTTAGAGTGATAAATTGACGTTTCGCATAACCACAAAACTAATTATATCATTTTTTGTATGAAGTGGTTGAATAGTGACAAAAGAATTTTAAAAGGGTAAATATATGAAGAGAACTTAATTAATGATATTGGAAACAATTTTAACATAACATATGAGTAACACTATAAAATGTTGACGGGTAAAGTCGAGATGGAATATATTTTCGTCTTTTTTACTCGTTTCAATATACGACTTGAAGTTGTTCATTCATGATTAATCTGCAGTAAGCTACGACAATTTAATTATATCAGAATTGACCACCCAGAATTTATTGTAGTTATAGAAATAACGAAATAACTATTGGTGAATAATTTATAGGTGAAATATTGCTTGAAGATAATATGCATTCTTATTAGATTTCTGTTTTCGTTTACTTAGGTTTCAGATTTTTAAAGAAGATGAATAAGAGAGCGACTGAAACATCTAAACAGGTGAACATTCGGCTTAACATTATCAAAACAGAGATACTCACATAAGATGTGCTGAAACGTTTGAACCGTAAGGCCAATATAAATATAGTTAGAAATGATTTATAAATAGAGTAATCAATTACGATAAAGATTATGATTATATCATGCAACCTTATTCGAATGGAAATATCAGTTTGTCCTGAACCTTAACTGTCTTGCGTCTCTAGAACCACCAGGTTATCATAAAAAATTTTAACTCAAGCTTTCAAGGACAAGTTTACTATAAATCATTATATTTTGAGATAATAGAGGTAGCAATGGAGTTGTTATCTCAACAGACAAAACACCATCTAATAAATATGATTGGACCTTCATTGCTCCAACGATGTAATAGTAATAATTAAATCATTGCAAATTGATGCACATGGAAGCAACTTGGTTCTAACGAACCGATTAACATGATGTGTAAAAGATTAAATCAGTTAAATCATATATTTACTTCAAACAAAGGATACCTTTAGACGTAGGTACTTCTTCCTGATTTTAATTATTATTTATTACTGTTTTATAAGTCTGACTGTAACGTTAATTTAAATGTAAAATCGTATTTGTAGATTAAGGCACAAATCGTATTGTATGTGTTTGGCATAGAAAAAGCGGCTTTCACATTATAATGTTAACTAATCCAGTCATACGTGCTATAATAACATTTTATTTAGAGAGGGAGGAAAGGATGATAATTCCAACCACAACCTGATGTGTCAAATTTTCCACAAATTATTTGTTCATATGAAAAAGCGAGAGCTACAATTGTTTCAATGAAAATAAGTTTGGCTCGCAAGATTAAATTATCTTACGCCGTCCGTTCAATTGCAATTAACTCGTAATTTTGCTGATTAGGTGAGTTCAATCATGGACTGATTTTATAAAGCTTCTTCAAATCGAACTGTCACTATTAAAATGATCTGGTCTACCACATGACTTGATCAGAATACAAAATTGAAATATTCTGATCAACTCTTTCATCTTGAAGGTAACTCCTTTATCTTAAAGGTAACTCCTTTACTAAAAGGAGTTACCTTTAAGATGAAGGAGTTACCTTCAAGATGAAGGAGTTACCTTTCATGATGTACGGAGTTATCTTTCTGTTATTTGTTGCTGGCAGGTGAGTTTGGACAAACTTGATCAGTCATTCTAGTATCAACACTTGCAGATGTGAATTAAATATCTGCAAAATCACATCATAAATGGAAAGTGAGGTGCGAAGCATATATTCTAGTATTACTGGCTAATACACTACTTTGTATATACCTTTAAAAACAAATCGATCAACAATAAACTTAAAAATCACTCTCGACCAATTATTTCCACCCCAACTTTTTTCACTATACAACAACAAAAACGTATAAAAGTTTTCTTATCAAATATAAATAAAAAAGCTACAATTAAAAAGCTTTTTTTGTGAACTTTCAACATATTTTCTTGTCGTCGTACGTTTTAATGGAGTTATATACGCGCGCAATGCCAAAGCAAAAAAAAAATATTTATTCGATTTTTCCTATCGCACAAAACTTTTCATCGCACAACATGAAAAACAAAACAAAATCGGAAAAGTTTTATTTTGTGCGTGATCACGATGATTAGTATTATGTATAAGGGTTGTAGTATGGCCCCCAAGCAAAGAGGTCGATCAAAATTACAATTCGACCTTCCAGAATCCAGAGATGCCAGAACAAGAACAATGAATAAATTTATTGCATGTTATTGCATAGCATAATATTATGTTTCACAAATTATTAATTATTCACGCTTCAACATATTTTATGAATTATTTCGACCGCACAAACTAAAACCCACAGCTTTGTGAATTATTTGCGGTGGTATATTCGGGGGAAAATAGTTTTAAAGTCAAAATAATTGACTTTTAGATTTATTTGTTTTCGGTCAGGAAAGTAATTTCCACTCCACAATAGGTACATACAGGTGGACAAGTGTGTTGTTGCAGAAAATATGAGTCGAAAATTAACAAATTAACAGATGAAAAGTTTTTATTGACACATACACACAAATATGGGTCGACATACCATTATACATTTCGATTTTGTTGATGTTTTTTTTCTTTTTGGGTGAAATGTGAGAAAATTACCGGAAAATTACGTGACATTAAAATTATATATATTTGCATCTTGGTGTGACATATAATTAGGTGATAGGTAAGGTTGAGTGGCTGCTACAGCACAGTTAGACCAACGACAGTCCGTTGTGATACAACAAGATCTTACTTCTCTTTTACCTTTATGAGAATCAGGTGCTTATGTAGCGTGATAAATGTCGCAACTTACAGTTTTTCAGATCAGAGAGGCAGTCCATTAAGATCTTACTCAAATAATCATGTTTTTTGTGTGCCAGAGCCGGGCATGAGCATAGGAAGGGGACTTCCGTCTCTTCCATACAGCTTCTGCTTCTTAACCTAGTCTCCTCGCATGTTCTCCAAGTAAGCAGTGTCCTGTGAGTATCACCACGATCGTTTTTAGTTCACGTCTTCGTAGGGAGATAAGTGTCTTTGAGCGTTTTAGGTCCAGCTTTGGCCAGACTTGTCTTGCTATACTACATGAGAGAGTGTTCATCAACCTTTCATTCGCTGAGGCTCTTGCCTCCTTGTTTAGCATAGTCTTGAGTGCGTTCATGGATCTCGCCAACTTTGCCCTTTCCGGTAGCTGTTGGAAAGTTGTACCATGACTCGCTAGTTCGCCCGACCTGCAGTTCCACATGACGTCCGAGTGGTCGGGAATCCACACACTCTGAATGTTGAAATGCTCACTCTTTTCATTCAGAGACGAGCGGCAACCCAATATCAGTCGAGGATATCACATTATGACTCAACCAATTCAAGACTTCCTCAATTGCTATCACATCTGCCTGATACACGCTGCAGTGATCAGCGAGACAAAATCATCTATTAACTTTCAATTTATCACAGAAGATACCGTGTGGCTTGGAGCCATTCGTGAATAACTGCAGTGCTTCTGTTCCCTCAACCGACCCGCTTCTCCAAGATTCCCTAGAGAGGCAGGTCCACAGGTAGTTCGGAATTGTTTCTCGGAGCGTTAAGTCGGTGTAACATAGTCTAGATTCGCCAGTTCCTTCTTAAGCGATCTAATTATCGTCAAGTGTCCTGTGCTTACCAAAAATATCGACGGGGAGAAGGTGAAACATGACCTCCAAGGCATGTGTAGTTGTTGTCCTCTTCGCCTCGCTTATAAGAATGCAGGACGTTCTTTGCACCTTCTCTATAACTTTTTTTGTACGTTGCATTATTAAAAGCTGGCCACCACACGCTCACTCCACACATAAGTAAAGGTTTTACTACGGAAGTGAATAGCCAGTGTACCAGCTCCGACTTCAGACCCCATATCTTTTCGATGGCGTTCCTGCACGAGTACATGGCTATGTAAGCCTTGTTTATTTGTTCCAAAATGTTGGACTTCCAACTTAGCTTACTGTCCAAGATTACGTCTAAATATCTTGCCTTGTCAGTAAAAGCTAGTCTTCTGCTATTTAAGAGAGGTGGATCTACTACAGGGATTTTATATTTCCTAGTAAATAGTAACAGTTCATTATGGGTTTTAAGCCCTTTGGGTAGCCTTGTGAGCATTTACCTGCTTTCGGAATAAAGATCACTTTGACCTCTGCCCACCCCCACGAAATACAGACCAGTATTAAACACCCTTTGAAGATAACTTCCAGCCAGGGGAATATAATCTTTGAGTTATTCTGAATCTCCGCGGAAATAATCCGGTCAGGACCAGCCGATTTATAAGGTTTGAAACCATCCGGCTGCATCCAGTATACGTCCCCTGACGATACTAGTTTACTATATACAAAAACGACCAACAGTTTGAATGAAAATTGTGATTTTTCTTTCGTTTTTCAGGTTGTGTCGATTCATTTATGGATCGCCCATTTTGAATTTCCATACACACACACATAGATTAGACTCTAGTAGCACATATTTTGTTCTTTATATAACGATTGTCTATGATGTAGGCGAGTAGGAGTATAACCTGTCACTCACAAAACATTATACATATTGACTGTTAATCAATAAATGTATAATAAAACCGACATCATGTCCCACTATTTGTAAAGTTGGAAAACTGACATCATTACGGTTATTATAGTTTATATATCCAATCCCATAACGAACTATCTTTATGTCGTTTTTATTGTTATAATTACAATAAAACTATATTATGACTGAGTGTATGCATAGCAATTGAATGGAACATGGAAAAAAAGTTCGGTGCACGTGGCCAATTTGATGGATTTGCCAACAGTCAAAAAAACAGAAACAAACTGCAATCAATTGTTAAAAGAAGGCTTTAAAGCTTACATTGAAAACAATTAATTTTTATATTACTTGGCAACATAGTCTTCACCATAAGTACCATCATTATTGAAAAAACTGATTCAACCCACTGATTCAAACAAACGTTCCATCTAAAAACGGACATTCGCGAACTCGTGTGAGCAGTATTCGAATTAAACCATGTTATGTCTAGGTTAAGGACAGAGAGAGATGGAGCCTTTTTCATTATCATTATTGAAAAGCACACACGTTCTACAACATCCACAGTTTCAAAATCAACAGCCAGGAAAAAAAGAAGCGAAGACACTATATACAGACGTCGAGACGAAACCACTCATAATAATAATGCATCAAAACCATGCTGCTTTTAGGTTTGAAGAAAGCCGACAACACTGTTGATACTAGTACAAGCCGTTGTGTGTTTTGCTGTTACGTTGAGTACATTTCTATAGTATATCTTTTCTCATAGATCGTATGAATAAGGAGCATGGTTTGTACTAACAGTGTTGTCGGTTTTGGTTTGCCCCATGGAAGAAGCAAAGACTTGTTGACCAATGCCTAAAATGATTGTGTAAATGGTTCTGACCACTAGCAACAAAAATAAGCAAAGTGGAGATTGTCGTATATGTATATCATATAGTATCTCTACGTAAAGCAATAAACGAGTAAGAGTCAGTCGGACCAATTCATCAGACTTATTAAGGACGTGTAACACTTTAATGCTCGGCTCACACGCAACGAAACTTATCATTAGTGATGTGAGTAGCTCAAACTAAATTACTCTCAGCTGATCCAACCAAGTGTGAGCTTAGAACATCGCTAGTCCAAGAACGAAGCTAAAGTCCTGATGCTTTTCAACACTTTTATTGCAAAAGTTGCGCACCAGAGAAAAAATTGAGAATAATCGGTAAGTATTGAGAGCTTATGCCAGTGAAAAGGATCAACTTGAAAGAATTGGGCGTACTTTGGGTTCCAGTATTTCTAGCATTCAGAATTCCTGTAGCAATGAGTACTGATTACCAAGTTTTATCAATTTAAAACTGAGAGAGAGAGAGAGAGAGAGAGAGAGATTATCAGTACCATCAATGAAGTGTATCAATCGATTAGGACTCAAAGCCAATTTCATTCATCAATGTTTAATAATTTCAATTCACATATGAACATAGAGGTAACCAAATCGAAAGGTTTGTTTAAATAATGAGCCAGTGAGCGTTCCACCAAGAAAGTGCTGTACTGTTCTTATGAATCAGTGTTCTACATGCGACCCCTAAATAGTCATGCGTAACGTAAAAAATATCAGACATTATTCATGAATTCGGTTTTGAAATCGCAAAGAACAGCTTTGGTTGTATTGAATAAAACAGGAGACCCAAAGAAAGACGGAACCTTTCTCCAAAAGTTAAATCATCCTATATTACGAGGTTTAAAATTTGATCGTTCAGTTAAGCTTCTTATGTTCAACACATGTGGAAAACCGAAGAAATACATGACGTATGCTCTCTCATTCGGTTAATAGGGCTTATGTTATACCGTCTATAAGGGTTATGAGAGAGCGATAGGCTTGATGGATTTGATAAAATCGGTTTATTTATTAGGAAATCAAACTTGAGATTAGTATAAAAAAATGGGACTCAAAACTAGACAAGGTATACCAACATACTAAGCGAACTGCTACGGACATGATGTGTCGACAGTCAGAAGTTGTTATGTGAAAAGGCAATCATGGAAAGGTAGTGATAGAATAGGTGACCTATCAACATTCATATACACAATCAGGACCGCTTCCGTAGTAATCACTTTTGGTGTATATAAAGGATGCTCATAGAGTTAATATTGGTTCCACACATTAGAAGAGATTAAACAGATATTGTTGCAACGCAACATTGACAACAAACCTATCATAAGAAGATTACCACAACATTTCAACAAAAACACAACAAGAAAAAATCAAAACATGTTAAAGTGTCTACATAAATTGTACATACATTAAGTAATAGATTATTAAGGCGCATTCATAAATTAAATAAGTAAGAATCGTGAAGTTTGTAAATATCTATTACTAATTAATAATATAGCATGTAAATAATTTGTACTTGAGTTAATTTCAATTCAAGTTATAGCACTTTTTTTGACAACTTAAAATTAAAATAAATATTCGATCTCTTATATTTTCACTGCGGAAGCGACAACATCTCCAGGAAAATCATTATTTTACAAATAAATTGTTCAAACTATTTTGAAACCATTGTTTATTATTCAATTTCAACATTTCTTCGGTTTGGCTTTCTATATACCCATTGTCCTTTATTGCATTGGCTAATCATACCTGTATCATTTGGATTTTGGGCACGATACTTAATTCAACCGAATCGAGAAAAGTTACATGGTCCTTCGAGCCGGATGAAAGGCTAGACACGTGGATTAATCGTTAAGCTTTTTTTCTATTTTTTCACTTAGAAAAACAAGCTTATTTTCAAATCTACAATTTCATCCTCATTTGTGATAATCAATATCTTTATTTATTTCAACATTCATTTCGGAGCTCTGAAGCATTTTTCATATAAACTGTAAGTTAAATTATTCTACAAATTATTCAGTGACTCAAACTTTACAAGTGAATAAACTACAAGTGATTTACGTGGTAAAATTATTAGTGCTAACAACAGTGTTTTCTTTTATTAACCTATAAGTGCTATAAAACTAGAAAATTTATAAGATACACTTTACTATTTTTTGTTTTGCTTTCACCACAAGTGCTAAATTTAATTGTTCAGTATGGCTTCAATCCTAGTGCAACGCCGTGGACGACTCTTAGGGTCATTAACAAAAATGTCAACGTTTCTTGAGAATATTGATAGTAATACCGAAATAGAGGAATTCGAATCAAGGCATATTAAACTCGAATCTTGGTGGGAGGAATTTTGTAATATCGAAGATGAGTTACTTTTAATACCAAACCAAACTTCTAAGTCCGACGAATTTGAGGTAAAATTTTTTAGTATTCAAGCTGCAATGATGAAAGAAATAAAGAAACGAAAATCAGCTGAACAGCCACCTCATGATGATTTGAACGCTACTATAAGTAATATGTACACTCAACAACGGGCATACCTTGACTCTTTGCAGAACAAAACGATAAGCCAAAATAACGAGGTTAAGCTACCAAGAATTAATATTCCACCTTTCAATGGAGAATATACGCAATGGCCATCATTTAAGGACATGTTTGAGGCCACTGTTCACGACAATCCTTCGATATCGCGTGTACATAAATTTCAGTTGCTAAAGGGGCTTCTCCAGGGTAGCGCTGCTCGATTAATCAATCATTTTTTAATCACGGACGCTAGCTATAGTGAAGCGTGGGACAAACTACTACAGCGTTATGATAAAAAAGGAACCATCGTTAGTACTATAATACAGAGGTTTTTAGAACAGCCCACAATCCAGTATACGCGTCATCAAAGTCTCTTAGAAACTTGACTGAAACATCCGATGAACTACTTCGGGGACTGAGAGCTCTAGGTCCAGAATGCGAGACACGTGATCCGTGGATTTTACATTTGTTATTAAACAAAATGGACGACGAAACAAAGAAACAGTGGTCGTTACATGTGGTCAATATGGATATGCCAACAATTGAAAATTTGTTGCAATTTCTTCATCAACAATGCGATGCTCTAGAAACTTGCAGTATTAATACAAAACCATCCAGGCATGCTTCAAAGGTATTTAATATAGCCACATCTACATTTGAATGCTTATATTGTAAAAAACCGCACTAAATCTACAAGTGCTACAAATTTCAACGGAGTACCCCAGAATTGCGTAAAAACTTTATTGCAAAAAACGGGTTATGCAACAATTGCTTAAAGATCGGTCATGAATCAAGTAGCTGTCCATCAACGAGTACATGTTTCAAATGCAAGGGAAAACACCATACAATTTTAAATGAAAACTTTTCCAAATGTCAAGATGCAACAGTGAGCAGCAATCTCATGAATCAAGATTCCCAACCCAAAACATTAACTCAAACCGAATCAACAAGTTCAAGAATGCAGGTTTATACCACATCAAGCAGTATATTAGATTCGAATTCCACGCAATCAATTCTACCAACAGTAGTTGTGTCAACACTAGACGAACAAGGTAATAAGCACAATATACGAGCATTATTAGATTCTGGGTCCGAATCTACATTCATCACAGAGGTACTTACCAAAAGGCTAGGTTTGAAGCGGAAGTATGCGCAATTTACGGTGAAAGGTCTAGCATCGGCTTCAGTAGGTAGCACTAGAGGGAAAAGTACTATTAGATTAAGTTTCAATTATAATGTGGACAAATTTGTGGTAGTGGAAGCCTTAATACTAGGTAAGCTTACAAATAACATACCTTCTCAGGAAACAATAATCCAAGATGATGACATGAAGAAATTAGAAGAGTTTTGTCTGGCTGACCCAAAGTTTTACGAACCGAATCTCATTGATATGATCCTCGGAATAGACGTATTTTATCACATCATGCAAGGAGGACGTCAGTATTTCAAGCCAAATCTGTATCTACTTGACAGTATATTCGGATGGGTCGTTGCTGGCTATGCTGAACAAGAATCTATTCCAACTAAAAGATGTCATACGATTCAATTAAATCCTGAAGATATTGGTCAATTATTACAACGTTTTTGGGAAGTCGAAGAAGTTACGATCAACCGTTCCAACAGAGATGACAAAACAGAAAATCATTTCTCAACCACACATCAATTCGTAGACGGCCATTATATGGTAGAGCTCCCGTTTAAAGAGAACGTTAACCAGTTAGGCAACAGTCTAAAACCAGCAGTTTGTCGTATGTTGGCTATGGAACGTAAATTCGAAAAGGATGCAGAACTTAAAGATCAGTATTTTTCATTTATGCGAGAATACGAGAGACTAGGTCACATGTCACGTGTATCAAGTGCGGAATTACATAACATAAACGACAGCAATGTATATTATTTACCACACCATGCTGTTTTCAAAGAGGGAATCAATTCAAAGAAGCTTCGTGTTGTTTTTGATGGCTCGAGCAAGTCGAGTTCAAAATTATCTCTGAATGATGTTCTCATGACAGGTCCGACTATCCAAGATGATCTGTTTTCAATACTAACAAGGTTTCGATCTCATAAAATAGCATTTGTGGCAGACATAGAAAAAATGTATCGGCAGATAGCAGTTCATCCTAAACATCAGCGCTACCAACGAATAGTGTGGCGAGAGCATCCCGCGAGTAAAATCATTCACTACAAGTTAAAAACTGTGACATATGGACTAACTTGTTCCGCATATCTTGCAATTAGATCTCTACACCAAATAGTCAATGACGTCAAAGAGTTGCCTCCAAAAATCAGTAACATTATTCAATCAGACTTCTACGTGGACGACTTATTGTCGGGTTGTGACACAGTTAGCGAAGCAATTGCCATTTACAATAAGTTATCAGACACATTATTAAGTGCTGGTTTTTCATTACGTCAATGGAGCTCCAACAGTTCTGAACTAGTACGCAGTATTCCAATCACAAAACAAGGCACAACCTCCATTTCATTTGAAGAACCAGATACATACGTCAAAACATTAGGAATTTGCTGGTTAACGAACGAAGATGCTTTCACTTTCAAAGTTCCAGAGCTACGAAACGAGCCGTCAACTAAACGAACACTGCTTTCTGAAAGTGGCAAAATTTTTGATCCGCTTGGATGGCTGTCCCCAACCACAATTACCTTTAAAATATTGCTTCAATCACTTTGGTTGACAAAAACAGGATGGGACGATCCACTGCCAGAAGATATTAAACAAACATGGTGTGCCGACAGAAATAACCTTATTTGTTTTGCAGATATCCGTATTCCTAGGTTTCTTCAGATGCATTCAACACATAGTATGCAACTGCATGGGTTTTGTGACGCCTCCGAAAAGGCGTATGCAGCAGTAGTATACGCACGTTCTACCAGTACTTGTGGCAATATCACCGTACATCTGATCGCTGCCAAGACCAAAGTTGCACCATTAAAACAACTGTCAATTCCTCGTTTGGAGTTATGCGGTGCTGTACTTCTTGCGAAGCTTATTCGGAAGGTTGCGGAAATTTTTAAAACACCAGCTGATGCACAGTATGCTTGGACCGATTCTACGGTTGTGTTGACGTGGCTTTCGGATGTTCCCCGAAAGTGGAACTGTTATGTGGCCAATAGAACGAGTTACATCATTGATCATCTACCAAACTGTCATTGGCAACATGTTCCTACGAAGTTAAATCCAGCAGATTGTGCAAGCCGTGGGATATCTCCAAGAGAACTATTAAATCACAAGATCTGGTGGAATGGTCCAAACTATCTGCAAATGCCAAGCAACAACTGGCCAAAGTTAGACCACAGTAAAATAAAAACTACGGACATAGACAGAAAAAAAAACTGTATTGTCTACAACCAGTTCCATTCAGGCTTCCAATGAATTTTCGACGCTCAAACACATTTCAGACAAATTTTCGTCATATACATTGATGTTACGGGTTATTAGTAACTGCGCTCGCTTCGCTGAACTATGTCTAAAAGAAGCAGTACCACATATAACCAGTCAACATCTTCAAAAAAGTGAAAATTTATTATTAAAATGGGCTCAAGATGAAACTTTTAACGATGAAATTCACCAGCTCAAACATAATAAACCCATTAAAAAACACAGTAATTAATATCACTTTTTCCGTTTGTAGATATTAATGGTCTCCTTAGAGTTGGCGGTCGTCTAGCAAATTCAGATGTCAGATATTCCACTAAGCATCCAGTAATAGTACCAAAGCAACATCAACTAACAGAAAAGTTGGTACGATACCTGCATTTAAAATATCTGCATCCAAATCCAACAGCACTGCTCTTTTTATCACGAGCTGAATATTGGATTATTGGGGCTAAAGATGTCATCAAAAGGATTACAAATAGCTGCGTACAATGTACTCGCAGTCGTCCAAAATTAGGCTCTCAAATAATGGGCAACTTACCAGCACCAAGGGTAACGCTTACACGGGCATTTGTGAATGTTGGTGTTGACTATGCAGGCCCAATCTCACTAAGTACTAAAAAGGGGAGAGGTGCCAAAAGGGTAAAATCATATATATGCGTATTTGTTTGTATGGCAACCAAGGCCATACATTTGGAAGTTGTCAGTGATTTGTCAACAGATGGTTTTATATCATCGCTCAAGCGCTTTACAGGTAGGCGAGGTCTACCTAATTCCATTTATAGTGATAACGCCACTAATTTCATCGGTGCCCGACGAAAATTTGATGAATTTTTTTCGAATTTGATGTCTAAATCGCACAACGAAAAGGTTTCAGCATATCTTGGCACACACAAGATCCATTGGCATACCATACCTCCTTCTGCTCCACATTTTGGTGGTATATGGGAAGCGGGAGTAAAATCTATAAAAACGCATCTTCATCGAGTTCTAGGCGAATCGGCTCCAACGTTAGAAGAAATGCAAACCTTACTAGTACAAATAGAAGCCATAGTAAATTCAAGACCATTAACTCCAGTCAACGATGATCCAGATGACTTAAATATTTTGACACCCGCACATTTTTTAATTGGTTCGTCAATGTTTGAAGTTCCAGACAAAAGCAGAAACGATGTCACAGTAAAATTAAGCGAAAGATGGGAGTTCGTGCAAAACATGCTTCGAGGCTTCTGGAAAAGGTGGAGTACGGAATATTTAACTACGCTGCAGTGACGTTCCAAATGGCAACATCAGCAAAATAATTTCAAGGAAGGCGAGCTTGTATTAATTAAAGAAGATAACGTATCAACACTAGCATGGATCAGAGGCCGCGTTATCAAAATTCATCCAGGACAAGATGGTAACGTAAGAGTTGTTACGCTAAAGACCAGCACTGGAGAACTAAAACGTCCAGTTACCAAATTGTGTAAGCTCAACATAATTTAGTTAACCAAACTATTGCTTAACCGGGGGAGTATGTTGCAACGCAACATTGACAACAAACCTATCATAAGAAGATTACCACAACATTTCAACAAAAACACAACAAGAAAAAATCAAAACATGTTAAAGTGTCTACATAAATTGTACATACATTAAGTAATAGATTATTAAGGCGCATTCATAAATTAAATAAGTAAGAATCGTGAAGTTTGTAAATATCTATTACTAATTAATAATATAGCATGTAAATAATTTGTACTTGAGTTAATTTCAATTCAAGTTATAGCACTTTTTTTGACAACTTAAAATTAAAATAAATATTCGATCTCTTATATTTTCACTGCGGAAGCGACAACATCTCCAGGAAAATCATTATTTTACAAATAAATTGTTCAAACTATTTTGAAACCATTGTTTATTATTCAATTTCAACATTTCTTCGGTTTGGCTTTCTATATACCCATTGTCCTTTATTGCATTGGCTAATCATACCTGTATCATTTGGATTTTGGGCACGATACTTAATTCAACCGAATCGAGAAAAGTTACAGATATGTCACTAACTTTCGAAAGAGGGTTTGGCATTTATAATCTTATGAAACAGATATGAATTGCAACCTCCATCCTAACTAACTCTTACAATTTGGACCTAACAAAAGAGCTCTTAATTGCTGTTATATTCATTTTAGACTACTATTGACTACGTGAAACTTCCTTATATACTCTGGCCGAGATGATACACATGAGCAAGATGTAGGCATAGTAACAACACCAAAAACGAAAAAGTCACTGATGGAATGAATACCAGTGAATAGCAGAATAATCATGGCAAGGTTTCAATCGAAAATAAAAAACATTACAATCATACAATGCTATATGCTCCAACAGGCAGATGAGAGTACAAAAGATGAATTCTACAAACAATTCCAATCTACCATGGCAAAACTGCCACCGTAAACCATGGATAACAGACACCACATGGCTGGAAATTGATGAACGGCAAAATCTCAAATAAATAATTGAACCAGCAGAACACGCCAGAAATAAGAAGCAAATACGAAAGCGCGGCAAAAGAAGCTAAGTAATTGGCAAGAGTGGATCGTAGAAGATTTATGGAAAACACTCTCAAGGATGCAGAAGAAGCAGCAGCAATCAGAAACCTACGTGGACTAAATCAATACCACAGGAAAATATACCAACATATTTGCTAAAGAGATGGGCGGAATACTTCCGCGATGGAACACTAACTAGCTCGGTAAACTTCACATTACTCATAATAACGCTGACAACGAAACCATTAAAACCCATCCACCAACGGAGCGGGAAGTTGGTAGGGTAATTGAGAAATTGAAGAACAACAATACACCCGGAACGGATAACATACCAGCCGAATCATTCAGACACGCTACATCCACAACGATGAAAACCATAATGCATCTTCTAACCGAAATATGGAGCGTGCGAAAAATACCACAGAAATGGCAAAGGCCTGACCATAATGATTCCTAAGAAAGGCGACCTAAGAGAATGTAAAAATTGGTGAGGCTTCTTAACACAATAATCAAGGTGTTATCAATGATCACCCTCGATAGAATATCCCCTACAATAAATACGAAACTTAGAAAATATCAAGCTGGATTCAGACCAGGGCGAAGTTGCACATACCATATAAATACAGTTCGCATCATCATAGAGCAATCAAATGAATGGAACTCTTCACAGGAATGCAATATGGAAGACACTTTGCGAAATGGGCATCCCGATCAAAATTCCAACTCATACAAGAAATGTATCGGGATGCAAGCAACCGAGTACAACACAAAGGTAAGCAAAGTGAAACGAACTACCAACTAAACGCATCAACCAACAACAGATCGAATATACGCTATCAATAACCGGCGGGACGGATGAAGATATTACAAAGTGGATAATTAAAGCCAAAGCAACCTTCATCATGCAAAGTCTGGAACACTTCTGCATTCTCTCGAAAAACCAAAATACGGATGTTCAACTCATGCGTGAAATCACTGCTTCTATACGGCTGCGAAACATGAGGACAAACTCGGCAGATCACAAACAAGATACAAGTATTCGTCAACAAATGCCTGAGACAAATACCAAGGTAATTCTGGCCTAACAAAATATCCAATACCGAGCTTCATAGGCAGACATATTAAGAGAACATTGAGACTGATATACGAAGGCGTAAATTGAGATGAATCGGTCACACATTAAAGAAATCACAAAACGATATAAATCGAACGGCACTGGTATGGAACCCACAAGGAAAGAGAAAAATAGGAAGACTACCTGTAACGTGGAAGCGAACGATAATTGCGGAAGCAAAACACATTGGAAAATCGAATTAGATGGAAAAATCTAGTAGACGCCCTATGCTCCTAAAGTGGAGATACAGGAAAAAAACTAGACTACGTGATCACATTAGTCGAGGTATTACTGTAACATCATATTAAATCACCCTCCAACCAATTTTGACAGCCGGAAAAATTAGCCTTGAAACATAACTAAATGATTTTCCAATTTTCCTAATTCTTATCATACATACGTAAGTAATCGCAACAAACAGCAATCAAAACAACGAAACAAGGCGCAGTGGGTGGCCTGTCGATTCAATTGATGACTTGTGTATATTGTATATATGAAACGAATTGGGTTAATTTTTTTGATTAGAAAACTTTTGTCGCCATCTTAGATTATAATCGCAGCAACATAATTTTCATGTCTAATTTTCAGTTAAGGGTAGTTTGGCATTATTCTATACATCGCAAAATTATTGAAGCGTAATTTATGGCTCCAATAAGACGACCATATACAATAAAATATTTCTTCACACACGAACATCAAAAAGCATATATGAAAAGCTTTATTGTATATAGAATCGCACTCTCGAGATGGTATCTAATGAGTGTCTTTATTAAACTAATTTGTATATAATGACTTTAATTATGTGATATGAAAAAGCTTTTTAAAAAAGCTCAACACAAATGAAATAATTAGTAAAAGCTTTGTATCTATACGATATAAAATTGATGCTAACAAAAGTGAAACCAGCCTTAATTTTGTAATTGATTCTGTCACATAAAAGCTCCAACAGTGCAACCGTAAAGCTTTTGACCAACATTACCATAATTATTGCCCCAATACATGTTGGGTGAATCAATTCAATTTTTATTTTTTGATTGAACCACAAAATATATAAAAAGCTTATACAGATTATAATAAAAGGAAATCGAAATCAAAGTTGTCAAAAAGCTTTTTTTTTATTTGGTTGACACTAAAAGTGGTTTTTTGTTGGATATCTACAAATGGTATTCCATAGTGATTTTGACTTGAGATATGTTTATAACGAAGCACGATTCTAACTGACTGATTGATTGATTAATAGAGACAACTTTAGCGTTGGATAGCACATACACTATATTGTGCTTTTGATATAATATGTCTACATACCACCAATGAAAGCGTTTGGATTTTTGTCTATTTTAATTTCGTTCGGTTCGGGTCGATATTTTTGATTACATAATTTGATGGAAAAAAAAGTAGAATATAATAAGCTTTTAATGACGTCATTATTTTGGTAGTTTTCTGTTTTGTTTATAGTTAGTCGATAATTTTACTATCCTCGAATATACATATATGTACGTGTAACAATATAGTAGCAGTTATAGGTCATGAAATCGATTTTTTAGTTAAAAACGGTAGTATAGACGAATATTGTGTATTGTGATCAGGGGTTGTTAACATATTATTACTTAGTTCTCCAACAGTTAAGAATGTTGCAAGGATAAGCACTAGCTTTAGGCTTCCTGTACAATTGTTCAAGGGTAGATCCCTCATATAGAGATTATTGGAAACCTTTCCGTGAATCATAACGGCAGTTCTGTGACATACTTCGAGAAGCTTTTAACACCATGTCATATTGGAATTTAAATGAACTTGACGAGAGACTCGATTCGTACTTTAACTGATCTAAGCTTGTGTATGACTATCCACGGTGTATATTCGCAAGATGGCATCTCGGGAACTACGAAGAGTCGAAACTGGAATGGAAAGTGTAGCATAAACTTATATTAAAAAATGGCTGAAACAACTGAAGCACTAGCTGCTGCTAAAAGACGGCTTGCGGTGATAAAAGGTCAGATGACCAAGCTTGTTACCTACGTAAATGAAAAGTTAATCATTTACACATCAATTAAGGACTTAATCGTTCAACTATATAGATAGAGCTCCAGTACTGCTGAGAGATTTTACGTGTGCAGAAAATATGATTTTTAGCTTGAATCCAACTGAGAACTCCGATATGTCCGATGTTGAAGGGAATTATTAGCTTTCTTACTGAAGCTTGCCTTCAGAAGCTACAACTACCAAGAGATAACACGCGGCTGATGATTACTGGTCTTGACAAAATCGGTACAGATATATCCAGAGGGAAAATGACAGTGGCAATTAACAGTTTATTCAGATGCAGGCATGTCACTACAAGCTTATGTGTTACCAATCATAATGTCAATTTTATCAAGCAATAAGTCCTAGCTACAATATTCCTGGAGGGATTGAGTTTTGATCGGGGCTGATCATTTCTTTCAAGCCATTAGCCCTCAACACGATTTTTGGATGGATCATCGCTGGCAACACAGAACATAAACATGTTATTCATTCGTTTAGAGCGTATACTTGTTCACAAGTTTAAGCAGACATCGATCAATCCTTGAGAAAGCTTATGGAATTAGAAGAGCTACCAACATGTCGACATTTTACACCAGACGAAGAAGAATGTGAGCTACACTTCGTAAGGAGTACGATTGCCTTTTAAAGCATCACCTTAGGAAATCCTACACTATATCGCTGCAGCGACTGAAGGCAACAAAAAAGAAAGGTGTAAAATCGGTATTTTATGAGCCTTACCGCAGCTATATGGAAGAGTTTTTAGTCTTGGAGCATATGGAAGAAGCGGTACATATTAACGAGCCTTTACATCTGCTTTCTTCCTCATCATGGTGTGATGAAGATCAAATGCACCAGAAGATCAAATGTATCAGATGACTTTATGGAGAAGTAACCCATCAGATGCAATCAAAGCATTTAAATTAAAAACTGAAACCTTTGGAATGGGTCCTGCGTCATTTTTGCCAACCAGAACATTACAGCAGGTAGCTGAGGATTGAAGTACAACGTTTACAGAGGCAGCCAAGCGCATCAGAGACGACATTTACGATGTCATGACTGGTGGCAGACAAAATTGTTGAGGCGAGGGTCTTGAGGTCTGTTATTGCACAAATCTTATCAAAGGCTGGTTTGCCATTTTGCAAAGGGACGAATGGGAAGTAATGCCGAAGGGGAAAGAACAGAATGATAAGTTGCTTAAGCTATAAGGTCTCCAGTGGAATCCATTCTCTGACAGCTTTTGTTTTCGTGTATCGTTGGAATGTGAGCCAATAGCAACCAAACGTCAACTACTGTCAGAAGCATCGCCAGTATTTGACCCATTGGGCTGTGTAGCTCCAGTAACAGTTAGGATCAAATTACTATTTCAGTCTGTGCCTCGCATCGAAGCATCTGAAAAAGTTCACGCTGCGGCTGTGTATTGTAGACGTGTGACTGTGGTTTGACTCAAGAATTGTGCTTGATTGGCTTGCATCCCATCCATCACGCTGGCCAGCATTTGTGGCTTATAGAACGGCTAAAATACTCAGAAGTATAAGTAGAGAGCATGGGTTCCATGCTCCATCAGATGAAAACGCCACAAATTATGCTTCTCGTGGAATGTCACCAAACAATATAGCTGGTTTAACGATTTGGTTGAATGGACTCAACTGCCAAATCAACAGAATTTTGGCCACAACAAGAACCAGTAGTTATCTCGCAAAATCTGGCCACTATGTGGTTCAAATTTTTGAAGATACTGACAATTATCAAACGATTCATCAGTAAAGTTAAAGCCCTAAATTCAAATCAGGGTGGCAGATATTGAGTTGAGTCAAAAATTAGTCCTTACCGAAAAACAACAAAATTATTTTGCAACTGCATTGCGTAGCTTGAAGCGTCGAATACCAGTTCCTGAATCCAGTAATCTAAACATCTTCGACGTCATTTTTAATTTGAACGATACGTCGGACGTATTGGATCTAAAGCTGTCGTGATTTGATCAGATAGGTGGTTCACAAATGTGCAAATTGCGTGAGAAACAAAGCATCACATCAAGAGCAACTAATGGCCGATTTACCTCCAGTCAGAGTTGAGCAAACTAGGCCGATTGAAGTATACAAGTAAAGAGCTCGTGGACATCGATCAGGTAGATCTGTATCTTTGTTTGCCTTAGCACAAAGGCGATTCACATTGAACTGGTGAGTGATTTAAGCACGGATACATTTTTGAGAGTTTAAGAGACTCTTCAAATTTCTTAAAACTAATAGCAGCACTATATCTAAGCAACAACCCACCAAGTGCTCCACATTTCGGTAGCATTTGGAGAGCTGCTGTAAAATCCACACATAATCACTTAGAAAGGGTCACTAGGCGTAATATTTCTTATATACGTAGGAGGAGATGACTACGCTGCTGATTGAGTTCGAGCAAAATCTTTGAAATGAGCGTTGCAAGTGTGCAAATCTAAAGATACCGATCGACAAATTATGTTTACTTCGAAATAATTGACCAAGCTATCAAATCCTTATGACTCAAAAGTTTGCCAGTCATAGCGCATAAAATATGGTCAATCACAGCTGACTGTGATGACTTTCCGGGTAGTCAGTTAGCAGAGCTAGTCAAACACATTTTAGAAATAATGTCACATATACAGATCATAAAATTGTCATCCCAATCAACCTGCCCCATTTCAAATTCGAATATAACAAAATAATCGTTTTCGTTATATTGCATATATTGGCTTTTTACGTTGATCGGACAATCTGGATCTCGCTTTTAATTATACTTTGTATTCTGTAATGGTCTGCTATATTTTGCAGTTATTTTGGAATAGTTCCTCAACATGTTTGGCTAACTCATCAATAAATCGGGCCTCCAGTACTTAGTTCACCAAAAAAAATGTCAGCGAAGACAAACGGAGCGAGAGACTAATTGCAGTATACTCTATATATAAGTGATTTCTGTCTTATTGGCCAACAAGGTCAGAGGTTCAGGTTTACGAATAAAAATTAATCCAAATCAATTTTGAATTGAGAATAATAATGTGGAAGTCTCGCTGTCAAAAATCAAAGGGTTTTGTGGTTTGTTAGATGATATAAAAATAATTTTTAACCCTCTCTTCAATAACCGAATGTGTCGTCATTTAAATCTTGTCCAGAATTTCTTTATCGGCACTCATTAGCCGGAACTCGTTGGCTCTTAAAATAGAGACTATATGTTCATCGCTTTAGATTACCTCACACTGGGCATTACCCTTCCGTTGGATTAATTTTGGATCATACCTATATAGAAGGTTATGATCCTTACTACCGATTGAGCCGATTAAGTTCCTCTATAAACAACAGTAGGTTCGTGTATATAAACCACTCACAAGTTGGCTAGCTTAAGCAAGAACTGTGGTTAGTCTTTGATTCAATGTACAAGTCGGGGAATATTTGGGCTACAGTGGAACATTCAACACAATAACCAATGGCTCAAAACCCATCGATATATCTTCTAGTCTGATGAAGTCAGTACTACTTGGGCGTGTCTATCGGTATCCTACCGATCAGATCACAGATATGAATATCACACCTGTTCTCTTGAAGTGCGTGTGAAAAAAGTACTGGCGCCTCACTTTTCGGACCATGGGTTAATCTGTATTCTCGATGTTTCTTAACCAGACCGACACGTGTGTATTACGAAACGTGTGTGCACTACAATTTCGAAACCCAATCGATAGATAAAAATAATTTCAAACAATGAAAATGTGAATACGAGCTAACACAAAGAATTTCTATTTCATTTCCAATGAGAATTGAATTTTCCCATTTTTATTCAAGTTCTGTTCAAGAATTTCCTTTTTTTTCTTCTAACGAGATTAAAATGAAATTCTAATTTTAAAAGAAGGTATTTATCCAAGGTGTACATACAATAATATATTGTTGGGATTATGTAATCGTACAAATGAGCTTTTCTATTCTATGCCACTGTTGGGTGTATAGGGTGTCACAATAATCTGGTCGTATTTGACATATCGGTTATTTTGGCTCTGGCAACACTAGTGAATCGGAAGCGAACATCAGTCAGTCTTCCATGCAACAAATTTTGCTTAAGGGTTGTTGCCCTATAATGTTCAATTAGTCCAGCAATGATGCCCCGTGACAATACTTCGATATCGGTTTGTTGTGTGGCATGTGACACACTCGTAATTGATGAGGATTTTCCTCAAAAAATATTATTTTGGACAATTATTATCAGTCGAAATAGTGAGGTAAATTGATCGGCAAGAAACTGTGCCTAATTGCCTTTGAACTATTATTTGTGTAATGCCATGAAGGGCAAGTGTTATATGGACAATTCACAAATAATTGAGCATTTGAAAGCCAATATTGAAGCAACCGTTGTCGAAATAGATCCACACACAATCGCAAATGTGCTCAGAAATAGCCGAAGCTCTCAGTTTATCAGGATTTTTTTTTGTTTTATTAATGGATTTTATTACAACTGAATATAATTCATCTAGTAACTTATCTTTAGTAAATTTGTTAGTTTTTGTTGAGTTTAACCCACTGGTTAGCTCCAAGTATATTATAAGATTACATTAACCGCCCCAAATCTAAAGGTTTCGTCCTTCGAAGCCTTCTAACCGGGTCTGTGTTGGTCATAATACTACGCATATCTGTATTTTGATGTTGACCGAGCCGTTGTGCGTGTTTCGTCGCATGTTTCTTGATTTCTTCGCTAACGTATTCCATCTTTAGATCCTTATGAAGGTTGTCGTTTCTTATGTACCATGGTGCATTCACAATGCTACGTAGAACTTTATTTTGAAAGGTTTGAATTATTTTAACATTGCTCTCAATATTTGCCGATATAATAGTAGCTTATTATGTACTGTTAGCTCAGATTTTCTCCCTAAGAGCCAGTACATTTTTCTGTATTTGATGTTTAGTTCTTCTTTTTTCTTTTTAACGTGCTCTTTCCACTTCAGCTTAGCATCAAGAGTCATGCCTAAGTATTTCGCTGTGTTCGCATGTGGGATTGGATGCGAGTACAGTAGAACTGGAATACAGTTAACTGATCTGTTAGTAAAGTTGACATGTATGGATTTCGTTTGATTCAGCTGAATGCGCCATTTCTTTGTCCATTTACTCATTGCATTAGTGGCATTTTGTAATTTACTAGTTGACTCTTCTATACTGTCTCCTACTGCTAGGATTGCTGTATCATCTGCAAACGTTGCAATGTTTGTATCTTTTGTATTTGGAACATCTCTTGTATAAAGTAAATATAGTATTGGTCCCAGAACACTTCCTTGTGGAACTCCAGCCGATATTTGTCTAAGGTCAGAGTATTCATCTTCAAATTTAACTCGAAAATATCGATCAGTTAGATAAGATTTTAATATCTGGTAAAATTGCTTTAGCAGGTCTGGATATAGTTTATATTCTAGTCCTTGGTGCCATACTTTATCGAAGGCTTGTGCAACATCCAAAAAGATAGTTGAACAGATTTTCTTCTTTTCTAGTGAATCTTCAATTATATCGGTAACCCTATGTAATTGGTCTATAGTAGAATGTCTCTCTATAAACCCAAACTGATGTTGTGGAATTAGTTTTCTTTCCTCTATTACTGGTTTTAGCCTTTTCAGCAATAATTTTTCGAACAACTTCGAAATTATAGGAAGAAGCGAAATCGGCCTGTACGAGGTTTTAACGTTAGGCGGTTTATTCGGTTTTGGAATCATTATCACTTCTGCAACCTTCCATTGGTTTGGGACGTATTTTAGTCTGAATGCTGCGTTTATTAGTTGAAGCAGTTTTCGTAAGCCTTTTTCGGGAAGTTCTTTTACTATTTGACCTGAAATTAGGTCATAACCAGGACATTTTTTTGAACTCAAGTTGTTAATAATTTCAAATTTTAGCTCTTGTAATATTACTGGTTTGATGATTAGGTTATACACTTTTCTAACTGGGTTTATATTTTCTTCCGCTGATTGCCTTGGAAGGGGCTGGAATGTGTTTTCGAGGTGGGCTGCAAACAAGACAGCCTTCTCCTTACCACTTCTTACCCAAGATCCATCGTTCTTTTTGATAGGAGGTATCTGCTTATTTGGTCGTTTAAGTCCTTTCGTTGCTTTCCAAAGTGAATAGTCAGTGTCTTTTTGGCTGGAAAGACCAGTTAGATATTCACTTATCGAATTGTTTTTAATTTCTTTGATTAACTGCTTTAATTTGTTGCTTAAATAATTAAGTCTCGATTTACTTTGTGGTGCTCGATTCCGCTGCCAAATTTTTCGAGCTTTCCGCTTTTCACTAACCAAATCTCTCACTTCCAATGAATAGTTGTTTTTCTTTGGCACTTTATATTGACTAATGAGCGTACTCTGCCACGCTGCTTGAGTTATATTATTATTTAATTTTTCTACTTGATCATCGAGTTGTGTCGGAGTTTTAATTGGTACTTGTAAAACCGTACTGTTTTCTACTAGCTTCCGGAAATCATCCCAATTTGTTCTCTTGTTTGTTAGTTTAGGCAAATTGACTTTCTTGATTATGGTTGCACTCACTGTCATAATAACAGGTGTGTGATCTGACCATATTCCTTCACTGTTTTCTATCACTACATAGTTTTCTGATGCTCCTTTTGTTACAAAGAAGTCTATTAAATCTGGGATTTTGTTTTTATCTGTGGGCCAGTATGTTGGTTTCTCGCAGTTTAATTCTTGTCCTGCCACATATAGATCTTTACCCTTACGTGTTGACAGTCTCGATCCCCAGTACGTATTCTTAGCATTAAAGTCCCCTCCAATTATGAAGTTGACTCCAAGCGATTTAAATAACGCGATATAATTTTCTTTAGCCAATTGATATCGCGGTGGGCAGTATATAGATGAAATGCTATACTCCTTTTCATTATTGAGTCGAATTTTAATGGTTGATACTTGCATATTTTCCTTTTCTATTTTTACTCCTTCGTAGTATTTGATATTTTCTTTAACGAAAATAGTTGATCCTCCTCTCGCTTTTCCTGATGGGTGGATAGCATGGTAGCAGTGATATCCACGAATTTTTACGTACGATACATTTGTGGTATGGGTTTCCGATATAAGACATCTTATCCATGTTTAAGAAAATTTCTAGCTCCGGAATTCGTGGCAATAGGCCATTTGCATTCCAGTTGGCAATTCTTAATGTTTTACTACTATTCATACTAGTAAATCATAGAAGTGAACTCATTCACTGCTTCTTGTTTATTTAGTCGCTTATGTACGGCTTCTAGGCTTCTTTCTTGTTTTGCAATTGGCATGTTCAAAGCTTCTATACTCCGTAGTATTTTTTCAAGAATTGAAGATTCTTGTTTTTCCTTAATACAAAGTGGTTCTTGTTGCTGGACTATCTGTGAGTATGTCTTTGGTCCCGCTAGCTTGTGGTTGAGCTTTCATTGAGTTTTTCGATGATATTCCGTTAACTGGCATCTCACGGTTTTGCTTAAACTGGAGTTTTGTATTTCTCAGTTTTTGCAGTTCTTTAGCTATCTCGCATCCTCTATAATTTTCTGGATGATCTCCTTTACAGTTTACACATTTAGGAGTAGTTGTTTTTCCTAGTAGGCAGGCTTGCGCTAGATGTTTTCCAGAACATTTTACACATCTTGGCTCTCCATTACAATATTTCTGGGTGTGATTAAAACCTTGGCATTTTTTACATTGGGGTATTAGTCCAGTCGCCTTGCGTAATGCTTCAATTCTAACTCTCATATTGAGAATAGCTCTAATGTTAAAGATGTTTTCAATTTTTTCTTTATTATTAAATGTAAGCATGAATAATGGGAGCCCTCTCTTGTTTATTTTGACCCCTTGATCACTTTCCTTCTTTTCTTTTTTGATGATGTTTGCGGCGTCTTCTATTTTCAGCCCCTTACACTTTAAGTCGTCTAATATATCTTCTATTTCACAAGTAGGATGTAGACCTCTGGCCATCACTTTGATCGGGCGGTCATTTTTGTTTTCATAAGTGTACCATTCTTTACCTTCCTCAGTAAGCTTCGTGGCTAATGCTCTATATGTGTCAACGTCTGTTGTGTTGATTTTCTATATATTGTTATTTAGTGACACTACCCTGAATTCTTTGTCAGTAATCGATTTCATAAGATCCTGAATCCTTGGGTTTAGCGACCGATCCTTGACTTAGCCCCTTGTTCCATTGATTTTATATTATTAGATTTTGTAGACTGGTCTGAAGCTACAATTTCTGGCGAAAATTCAGCTTTTCTTTTTTTAGAGGGTCTATTTCTTTTTTTTCTTTTTAAGGATCCAGTCTGTTTCCTCGCGTAATTCGTCTTCATCAGTGAAGAATTCTGCGGCTGGCTGGTCCTGTATTTCCTTAACTTGAAGGGCCTGTTTCAGCATTTCGTTTTCATTTTTAAGAATGTTAATCTCTTTACTAAGTTGAGAAGTCAACTTTTCTATTTTGCTTGATTGCTTACGAAGTTCTTCGTTTTCTTTTTCATAGCTATTAATTGAGGATGTTGGGGATCTCGTTAATTTGGAGCTGCGTCCAAATGGGTTTTCATTATTTGACTTTGTCAAATCATTGCGGTCGTAGGATTTCGACGACTGGGAGCCCGCTTCCACACTCTTCCAAATCGCCGGCACTGGGGGTCCGAATCCCTGCACCGTAGTATTTCCTTCTTCCTTATTGTCCATATTGGGTTTTTGTCAAGTATCCTTCCTCAAGCATTTGAGACCTACTGCCAGGTACTAAAAACAGCCGCTCCTAACCTGGAGAACAGACGCTGACCAAGAAGCCCAATGTGAGTCCGTCGCGCTTGGATTTTTTACTTCACTTAAGGTTATACTGCTCTGATTTTATTTTTATTTTTAGCAAAATGCACTCGATGCAATAAATGGTGCACACGTAGATATATTGTTTATAATTTCGCACATTAGTTAAATGTTTTGACTTTTCTAATAATTGGATAAGATCATGATTCGTAAGATCTTTTGTATTTATCACTATTGCACTCACAAGTTAACACGTGTTCACAGCAATTTTTATCGATTAGAATGTTTGTTCTACTATTTTATTTTAATTATTTAATTCATCGCACATATTAACTAGTTCCATTCTATAACAGAGCTTGTACGACATCAGGATTAATACAGTTTTACAGTTTTTATTAAATCTGAACTTCTAACAGGGACACCCTATAAAGAACGATGGAAAATGGTTCGATTATGAAACCAAATTTGATATCGCACACAGTGCACAAAAGTAATTAAACATTTTTTTATGCTTGGCGGATGTCAATATAATATGTTGTGTTGCGTGTGCCAAAATACCCGAACACCCAAATTTTAATTAAATTCAAATATGTTTCACTCCCACACACACATGCACACACACAAACACCCAAACATACAAATAAACTCGAACGACATAATTTACAAAAAAAAATTTGAAGTCACCTGTTTCAGTATTCTCGCTCCCCCTTCGTATACAACAACATAAAAGCTCGGCGTAACGCTTTTGGCAAAACCACACCACACAACACAAACAAATACACATTTAAGTCAAATAAGAGGAAAACACTAAAATTTCTTAATTGAAAAAGTTTAATTAAATTTTATTCCAAAACATTTCGAAATCATGAAAATATAAAATCAAATTAAATAATGTGAAAGTGGCTCAATTATGGAAGGCAAATATTTGGGGTTTTCTTGTGTGTGTATATATGGTAAATGGCAGATTTGAATACTTCAAGTATTTGAACGTAAACTTGAAATCCTCTTACAACATGACACGACCGAACAGAGGTGGAACGAGAAGAGTAATTTGTTGAATGCACGAGAGCTCTTATAACCCGATCTCCTATAATGTTGAACAAACCCAGAGGCAGACCGATGGCTCGAATTAAGTCCTTAACACAGTATTTAACGGTTATAAAGACGACTGCACGGTTGTATGTTTAACGTGAGAAGTAAAGGTAGGAGAAAATTAGTCTCCTCTGTAGTTCGGAGAATAGACTCGATAGGAACGAGATAAATATATCGGACTTGATACAACTTTAACCAGATGATTGGGATTATAACGGGTGTTTCAACAGGTGCGCTTCAACTTTTTTCCGATAGGGACGGCGAACGACGCCATATTTTTTATTGTTCTTTTGTCATTTGGAAACTTTATTAGTATTGTTCCGGGGCACACTTCAACTTTAAGATATTATATCTTGTACGGTTGATGAATGTTGTGCGTTTTCCCCAGAGATTTATGTTTGTGGACTGTTGTGGTAAGTTGTTATCCTTGATGACGACGATGTCGTTGAGTTTAATTGGACACCGTCTCTGTAACCATTTTGTTCTCTGTTGTAATGATGCCAAGCATTCTGAGGACCATTTTTTCCAAAAACATTGAGACATTTGTTGTCACATCACCAATTGCCATCTCGACAGTTGTGACATTTTTAAATGTTTAATATCTCGTTCTGGTAACATGGTTGCAGCATGACCAATGAGAAAATGGGATGGTGTAAGTGCATCGATGTCATCAGATTGTAATGCACATATTGGTCGGGAGTTCAGGATGGCTTCAATTTCAGTTAAAAGCGTAGTCAATTCTTCCATGGTTAATATAGTATTTTCAATGACTCGCTTTAGGTGAAATTTCATAGATTTGATGCCACCTTCCTATATTTCTCCAAAGTGGAGTTCAATGTTAGTCGTCACACTGAGTGGACGTGTTTTTTTTCCGCTCGGTGTTTAATTAAATAAAATAAATTCGTTTGTGTATGTGTGTGTTTGTGGCTTAAACTAGGGAATCTCAGATGAGTATCGTTTAATTTATTATATTATATTTTATTATATTTAATATTAAATTATATTTTATTATATTATATATTGCATTATATATTTAGGTTTTTGTGTTTTGTGTTTATATATAGTGGATTTGAATATACCGTATTTGTGTGTGTCAGTTTACATCGTGTATACATTGCCAGTAACGGTATTCGTATATACATCAATTTCTATATCACACACACACACACACACAATTTTTCCGTTGCAAACGATTGAATGCGACGCGTGTGTTTTTTTTTGTTTCGTTTGACGAGCCAATCCCATAATTCGATCCTAATATATTTCCCTTTCCTCTGGATGATTTTTATATTTTGTTTTATGTATCAAAATTTACATATCAAGACATACAGTGAGGGGAATTTTTGGAGATTTCGAATTGTAAATGTAACGCGTTCACTGCATGTGTATGTGTGTATTTTATATAGCACGTTATTTTGTTTTGTTTTCTTCTCTATTAAAATTTTTATTATGTATTAACATTCCGCAACGGTTGCATTAGTCAAATAAATTCTAAATATTTGACTATGTATTTATCCCTTTTGTTTTATATATTTTGCTTATATATAGAACAATACCATTGCAATGCGTATACGGGAAATCAATGCATGTATAGAATAGATACATACAGGTTTGATCTTGTTTAAATTTGTGTACATATAATCAATGCGGTAATATAAAATATCAATGCATACAGTGTTGGTTAGATGATTTTGTTTGTTTTGTTTTATATTTTGTGCAGGTGTTCACTTGCACGTGAAAAAGAACAAAGCATTTTAAAAATTTATATTTATACATAAATATCGGTACATACAGCAAACCTTTCATATCGATGGATTTACTATTCAAAAGTTTTGAAAATGATGTTTTCGTATCTTATATCAAATTAAGACTATATCTATAAGATTATTGAGGTTTTAATGTAGTGCCATGTATATTAATGGTAGAATTGACTGAAGATTGTTTTAATACGATCACTACCACTATACGATCATTATATTGGCGATAATATATACGATCAGTAAATATCCTATTTGTTTGGCGAGATTTGAATTGGCTAAAATGTTGAAGTTCGATCTAGCATATGCTTATTCATATATTAGGAAAGTGGTGTTTTAAAGGAACGGTTAATATTCCTCTTGATTTGATTTTGTCAATAAAGTCCACAATTTTGCTCTTGCGTATGTACTTGACATACCTTCATATACCATGGTATGTTGTACTCTTAAATAACTTTTGTCTTTATTTCTATGGAAAACACTAATTTATTAAAATAATTTTGTTTTCTTTATTCATATAAGTGTAAATGAATAAGATTTCTTGAGTGACATTCTTAACATTAGATGGGGATCACTTGACCGGCGGTATTGACCAGAAAGTTTATTTCACTTTAATAAGCAGCTTCTTTGTGCTGTATAATAATTCTATTACAAACTATTAAACTTTCTGAATCGGACGCCCGCTTTGGTGATTTCTTTCATTGAACTGTAGTGTGTTATACAAGAATTCTACTTTTGCGTATTGTGTGATTGTTTGTTGTAAAACCTTAAAACGGACATAAAGATAGAATGTGTGGAACGGAATGATCGATCAGGTTAGTTAATTATGACCGCACTAAACTATTTATTTATTTAAATAGTTTCCCTTACAAACGAATTGACAATTTATTAGATCATCATATTGTATATAGAAATGCTGTCGGGTCATTACGAAAATTTATATCCCCCACGCGTTAGATGGTGATGGATTGGGAATTATAGGGACACATCTTTAAATACAGCATATGATGAGATGACCCAAAGATGTTTTTTTAAAATACTCCAGTTTAACTGTTGAGACGATACGAATACATATGATGAATTTAGAATGGTCCTTACCTATCCAACTAACAATAATAACAAACTCAAATCCAAATGTGAAAATGATTATACTAACAATATATAATAATTTACTAATATGTAGTTAGCAATGACTCTGCTGTGGATTATCACCTTAGTCGTTTCTGTGATTGTTTCCTTTTCCTAAACCTTATATGTTGAGATGCAAGCAGGGACTGGGCCCGCATAATTTTGGAGTAAAAATTCTCAGATATCTATTTGGAACTCTGCTGAATATACTCCAGGATTATGGTAACAATCTCAGATTCACCGTAACTGGTTGGCTTGTACTCTCCTATCATATCATATCATATCATACCTTCCTATATTTCTCCAAAGTGAGGTGCGCTTGGAGGATTAAAGTGGCAGGAGATGAACATCCTTGAAGAATAATTGGAGAGATCATTTGACTGTTTAAGTAATTTGTTGAACTTTTCAGTTGATTGTTGGCTCCGATGAAATTTAATTCGTTGTCGCTATAAATTTCTTCACACACACCTCGACGTGCGATAAACCTTTTAAGACTGCTCAGAAAGACATCGCTTGTCATATCAGTGACGAGTTCTAAGTGGATTGCCTTAGTTTAACTTTTTGAAATTTTTCATACATGGTCCTGCATGAAAAAGTTCAAAAAGTTCAATCCTACTTAAATACCGGCATCAAAAAGTTCATTCCTACTTAGATAAATCCCACTGCTTTATTGATTATTGATATATCGACATATTAATGATATAGTATTCTCGTAAGTTGTTGAAACGATGGGTATTTTGAGATGAGATCATCAAACCAAGTGTTCGTTACTGGAATGGTTGTTGTGAATGCGAACTGCTGGTTTGTTTCTGCTTCATAATTGTCGTCGCCTCCGGGTCCTCGTTCGTTAGAACGGGTGGGTAAAGTGACCTAGGTGTGGGGCGGGTCACGCTAAATGACGGCAGATGGGCTGGTTTACGGTGTTACGCAACCCGTGCCAACAAACTACCAGGCTGGGGGCCCATTTAACAAAGCCCAGTCGCAAACGGAGCCCTCTAGATACCTGGCGACCTCCAGTTGTAAGTAGCCTTACCTGCGTAAGCGGATCTCTGCGCAGGTGGACCATATATTTCTCCGATACTCGTGGGAACAACATGGAATCCAATAAAAACAAAACCGAGACCGGCACTCTCCAAAGGCCGGAAAAAACCGAGACCGGCACTCTCCAAAGGCCGGAAACAAAAAGTGAGAGCTCAAACCGTAAAGGTGGGGCTCCCTCAAAGACACCAGGGGGAAGCAAGTTCAAGGCTTTTAAGCCAGGGACGAGCGGAACTCAGGGTAAGTTAAGGGCTGCTGAGGGAGGTTCGACTAACGTCAACCAATCGAAGCAGCGCTATAGGGATAGACGCGCGGCGTTTAGAGTTTTGAACAGGTGGGCTGCAACCCCTGAGGGGCAGCTTACGGCTGAACAAAAGCAATCCGTGACATGGGCCAAGAAAACGGTCGAAAACTCAGAGAGGGACCATGTGTCAAAAAGACAGCGGTCCCAGGATGAGTTGGAGTTCGTGGACACAAAACGGCCCAAAATGCAGGCGGAGAAGGAAACTCCTCACAAGGTTTTGCCTCCTAACAAGGCTAGACCAAAATCCTTCAGGGATATTGTGAAGGACTGTTTGTTGGTGCTAGTCGTCATTGACAGGAGTCATGAAGATGGGAGCATCACCATGGGCAAATGGAGCTTGGTGTACAATGCACTAAACTCCGTTTTCCTTAGGATCCTGAGAGAAAATCCAGGACCCCCTCCATCCTGCAGAGATGCGGGCTGGCATCAAGGGCGCGTTAAACTTATAGCGTGCTCTGATGCCAGATTAGTGGAGCTTTATAAAAAGGCTGTAGCGGAAGTAGGAGAGGTGTGGCAAGGCGCGAAGCTGGCGGCTGTAAGCAGGGAAGAGATTCCTAGCAGGCCAAGAGCACGCGTCTGGCTGCCAACCGAACCAGCTAGTCCAGAAGAGATTCTTGAGATAATCAGAATCAGCAACCCCGATCTTCCGACAGGAAACTGGAAGATCGTGAGGCAAGAGGATGCAAAGGGGGGTTCCAGATTATCAACTATGATAATCAACACGGAGTCCCTGGCGCCGCTTGCCGCGACTAAGGGAGTAATCGACTTCGGTTTCGGGTCGATTACTCTCAAAGTATACAAAAAAGACGAGGCTGAAACACGAGAGGAAGGCAGCCCGTCCACAACTGATGCAGTTGCACTTGGAGGAGAGACAGCCCAACCGATGGAGCTCTCCGAGGTGACCGCACTTGGAGAGGAGATGGGCAGCCGACTGTCCCTGGCGTCAGACGAAGAAAACCTGTCGGACCCAAGGGACGGAAGGACTGCAAACGTCGGGGAAACAAGTTCCATGGGGGGAGAGACGGGAGACACCGGTGACTCCAATGGAAACAAAGAAAACTAGCCTGCGGTAGCGGGGAGTAAACAGGTAAGTAGGCTCAACTTGGTAAATTTATGCTAAATTTAATACAAATTAACCTACACCATTCAAAGGCGGCGTCGGCCGCCTTACTCCTCAGACTGACTAGATCAGAAGAGGACGTGGTCCTTATTCAAGAACCTTGGATAAACACCAACAGGATCTGTGGCCTTAAAATGAAAGGGTATAACTTATTATACTCAAGAAATTCGGGGAATATCAGATCCTGCATTCTTGGAAAAAATAATTTAAATATGTTCCTTCTTCCTCAATACAGCAATGGTGACGTAACTGCGGTCAGCCTAGAGGTTGGTGGCAGTATATTTTGGCTGGTCTCAGCCTATTTGGACCGGGACAAACAGGTTCCGCCGGATAACCTGGGGGACCTGGTTCTCGAATCATACAGGAAGAAGATTGGGGTGCTCCTTGGATGTGATGTAAATGCGCACCACGCAATCTGGGGAAGCACTGATATCAACGAGAGAGGTGAGTTACTTTTTGAATACATTTTAAACAACAACCTCATGGTGTGTAATATTGGGCAAGAACCCACTTTTATTACTAAAAATCGGCAGGAGGTTCTGGACGTAACCTTCGCCTCAAAAAACCTGTACCCTTTGGTCAGGGAATGGAGAGTGGCGAAGGAACACTCCTTCTCTGACCATCGTTACATAACATTTAGTCTTAACGTTTCCCCTGCCACCCGGAAACCTTTCAGGAATCCCAGAAAGACAAACTGGAGCAAGTACGGGGAAACCTTTATAGGACTACTACTACCAGAGACCCCTGAACCACCAGCGACAGTGAAGGAACTGAACAGCATAGTGGAAACTTTCACAATTGCCTGCAATCGGTCCTTCAACGCTGCTTGCCCAATAGTTAAACCCAGGGCAAGCAAAAACCGGCATGGTGGTCCAAGGAACTTGGGACCTACCGGAAAGCGTGTAGGAAAGCATTTAATAGAGCCAAAAGTACGAGAGAGGCTCAGGACTGGGACTCCTACAAGGAGGACCTCAAGATATACAAAAAAGAATTAAGGAAGGCACAGAGGAAATCATGGAGACCCTTCTGTGACAAAATAGAAGAAGTCTCCGAGACCTCTCGTCTTAGGAAGATTTTGTCTACCAATCCTACCAGTCCCAGTTATTTAATTAAACCAGATGGATCCTGGACTGCTTCTAGTAAGGAATCCTTGGAACTTCTCATCGAAACCCACTTTCCGGGAAGCTTCGATGACTTGACAGGGACTGGTACTCATCAAGAAGCAAACGTAATGCGCATAGAAGATATCGTAACCAAAGAACGGATCCTATGGGCAATTGAAGGGTTCAAACCCTATAAATCGGCGGGCCCTGACCGTATTATTCCCGCGGAGCTTCAGAAAAACTCGAGGATTATGCTCCCCTGGTTGGAGGTAATCTTCAAAGGGTGTTTAAAACTTGTCTGTACTCCGCGGGAGTGGATGGAGGTCAGAGTGATTTTTATTCCGAAAGCGGGTAAATGCTCGCAGGGCTACCCTAAAGACTTAAGACCAATAACTCTATCATCCTTTCTATTGAAAACCTTGGAAAGGCTGATAGATATCTACATACGCTCAAAAATTAGACCTAGTGACTGGGCTCAGACTCAGCACGCTTAATGTAAAGGGAAGTCTGTGGACACAGCTCTGCATGCCCTGGTAAGTACAATTGAGAAATCATTATTCTCGCAAGAGTTTTGTATGGTGGCGTTTCTTGACATTGAAGGCGCCTTAGACAATGTAAGGAAGGAGGCAATTCTGGAGGGATTGTCGCTACTAGGTGTGGATTACCCTATAAGTAGGTTAATCAATCATATGCTTGGGTGCAGGATGATTAACTCAGAGCTGGGGGAATCCACCATCAGGAGACGGGTGACTAGGGGAACCCCACAGGGAGGTGTTCTGTCTCCTCTGCTCTGGAATATAGCAATCAATGAGCTGCTATTAAAGCTGGAGAGAGAAGGGATCGGAGTGATTGCTTATGCAGATGATGTAGCGATAGCTGTCTCTGGGAAATACATAAGCACAGTGGCGGAGGTAATCCAAAATGCCCTCCTAATTATAACGAGGTGGGCCACCAAATGTGGATTGGCAATTAGCGCGTCTAAAACTGAATTGGTACTATTTACGATCAAATATAAAATCCCTGTAGTAGATCCACCTCTCCTAAATGGTAACAGACTAGCTTTTACGGACAAGGCAAGATTTCTAGGCGTAATCTTGGACAGTAAGCTAAGCTGGAAGCCCAACATTCTGGAAAGAGTAAACAAGGCCAATATAGCTTTGTACTCGTGTAGGAACGCCATCGGAAAGAGATGGCGCCTGACGCCGGAGCTGGTACACTGGCTATTCACTTCCGTAGTAAGACCTGTACTTATGTATGGGGTGAGCGTGTGGTGGCCAGCTCTTGATAAAATAACATACAGGAAAAGGATTGAGAAGGTGCAAAGAACGGCCTGCATGCTTATAAGCGGGGCACTGAGGACAACACCTACAAGTGCCTTAGAGGTCTTGTTTCACCTTCTCCCCGTGGACATTTATGGTAAGCAGATGGCGGCGATTACGGCCACTCGACTATCAGCCATATCTCAGTGGAAATGTCTTCAAATAGGACACTCGACGATAGTCAGATCGCTGAGGAAAGAACTGGCGAATATTGACTATGTTACACCGACTTTGTGCTTCGAGAAATGTTCGAAACCACCTGCCCTTCAAGGGAATCCTGGAAGAGCTGGTTGGCAGCTGAAACGGGAGCATTGCAGTTCTTTACGGATGGCTCCAAGGTAGACGGTTAAGTAGGAGCAGGAGTCCGATCTCGAGAACTGTAATGTGCGAGACTTATTACGCTACGTAAGCAGCTCAAACTGGTTCTCATAGGGGTAAAAGGGGAGTAAGATCCTGTGGTATCACAACGGACCGTTGCCGGTCTAAGTGTGCTGTAGCAGCCACTCAACCTAACCTAACCTACCCATACTCAGTATGTTGAGAAGGCCACAATTCACACGGCTGACTGAGTCACTCAGGTCCATGCCACCATAATGTTTGCGATTTTTGATCGAACAGAAATAGACCTCTTGAAGCACAATCAGCAGAGTTGTATGTAGAGAAAACATGTCGCCAATGCTGTCGCGACCATGAATTTAGAGTCTCTGCTGTTCTATTTCCGACGAATGTAAGTTAATCTTTTTATGTTATGAAAACTAAAAAAAATTATTTTTTAGAGGTTAAACCTCAACTTTATTGTTCTTAAGTAAAATTACAACTGATTTCTTATTCTAAAATTTTATATAAAGTAAGTTATATTTTTATGCTAGCGAAATATGCTTAGTTAGCTCTTTTATAGAAATATGTAATATTGTGGAATTTTCCCACATGCGAATTGCAACGTGCAATGGGAGTACAATTACCTTACAGGAAATCTGTCTGGAATTCTGAAATATGATTAGGCATGTTTAGAACGCGTGATAGTTGTTATCTAATTAACTCCTCCGGGCTTAAATGCGATTGTCCGCAATCGCTTAAAAATATGGAATATCATTAAGCTTCATTTTTGAAGAAGTAGGAGGGTCTGGATTTGTTTCGAGTTGTGGATTTTCTTCCAATTGGGTCTGTGGTGGTAATTCTGCCTTTTCTATTATTATTGAGGTATTTCTCTGCTTTAGACATAGATGAGTTATTGCTAGAAACATCAGCACTGTGATAGAAATGAGAGCGTAGCTTGAAAATCTGTTGAGGTTGGAATCTGTTTGCAACATCTCTATTGCGTCGGTGTTATTAATGTGGAGTTCATCCAGCATTTCTAAAGATAGAATTTTTTTTATTTCTTTCTCACTCGGGAGTGGATGTAATATTGCTGGAAGGACTTGAAATTTGGATTCCTCTTTAGAGATAAATGACTTGCCTTCAACGTTGAGTGTGAGGTTATTGAATTTTATAAGATAGGTGCCGTTTAACCTTTGGGGCAGCGTTCCCACGAGAATTGTGCCATTGAAGTTATTAAGGAGGATTATTCCTTGAGAAATTTCATCTACAGTTGGAATGTGTTGGATATTTGTGATGTTACACTTCGCAGCGAGACTTCTAAAGATATTTGGAATACAAGACGTGTCTGACAGGTTAACTAGGTTTTTCGTGTTACATATAGAAACAAAGTTAAACGTTTTACAATCTTGTTTTAGAGCCAAAATTTCGTTATCATTCTTAATAATATTTTCATGCAATACTTCGGTGGCAATATTGTTTCTTTTGACTGGCTTTAATATAATTTTTTGATAAATTTTATGATCCGTGATCGGAATGTTTACAATATAGAGAATAGATTTATAATTAGAAATGATTTTAATTTCAGCAAAATTTAATGCCTCTTCGGCAGTTGCAAATGGTAACTTTTCTTTTTTAAACGTATCTAAAGCTAGTTTAATTTCTTGCCTAGATAATATTAGTGAATTTATAATCCCTGCCTTTGCCCAATGTATTGCATAGTTTATATTTTGTAGGTCTTCTTTTAATATTTTTACTTTATATTCTAAGTCTAAGATTATTTTATTATTAAGATCTACATCAGTTTTGACAATATTTATTATTTCGCTATTTATGGCCGTTAAATTGTTAATTCTTTCCATGAACAAATTGTTTATAATTACTTGCTTATTGTTGTTTTCTAATACGTTATTTACCTTTTGTTTAATAGTAATAAAATCCTCATGGTCAGGATTTCCTGCAATCCATTTCCATGTGCTACCTATGAAATCTAGCGATCTCTTAAATTTGCGTGGTTTCATATTTTCGATTAGGCTTTGAATTTGTCAAAATTCGTGTAATATATAGGGAAACAGGTGATGTCGTTTGCTTGAGTCCGTATTGATGGCCGATTCGATTTCTGAAGTAATTTGTTCATATTCGTCTAAGTCGATAGCGTGTATGATTTTAAAATTGCCGGTTTGTATTTTGGCCTGTCCCGTATGTATAGATACTAGTAGTGAGTTCGTAAAGTCCAATAACTGTATGTTGGCGTTTGTAAGAAAAAGACAGTGTCTGTAATAGAGATTTTTACGAATAGGTTAGTTCCGTATGTTACTTTTATGTACAGTTCTTCCCGAGTTGGTTATAACGACAGAATTGTGGTTTTCTTTAACTATTTCTTGTACGAAACGAACTGTTAATTTGGATCCTAATCGCTTATTATGTTTGACGTAGATAATATCGCCAGGGGTGTATTGTTTCACCGGTTTCCTAATTTTGTTATGGTTTTTCATGTCCTTTTCTTGTTTTTTCTTTAGCTTCTCTATATTGCTCAATCGAACCTTTTCATACTGTTCTGGGTCTATGTTAGGCGTTCGACCGAAATAAATTTCTACCGGTTTCTTATTGGTAGTGGAATGAATAGTATGATTGTATTCATTCACAGCCCTTTCGATGAGTTGTTCAAAGGAACGAGGGGGTCCTTCGGCTCTGAGGCACCTCATTATCTCGGCTAGTGTAGAGTGAAATCTCTCGACCTGCCCATTCACTTCGCTTTTGAACGGTGGGGTCGTAAAAACATTAATTTTTAAATCATCCTTCATCATTGACATGATGGATGCGGAATTGAGTGATTTTTCGTTATCTATGACGACCACAGCTACGGGTACGCAGAAATAGAACAATACTTCCTGCAGCGGTTTTTTTATGTGTTCAATAGCGCGGGATTCGATTATCTTGGCTTGAGCGAATTTAGAGAATTTATCGATTGCTGTGAGCACAAGTTGTTTTTCGGTGGAAAAAATATCGATATGAATCGTATGGCCAGGATAATCAGGAATTGGAGTGGCGTGAATTTCCTGATTGTTAGGATGGCGTTCGTATTTATTTTCTTTGCACACCGTACAAGGTTTAATTAGATTAGATACTTTGAACGCCATATTTGGGAAGTAATATTTTCGCAGGATTTGCAACCGATTTTCGTATGCGTTCCTATGCGCGCGTTTGTGTTCGGCTAGAATTATCTCATCTTGTTGTTCCTCGCTTTCTATATCATCGACCATAACTTGAGTGTATCTGATTTTGTAGCTCTTAAAGTGAAGCGGGTAGATTTCTTGTATTTTACCCATTATAGGTTCTGAGGTAAAGAGTCCATTCACCAGGTTAGGATTTGCGTATCGTTTAAGAATTTTTATAAGGTCTGTTTCGGAATAATTAGGTTGGATGAAGATGTGTCTGATGTGTTTCGATGAAAAGAAGGATTTTATTTGATAACTATTTTCACAGTCGTCTGTTTTAAGAACAAGCTGATTGCGAAAAACGTTAATAGGAGCTTCGACCGTTGGTATTAGGTTATGGGAGGAACTTTTGTCACTATGTTGGGTAGCCGTTAAAGTGTGTGTTTCGATAGAGATTGGCAGTCTGGAGAGGGAATCCGCTACAATATTAGATTTACCTGGCTTATAAGTTAGCTCGTAGTTGTATTCCTCGAGGATGGATTTCCAACGCTTCATTTTGCTGTTGGTATTTTTGTTGCTTAGAGCATATGTTAATGGTTGGTGGTCCGTAAATATCTTGACCTTCCGAGACCCATAGAGGTAACTACGCAAAGAATTCAAGGCCCATATTATTGCCAACATTTCTTTCTCATTTGTGGCGTAGTTTTCCTCGGCCTTACTCAGCGTCCTTGAGATAAAGGTGATTGGACGATTTTGTTGCATTAACACAGCTCCGATCGCGTAATCCGAGGCGTCGGTAGTTAACTCAAATTCTTGATCAAAATTTGGATAAGAGAGCATTACTTCTTCCGAAATAAGCGTATTTTTTAGTTTCTCGAAAGCGCCTAGTGCTTGTTCGTCGAGGTGAATTTGTTTATTTTTTGAGGCGTTTTTGGACACTCGTCCATCCTCCCCACGTAAAAGTGTTGTCAGGGGTTTCGCAAGTCTTGCGTAACCTTTGACAAAACGTCGATAGTATCCCGACATACCTAAAAAGGATCTTAAATCCTTGAGGTTTTTTGGTGGGGATAGATTAACGATACCTTGAACCTTCTTCGGATTCGGTTTTATTCCGTTTATTCCGACGATAAAACCAAGGAATTCGACTTCTTTCTGAAGAAATTCGCATTTGTCTAACTGGATTTTCATGTTAGCAGCTTCTAAGGTCTGAAATACTAATTCGAGATTTCGGAAATGTTCGTCTTTATCTTTCCCAAATATTATTATATCGTCTATATAGACATAACAACGTTTGGTTATGTGCTCTCTGAGGATATCGTCTAACGTCCTTTGGAAAATGGACGGAGCGTTTTTCAAACCGAAAGGTAATCTAGTGAATTCGAACTTACCATTGTTTATGGAAAAAGCGGTTTTCTCAATGTCTGAGTTTTTGAGGGGTATTTGGTGAAACCCACTTTTGAGATCAATTGTTGTGAAAAATTGGTTCTTTCCTAAATTTGAAAGAACTTCATTTATCTCGGGAATGGGGTATTTATCGGAAATGGTAACAGAATTTAATTTACGGTAATGTATTACCATTCGATATTTTCTTTCTCCCGATGCGTCCTCCTTTTTAGGTACGATCCACACGGGTGAATTATAGGGGGACCGTGAAGGTCTTATTATGCCTTCCCTTAGCAGCTCGTTGATTTGTTTTTCAACTTCCTCTTTTAGAGCCATTGGGTAAGGATAAGCTCGAGAATATACTGGAGTATCTGTTGTAGTGCGTATTTCACCTTGGACTCTTGTTGTGTATGTCAACTTTCTATCGGGATCGGCAAATAATTTTGGGCATTTACGTATGATGGAGAAAAGTTTATGTCTTTGGTCATCGTCGAGATGTTCGATTCTGAGATCTATATTGTGCACGTCCTCTGTACGGTGTTGTTTTAGTGGGATTTTAAGGTCAGGGAAAATAGTCATATGTCCTTCGTTGGTGTGGATTACGGCTCGAAGCTTTCTCAAGGAGTCATTTCCGATTATGCCGTTAAAGGATTTTAGACTGGGAAGGATATAAAATTTAATTTTGTCTGTATTAATTCCGAAGAGGTTTATGAGAGAGTGATGGGTTATTTCAACACTTCCTCCTATGGAGTTAGCTAAGAAAGGTTTATCGTTGAGAATTGGTTCTCTAACGTGTTTTGGCTGTATGTAGTTTTTGTTTGATCCGGTGTCGATAAGGAATTTTAAAATCTCTCCGTTCCTGATTTTGAGTTCGTAATAAGGGAGCGAAGAGCGCTTTAATCTAAAAAATATATGTCTTCTAAGTTTTCGGGTTCGTCGTAAGTCGGATTATCATAGGCATCAACGTATTCTTCTAATGTTTGTTCTACTGAGTCGGCGGCCTCCTGATTATCTTCATTGGTTTCCAATTCCGTCTCTGGTGAATGCATATTTTCAGCGTTTGGTTCTGTATAGAACACTCTTTGAAGTTTGTTAGGAGGGTGTGACTGTTGGGATTGGAAAGCTCTTTTCTGTGTGGGTTGATTGGTTAAATGTGGTTTATTCATGTAATTAATATGCCTAGATTGCATACTTTGATCCACATCCATTGGTTCTGGTCTAGTAATCTGTCTCTGTGGATATGTCCATTGAGGTCTACTAGGTAAGTGCATTTTACTTTGGAAATGGGAATTATGTGGGAAGTTTGGTCTGTTGGGAGATTGGAATTGTCTTACGAAAATAGGTTGTTGTGGTCCTCGCGGGTTGTGCGCGAGTTGGGGGTAGAATGGTTGGTTGAATTTAAAGTCTTGAGTGTTATTTCGTCGGGGAGGCAAAGGTGGGCGAATTTCTCTCCTCTGGTAGTTATTTGCGTATTGGGTTCTAAAATCAATATTTTGAAGTTTGAGGCAGAGGTGTAGTGCCTGTGGTAAGTCCACAGGTTCTCTGATACTTAAAAGTCGAGGAAGATCTCCTTTTAAGCCTCTAACGAACGTGTCCAATGCTTTATCTCGGTAGGCTTGGGTCATGTTGGTCAAAGATTCATTGCCCATTTCAATACATGATAGTTTATTCAATATTAGTGACAGATGTTGGTACACTAATTGATAGAATTCTTGGATTGAGTGTGAACCTTGTACAAGAGTCGTCATCTGATATTCGAGTGTTCCTATATCTCTCTTATCTGCATAATGCAGAGTAAGACATCTCGAGATTTTTAACCAGTTTAACGGCGTATTGTAGGATTCCAAAGCTATGTCAGCACTTCCTGTGATTTTGTTGCGGACAACGCTTAGAATACCGTAGTATTTTGGCGTACCCTTCAAGTGTTCGTAAATTTTGAGGATACGGTCTACATTTTTTTTCCAGGAACTAAATTCGTTGGCGTGCCCAGAAAATTCTCTCAAGCTCTTCACTATATCAGGGATTTTATCTAAATCCGAGAGGGTTTGATCTAGGTTTAAATTTATAGTTTGGTCAGTGTCGTCTTGGGTGTTAAAGCTAGGATTTACATCAGTTAGTATCTGTCGTCCGTCCTTAATCAAGATGTCCCTTACAATTCTAGATATCTGCTCCGTCAAGGAATTGAGATCTAGGGGTTCGGTATTGCCTGTGTTTTCGGTTCTCCTGGAACCACTCGCGTCTAATACCGCCGGACGTACTAAGGGATTATTGGGATTAGTATGGGCCATTTCGAACGAGTAAATTTAAGCCGATAAAGAATAATATTCAACTACGATTTTGGAGATTGCGAGATAGCTTTAACCGCGATTTTTTTTTTTATATTTTTGATTTGTTCACTTCTGAATTTCACTGAACTATTTTAAATTTGGCCTTTTGTTTTTATTTTGTTTTGCTTTTTCTTTTTGTGTTTTTTTTTTTTTTGTTTATTCTTAAATCTATTTTGTTTTTTTGTTTTTAAATGTTAATTAAGTTTTAGTTTATTTTGTTATAAATTTCTTTTTCTTAAATCTATTTTGTTTTCCTTTTTTTTCTTTAAATGATTATTAAGTTTATTTTGTAAAAATAGGGCCTTTTAGTTTATTTTGTTATAAATTTATTTTTCTTGAATTTATTTTGTTTTTTGTTTTGAAATGTTTATTTTGTTAAATTAGGCCTTTTGAGTTTATTTTGTTATAATCTTTTGGTATTTTTATTGTTATAGTAATAATAATAATAAGAAATATATTAAAAATATATTTGGATATCACTTACAGTAATATAATGACGGAATGTAGGACTGCCATTCCTATGTTGAGTTGTAATTCCACTAAAGATGACACACGTTACCCGGTGAATTTTGTCCTAAACGTGTGGGGACCTGATGTGGTCTTCCAAATGCAACTGTACGAGCGGCTGTTTAATACTCTTGGTTGGTTAGTATCAAACTCCGTTTTATCCGTTCCTACGGTGACTTCGGGGCCTCGTTTCTCGTATCTTCCTTGCTTTGTGGTTTATAGGATTTTTAGTTCTACTGCTTGCCACGTCTGAGTCGTGCGGATCTTAAATTGAGTTAAAGCCTTTATCGTTTAATTTTTAACTTGTGAATTTTTATTAAATGAACTTTTTATTAAAAAAATTTTTTTTTTATTTATTTCGGTTCGTTTTTTCACTTGACACTTTGTTATTTTTCGATATATTTCTTTAACTAAAATTTTAAAATTTTTTGTTATTTTACTTTAACTAAAAAATTTTTCTTTTAAAATTTATTTGGATCACTACACGCACTTCACTTTCAGGTCCCTGCTCGGGCGCCAGTTAATCTTTTTATGTTATGAAAACTAAAAAAAATTATTTTTTAGAGGTTAAACCTCAACTTTATTGTTCTTAAGTAAAATTACAACTGATTTCTTATTCTAAAATTTTATATAAAGTAAGTTATATTTTTATGCTAGCGAAATATGCTTAGTTAGCTCTTTTATAGAAATATGTAATATTGTGGAATTTTCCCACATGCGAATTGCAACGTGCAATGGGAGTACAATTACCTTACAGGAAATCTGTCTGGAATTCTGAAATATGATTAGGCATGTTTAGAACGCGTGATAGTTGTTATCTAATTAACTTGTACTCTATCTTCTGGGATGACTTGCAAGCCAGTCCAGATCAATTGTTGAATCAGTCCAGCAATAGACTTGATCTATAGTCATCTGTGTTTCCTTCTTAACCAGATTTAGTAAATTCACTAATAGAAGAGCCACACACAACTCTAATATCTCTAATAATATCTCCGTCGGTCGATTCCATTCTAAAATGTACGACTGCTGCGTAGGCTTGCTGACTGGCATCACAAAAAGCCATGCATTTGTACCTTAAATGGCTTGACGTTTGATATCGATCTCGGGATGCGAATTTGATTGACCCTTTTCATGTCTTCGTATATTCGTAACCATTCTGTTGCTCGTCGTTCAGGCAACGGATCATCCCAATCCAAATGTTGGGCCCATAGTTGTTGAATAAAGATCTTGACTGAGACGATCACAGGACTAACCATTTCATCATGGAACGCTACACACGTGAACAGCGATTGCAAATCGTGCAAATTTTTTATCAAAATAATCGTTCTGTTGCTGCTACTTTAAGAGCATTACAGCCATTTTACGATCCATTTTACAAGCCAGCCTGTTCGACAACCGACCGTATAGTGGCAAAATTTGGGTCTACGTTTTCGCTACATAATGTTCCGGTGACCTCGAGAGCAAGAAGTGTTCGAAGTGTTGAAAGCATCGCAGCCGCCAGGGCTTCAGTTCAAAAAGACGCGAATGTGTCGCTCACACGACGTTCGCAACAATTGGGCCTTTCTGTGACATCATTGTGGCGAATTTTACGTAAAAATCTTGGCCTACATTCGTATAAGATCAAGCTGACACAACAACTAAAGCCGTTTGACCATTTGAAGCGACGCCGATTCGTGAATTGGGCTCAAGAGCAAATCGAAAGCAAAATATGCGTTACTGGGTAGGAAGCAACCCACACGTATGTTTAAGGCACCCACATGAGGCACCGTTGCATCCCGTAAAAGTCACTGTTAGGTGCGGATTACATGTCGGTGGCGTCATTGGGCCATATTTTTTCATCGACGATAACGGCCGCCACGTTACTGTTAATGGAAATCGATACCGCGATATGATAAACGATTTTTTTGGCCGCAATTGAATGGAATGGACTTGGACGACAAGTGGTTTCAGCAGGACGGGGCCATATGCCACACAGCACACGATACAATCGCGTTATTGAAGACTTAGTTCAATGAACGTGTTATTTCGCGAAATGGGCCCGTCCAGTGGCCGCCGCGCTCGTGTGATTTGACTCCCCTAGATTATTTTCTTTGGGGTTATGGAGTATTCTTTGGGGTATTCCAACCCGTAAATACACCTTGCCAATGGTCTTACGAACTCCTATTCTATAACAAGCAGGGTTTCTCGTTATTTGATCGCTATCAACTATATAAACTTGGCAGGGCCGGCTGATCGTTTCAATAAACGTTTGTTTGTTCCTATTGTTGAAATATTTTTCAGCCAGCCACTAGTACTGTCATAGATGATGAATCAGCCCACGAATTGCACTCCAATAAGGGTTATAGATATGTTCATTCACACCACCGGTGATTAGAATCCGGTATCTCCGGCCGGTCATTTCAATAAGCTATTAAGCACGATAGTACATAGCCAGGACTGTCAACATCCAAAGTCAATGCTTGGTCACATTTCAATAAGAAAACAATAATAAGTTGTAGGCCTCAAGGTGTCCCAAAATAAATTATTAAAAACAATAAAAGCTCTTTTGTCAGAGAAATGAAAAGTTGTTGCTTTTGTGTCTTAGAATTCAATTACTGAATCTTATAAATTAACAAAATTAATTATTTTTTTTGACTTTCATGTTATTTACGTTCCATGTACCTTCGTCATTTTGTGTTACTGGAAATCACCTGAGGTGGATTATACATTTATGAAAAATATGGAATTCGTTTTCCAATTAACTATGCTCTGCGGGTCCAATTAAGATGACATAACTTTTACCGTTAACGTGATTATGTGTGTACATTGCACCAGTGAACCTGTATCAAACTTTTAGGGTCACTCTTAATAGACGAACAAATTCAAATGAAATAAAAAATATTGTTTTACAAGCCAGCGTTAAGAGCTTCTAGCGTACTCCACCATTAACCTTGCTTTGATCGATTGACTATTGTGAATATTCGTTATAGAATTGGAATAGTGAGCTTACCAAACAACGCCTAACCCACTCGGGCACTTGCTCATCTAAGAGTGAAACTAGATCGATCAAATGGTAAGAAAAGCTCATCTGAGTAATTTTTCCTGCAGTAGATCCGTAATCTAGTCAATTTATCTCTTTTACCAGAAGAACCATACCTGCCAAGCGGAATAGATAATAAGATCTTAGAATTTTGTATGTATAACCCAGCACCATCTAGATTACGGCATACTAATCCGTCAGTGAAGATTATAATATCGTTACCGGAGGGGTAGGATGGGCTGTTACAATCCCATATGTGATTTCCGGTAATATTGACTTGAAATAATTTCACGAAGACGTGCTTTGTCACCATAGTGTCTGAGGGCATGTGGGCAGTTGTGTGTCGGCCCAAATGTTGCATGCTTTGTTGCATTTCTGTTCTTTATGTTTTTGCCAAGTAATCTTCCAATCTAACCAGACCTCCAGATACTCGATTTCCGAAGAGAGTAGGATCGTATGAGCCCAATTTTTTGGAAGACTAAAGATTTTCAGTTGCATAGATTATTGCATTGAAGGATACATTGTCAAGAGCGCTTTCAATGTCTAGAAACGCTCTCAAGGTACATTCTTTCATGGACTTCATGGAGTGCTTTTTTGCCTGTTCATATCTGGGCTTTCCATCCTTTGGGATGAACAATACCGTGGCTTTTCTTAGTTCTTGGAATGTACCCCAGGGTCAAACTGTCTCTGAAGATATGTTCAAGATGGTCAAGGATAATTTTCAGTCCTTGATATAGGAAACTCGCAAATATCCCGTCTGAACTTGGTGTTGACATATTTAGATAGTAATATATTGCTTTTTTTCATGCGTCGTTCTATGAGAGAGGACGATGCCTTTGAATACTGTAAATGTATCTGTGTAAACTTCCAATCAAGTTGGGATGGTGGAGGACAGTTTTCCCTTGACCCTCCTGCACTCCTTTGGCATCACATTTATTGTGATCCTATAGAGCAAAGAAGAGTTTAAAACCAAGTGCTTTAAGCCCGGGTCTTGATTTTCTAGACCCTTCTGAATACCTGAAGGTTCTTTATTCGGGCCCGGGACAAAAACTGTAACCCTTACAGGCTTGGGTAGATCGCAGAACAGGATACACTCCAGCTCAGCTCCCTCCCAGGGATGTAAATTCGATACAGCTTCGAGGAGCCACATAAGAGATTTATCGTTTGCACACTGCATGCTTAGAATGACGTAGTACAAACCATAACCCTCAAAACCCATAAGTTCTCCAAAAGCACAAGGTAACGAGTAATTTGCTCGAAAAGTGATGAACGTCATAAAGATTCATGTCTGTGACAAGCACACTGGCCTCGGGAAGTACAACTTCTTAAAACTCCGTTTCTAAATTTCTTCCGATCCTGAGCCGTTCTCTCGGTTAACCTGTGACTTGAAACCAGAAGGTACCTTCTGTCTTTTAGTTTGGTTCCATGGAGAGGGCGTAATTGTGTCCGACCTGTTTTTTCTTCCAAAGAAAAAGGATTTTTGCCGTCAAAATCGACAAGTGAATGAGTTTTGTCTTTTCCGCTGACATCCTAAGATCTTCTTCTTAGTTGAAGAGCTTTTGACCACTTGCACCTCCGACGGTTGTGGTAATCGAATCTTAATTTAGAGGAACCGTGCAGTGCAACCAACCCTGATGGTGTTAGACTGAGGTTTTTAGTACAGACAAAACAAAATCTCTGAGTCTTATCTTCGACAGCAAACATGACTGGAAACCAACCTGACGGATTTTAGTGGAAGTACCGATATGGATATTCAGCTTCATCAAAAGGTCAGAATGGTTCGACTAGATGAATAAACTAAAACCATATGGTATGGTTTAAACGAGGTTCCGCACTCAAGATTAAAATAAGAAGTATTTAACTGTTGATCTCTAATAAATCTATCAATCAGAACAAGTAATTTGTCTGTCAAATAGAGCGAAAAGACTGATCAGTACACTCCTGCTACACAATAAAAAAGACTCGAATTCAAAACAACAAGATTTATTAATTTACTAGTCAAACGCCATTCTTTAGGTTCAACATAAACGCAAGATGATTCTTCACCAACAATGTTGCCGGCAGAAAGGATGTTACAACCCGGTAAACTAGAAGTAAGAAGTAGTTCAGAAACTTTTTTTTTAAAAGAAGTAAACTCGCTACTTGGTAGATTAAGCAGATTGATCCTAAAACTCTGGTTGGATCTGTGTTAAGATCTTAAAATTTTGGAGTAAGATCAGATGGAATGGATGCTGAAATAACGATGGTGTAGTCTGGAGTAGAAAAACCACTATCGTATGAAACTGTTCCTTTGAGAGGAAGTGGAAAGTAGATCTCGTATTTGACTTATAAAAACTTGAATTTTTCGAAAGCTTCAGGCATAAGTTTACCTCTTTTTGAATCGAACCAGTAACTCCGAAAATATTGCTTAAGTTGACATAACTACGCCACCTTTCGAGTTGCCATAACTACGCCATACCCTTAATACTAATCGAGCTATGTTATCAAGTTGTTTTTGGCCATTAAATTTCTGGAAACACTATTGGTGAATAGGGTGGTTCCATCTATTTTGGGTTTTAAAATTCACTCATTCAAGGTCATTATTGTGCGCAGGCAAACCAACTTGGTGTAGGAAATGTAGACATTGTCGATAATTACGAGGTCGATGTTGACAACGAATTCGTTTCTCACCGTTAACAAGTTCGAAAATTTTCAATAAAGACCTGGTTAAGGCTTACCTATATTCAGCCTTAATGTCCAATCTTCAACACATACACTCAACAGGTTACGCAATCAATATCGAATTTATTTACCTTCTCAACAAATGAGCTACTATAATCTAACTGGAGATCGTTGTCTCGAGCAAGCAACAACTTTTATGGTATGAGATCTTTCTTGTGCTCAAAGGGAAGGGAGATAATGTTCCTGATTGTAACGCTTTAAGTTCCACCGAGAACTTCTCTTCTTCTACCTACTTCATACACCAAATAGACGCTTCCTTCAACTCTATGCGCTTTTAAGAAATCCTTTTTGTGACGGCGTCTTTGACTTCTTAACTAGAATCTTAATACACCTTTAAATGTAACACAGTATTCGAATAATTTTTGTCCATGACGAATAACTAGAACTTAATTTCTGCAACAATGTTTCCCTTGCCTCCACTTCTAACTGTTTCAGCACATTAGCTCTATCTTCTTCAGAAACCATTTTATTGTTGATGGTAAAATCCTCTTGCGGTATATTGTCCCGCACTCATGCCCTTCTTATTAAGAAGGATATATTCCTCTATTGCCAATCGGCCGGGTTATCCTTGCTTTGACAATACGACCAGTGTTTTCTTGGAATAATCTCTAATATTTTTGAGGTACGGTTTCCTATGTAACACTTCCAGGATGCTCTGATAACCACGCAATAACCGTCGTCGAGTCGGCCCACGCATAAATGTTAGTAATCGGCAATGCTTCTGTTTTCTTTATTGATTGATCAAATTTTCCAGTTGTAGAGCTCCACATAGTGCAAGACGAGGTAGCGATATTTGCCGCATTGGTGCTACCCGTGTTTTTGAAGTTATTAATTGTGTTTTATATATGCCTGATATATCCTTGTTACGAATATAAATCACAGTCGCGTAAGCCATTTCACTTGCATTTGAGAAGCAGTGAAGATGGAGTTGTGTTTGTCCACATCCAAATTTCTCCAACCACAGTTTTTGAAAAAAAATATTTGTAACCACTTTAACTGGCGCCAGCCATCCCATCGGATCTTAAATTCTGGTTGACTCTGACAACATGGAACGTTTCATCGTCAAAGATGGTTTAGTGTTAACGCCGCATTGAATGAAAAGATGTCTGTTTCAGGACACCAATATATTCCAAGAACTTTAGTAATCTCTCCGAAATATTCACAATGCTTGTATAGAGGTTACTTCAGCGTTATCTGCTTCTGGTTTCCACAATATTTGTTGACATTTCATATATTCTGAGCCATGAGTATCTGACGGAGTATCGAGGAAACCTTAATATGATTTCCAATAACGTTGGTTGAATGGTCGGCCCAGTTAATATAGGATATCGTTTAACGATTTTCCATTTGACGTTTTACAGGAAGCATCGAAAACGACACGTAATTTGGTTGTTGTACTCTCCTGTTTAAATACCGCATGGTGAGGTAGAAAAAGATTTAAGGTCGTACTAGGTTCTGACCAAGATTCTTCTTCCATGTGACCTAATTCTAGGTACTCGTTTATGAAATCGCAATTGGCCCTTTTTGATTTATGAGTTTTGGCAAACTTCCACTCTATTGGCCTTAGTCTAGCTAGTGCCGCTTGATATGACTCACCCAAGAACTCGTTGTCTTCTTTAAATGGAAGTCGATCCAAATATTTGTTCATGCCCTATAACTTCAATGAAGCAATCTGCTCCCAGTATAATGTCAATCTCTCCCGGGCAGTAAAATTTAGGATTTAGATCCACCCCTTCTGTGTATTCCATACGAGTGATATCAAAATAATTTGATGGTAACTTTGAGATTTTATGACGCACGTGTCAAGTTGCTACTCCGCTGAACCATATTCGCGCATTTTGAGGCGAAAGCGCTGATTAAAACATTTATTTAAAATGAGAGAAACCTGTGACCCAGAATCAATGGAGTACTCGACACTGGATCATTTGTCCACTTAAAGTTTCAACCTGCATTCGTACTGGTTGCATCTGAACTGGTCGCGTGTTTTTCTCACTGCCTTCTGTAATAGCACAGCTAGTAGTCACTGCTTCTGCGGTTTCTTCTTCAGAGATGGATCGGCCATAATATATTTACTTGTAGTTTCGTTGTCTAGCTTGCCAGATTGCAAGATGCAGAAAACAGATGAGGCTGCAAGATGTTTTCCATACAAACAATTACGACAACGACCTTGTTCATGAATATATGTGATGCGCTCGTTAATTGGCAATCCATTGAATTGGTCGCATTGGAATATCGAATAATTTCCAGAACATACAAAACAATCGCATTGTACTGATGCCACATTAGGTGTCACTGGTTTAAGTGACACAATAAACGATCTATTTTGAAGCTTCGAAATCACGTCGCAACTCTCTATTGCATCGCAGTATTTATTGAGAAACTCAAAGATGCTGTGCCCAGGCTTGTCTGGTTTTATCACCAATTTTAGTTAATAAAATGCAGATGAGCCACAGGTCTCTTGAGTTTTTCCGACCACTTAATGCTTTTAACTCCCTTATTACTTCATCCGACACATCAAATATATTGCGCAACGCTTTGGCTGCACCTTGCGTGATTGATATTTGTTGCATGAATGTTTTTATTAATGATGTCATCACGTGTTGCTTGCGATCGTACCGTTTTATTTGAGGTAGCTTTTCCATCCGGAGATAAGTGGTTTCCACCTGACTTTCTCAAGAAGATATCCGAATTGCAATTATTTTTATACAACGGTTCTCTCTTTCTCTCTCGTCTCTCTCTCTCTCTCTCTCTCTCTCTCTCTCTTACAGGGTATTAGCTTTGGCATCTACTCTCCATCGTATGGTTTGAGAAGCTTTGGCAGTTTGCACACATACTATATCTGTCCTCAACTCGTTGAACAATCCCTTAACCATAACTTTGTTTTAACCGAGAAGATTAAAAAAAAATTAATATCCGAAAGGGATTGAAAAAACTTTTGAATCTCTTCGATAACAACAAAGCTGCGGCGTGTAGCGTTACAGGGTCGGTTGAACGCATTGGGTTAACGCATACTACCATCTGCAAGCGAATCCGGCTGAAAGGGTGAACAGAAGCATTCTTTTAGCCATACGAAGTTATATAGGCGAGGACCACAGCAATTGGGACGACAAGATAGGTCAGATGTGCTTTAAGAACGACGGTACATAAATCTTCGAGGTACACACCTTACTTCTCTGCCATAGAGAACGAAGATGGTCGTCAAAATCAAGAAGATCATGTACGAGAAATGGAGAACTACGCACATAGCCTTGAAGAAGAACTTCAAACAGTCCTATACCGCGGATGGATATAATTAAAAGCGAAAATTGTTGCTATCCGCCTGTTAAAATCAGGATCCGCCGGTTAAAATCCTACCAAATTACTCACCTGTATAATAGCCAAAAACAAAAAAAAATAGAACCGAACAAATTCCGATTGTGAGTTTAATGAGATGATCAAGATTCAGGCGGAGTTATAGTTGACCTAGTGAAGACTAGATAACAGAACAGATAGATGAGAATTGTTACGAACGCGGGTGACATCTCTGATTGGATAGAATTACTAAATTTTCGTTCTTGAAAATCAGCATGAATCGCAGTATACAGGCGAAATAAAAGACAAACAGAAACTGACCGAGAAGCGTGCAAAACGAGTATAAATACGCGAACAGAAAGCGTTGAGTTTTAGTTTGAATTGGGACAGCGATAAATCAAAATCGGGAAAAAGTGATAAAAAGTGAAATAGTGAAAAAGTGAATGTAAGATTGAATTAAAAGTACTGAAAAAGTGAATTGTGGTGATTTTTAATAAAAGTTATTGTGAAAAATAAACAAGTGGCTTTTATTATTCACAATCCAGTGATCGAACCGTGGATTGGTTTGAATCCCTACTAGGGGAAAACGTAACAAGAGAAACGTTTTTAAAGTTCTCGTGAAATCTCGAGCCACTGAATTTGAAAGTCCGCCAACCAGGAGCGAAAAGAGTGAAAGACAAACAATATGACGAGGCAGACGGCGTGTACGGCGATATCGTGAAGGATAGCGGTCACTTACCTGCAGCGGACTCACGAGAGCGATATTTTTTGTCTACCAAAGCCACAACCGCGACACAGGAGAGCACGTAATAGGCACTTGGGGCGGGAGATATCAAATTCGAATACTGATAGGCAGGATGTAAAAGGGATTTTTCACCATATGATTACGATCGGTGATATGACCCCTGTTGGATTTCAGAATGCATGAGCAAACCAATCTTCCGTGTCAGTATTAAAGGCTGGCATGAAGCGGACTAACAGCCGTACCTCCTCGATTTGGCTATATAATGGCATATGATATGTACTTAAGCGAACCGCGAAGGGGTTAGGAGAGCCTTGAGCATCAAACCAGATTATAAAGATAGAAATAGACATGTCAAGGTATTTTCATAAGCTCATCTTAATCAGATAGCAGTTGTCAGTGATGGCATTGGTAACAGAGAATATGAATGATACGCTTAATTTTATCAGTACATGTCCGGATTTCGACTGCATCTGACCCGTTGTGCACAGTTACAAGAAAATTTATATGCACGCTTTGATAAAATCCACCTTGATGAGTTTCAGACATATTTCAAAATAATAGTCGTAGATTTACCACATACTTGAAAAGAATTTTGAACACATCTGCCTTATATTATTGGAGAAACATTGAAAGTGTTGTCGAGCTATCTATAATCCGATTGACTACATCCTTGTCATGTGTTAAAATTGTCATGTCACATCAAAACCAAGGTTAGAGCTTAAATAATTCAACATAACATGAAATACCTTTGAGAAAATAAACTTATCCAATTATGAAACCTAATTAAGAAACAACATCATAAAGAAAATGTGTACAACTGGATTAACGAAAGTGTCAACTCATTCTCAGCCCCTCGCCGTATCTGTATGGATGACACGACTTTTTGATTCACTCGTATATAAACGAGACGATATATGTATCCTTTTGATACAATATTCATGAATGAAAGCTCCTTCGCTTAACTCGACTATATACGTATATGCAATTAGACTGATTGGTTTGATTTAATAATTCATGTATTGAATATGGATCCAATTCAATTTACTTCACTTTGAAGCTTTTTTTCATCCTTTTGTGTTTGTATAAAAGCTTCTTCTTGTTCTTATTGATATAGACGACTAGTGTGTAAACAGAGGTAGAAACTATGAAGCTTTATGCAATTTTCTACTGTTTATTGATTTATTGGGGGAAGGGGGGCTGATGGGCAATACATACCAATATATAGGGATTACGTTTTTATCGTTGTACACCAAGCTGTTGTTGTTTGTGTGCTGTGAATTCTAGAATTTTAATAAAATATATTTTTCCGAATCGATTATACCTTAAAGCGATAGTTTTGTGCATCTATACAGGTAGAGCTTTTGTAAATAAATTGGATATTGAACAAAACATATGTACAACCACAAACTAGAAATGCAAACATGGATGCGTTTGGAAATTTTATTCGTTTTTCAATTTTACCAATCAATGTGGGAATGGGCACAGGACGTGTACCAACTGTAAATATTGTTTTACATGCTATAATTTGTATCGTTTGCTTAACGATTTTACGTGCTGGTAAAGCGAATTGCCAACTAAATATAGATATAAAGGCCGCTAACGACCGGGCACCACGTATCAGAGTAGAACATAGCTCAGTCTCAAATACACCAGCCTAAATAGACAAAGACCTGGACTAAACTTTTGGTGTTGCTTTACATACATAATTATGGTACAACAACAATATCCATATACTCGTACATTGTATATTGGTCACATAAATATGTTCCCATCAAATTATGCAATTTCATCATAATGTTGATCAGGTTTTATTACAGATTGTCGAACCTGGAACGTTATCCAAAACACATTCCTATTTAGACGAGCGCCAAGAGATGAAACGGGTATACACAAAAGCGATGGACGACATCCGGGACCTTGAAGAGAACATTTCCAAGCTTGAAAAGGCCATCCACAAGCCTATCGTATCTGCAAGTCTCCCACTCAACCTCCTTGGGACCGAATCATCATTCACCAGACATCAAAAACAACACCTCCAAGATCCGATAAAACAAGAAAATTCACTGAGCCATTGCAGCAACCAAAACATCACGGTTCAAGTGACTACAGGTCATCCATCAGCCGCAAAGTATTAGAAACTTGCATGACACCATCATTGAGATGTAACACAACATCAAAAATCTCCATAGTTGGAAAATCCATTTGAAGCCATTGTCGCACATCTTGTAATGCAGAAGTTAGACTCCGACACTTTGGAGCGTTTTGAGGACAGCCTCGATTGCCGACGCGAAGTGGCACCGTTAAAGAATTGCTTAGAATTCTTATTACGAAGGTTTCAATCGTAAGAAGCCTCTGAAATGAACAAATCATTAACCAGCAGGGCAGCTAAACCTGAGTACAAGATCCAGCGGAAAGTACTCATAAATACGGAAAACAGCCACCAGAGACCGATTATACCAAAATCTACGATCTTCTTATTACCAAGAATACGGGCATTTCATCACGCGATGTCACCACTTTCGCAATATTAGCATAAAAATACGCATTGCCTGTTGCATAACACGAAGTTAGTATCAGCTGTTCCACGAACCAATTCAACAACCAGAAAAAAAGTGTATCAATTGGGACCTTGGAGGGTACTCAAACAACATTATTAGCAACAGCCGTTGTAACGATGAATTCCATTTGTGGTGTTCCAAGTAATGTACGAGCTTTAATAGATCCAGGATCACAAGTCTCTTTGATCACGGAATCCGCGGTTCAAATTCTTGGTGCACCACTGCAACAAACTACAGTAAATATATCAGGAATGGGGCTAGTAATATAAATACGGTAAATTCCATTGTAACAATCTACCTTAAACCGCATTTTCCATCAACATACAAATTAAAGGTAAAGGCATACGTATTGCCAAAAATTACAATGGATGTACCAGAGCAACCTATAACACGAAGCCACAACGATAGGTGGAGTAAATTGGTTTTGGCTGATCCGAAATATCAGCTTCCAGACGTGAGCTGACGTGTACAGCGACTTCATTGGCACTCAAATCATTTAGAGTAAGCCAAGCGCAATAAAAACTGGCCGCGGTTGGGTAATATCTGGTCCAACTCCAATCAACGGAGCGCAACCAAGGACTGCAGTTCATATTGGAAACAAAAACGAGGAAAATATGGAGAGATTCTGGGAAATAGAAGAAATTCCAAACAACAGGGATAGGCCAGAGATCGAACATGAATGTGAACAGATTTTCTCGCAGACAACCAGCCGAAACCATAACGGGAGATATATTGTTCAAATACCATTAAAAGAACTTTAAGTAGACCTGTTGGGATATTCCAAACATCAAGCACTCCAATGTTTCTTACAATTGGAGAAGAAATTGGATCGGGACCCTAACCTAAGGAAGCTGTATGTAAATTTTATGAACACGTACAATAATTTCAAACATATGAAACCAGTTAAACCCAATAAAGGAAAGCACAATCTGCCTCATCATGCGATAATAAAGAATACAATAAACCACAAAAATTCGGGTAGGTTCGATTCGTCCATGCAGACATCTACATATATTGGGCCTCCACTACAGAATGACTTGTGGTCCATATTACTGAGATGCAATTCGGACACGACATCAACTGGCTGAAGATGAGTTCCCTCAACATCCAGAAGCGAGAAGCATCCTTAAACCCGATTTCTATGTAGATGATATCCTATGGGGCGCTGACACCGTCGAAGAAGCTCAACAGCTGCAATCCCAACTAGTTAAACTTCTTCAGAAGGGAAAAATGGAACTGGGTAAATGGTCTAGCAATCATCAGACCCTCTTGTCCGAGGTTCCTGAAGACTGTATCGAAACTGTATCGACAGTATGGAGTTTGGATTTGGACTGGGATGACTTACTGCCATCCGAATTCTCTGAGAAATGGGATCATCTAAAGAAGGATTTTAATGGAAGTCAAGACATTTTATATCTCACTAGTGAAACAGTTCTTAGTGTTAAGCTGTTAAGTAGTGAATTATTACAATTGGTTATGGGATCAAAAGGTTATAATATGTATGTATATTCATTGGACGGTGAACATACTACCCATGAGTATGTATTCAAAACGATCAGGTGTAGCTTTGATCTCTTTGTAAGCATAATTCCTTGCATGACTCTAGACTTCGAGACGTAGCAGTATAAGACACACCTGGGAGCAAAATATTGTGTTCAATTATCGAATGCCTTCCTTGTCTATAACCAGGTTCAGTTTAATACTGAACTTCTCAGCCCAGATGTTTGTGGTTGATACGAGTCGGCAAGTCTCAGCCTTTTTCAATCAACCCAGCTCCTTTGAGATGAGCTTGTCGATATAAGACAAAATGAGATCTAAATCTCGAATGAGTTCGTTGATAGGTTGCTGAACCTGAAACATGGTAAAGTATGAAGTGATTAAAAGGAATTATCTGGACCACTATAACTGTGGGTTGTTTTACCGTTGAATACAACTCTACCTGGAAAAAGAAGTGGGTCCCGAAAATTGGTAGCTTATGCAAACCTGTTTAAACCAGAGACTTGATATCCAAATCGCCCGATTGTTTCGTAACAGCTACCGCTTTCGCAGGTTTTCAGTTTCTGGTATAACTGAGGCGAATGAAAAATATTACCTGTAGTATCGAGAGATTCAAAGACATTGCATTATGGGCCGAATCAAGTGTTAAGTCAATCGAGGATATGATCTTCTAGATAGTGCACCCATCGGGTTTTAATCCTTGTCGGAGCATCTGGAACCCAGACTAATCGTAGTAACCAACTACTAGTGGGGCTTTAATGATGCACGGTATAAAAAGCAGTAATAATTTATGGCTTTGAAGCCATAAACGGAACTTTCCGTGTCTCAGCTGAGACCTTATGAATCATTTCACCGTATTGGTGCACATTGTAGGTGGTTAGTCCAACGAATGATTTTACACAGAACCGCTTTTTTGTCATCCGGTGCATGTTAATTTTTGTTCAACGGCGAGAATCGAATTCGAGACTCTCTTAATCGTTAAGCTACAACCGGGATAAAAAGCAGTAAAAGTCTAAAAACTTAGACAAAATAGATGATAAATTGTGATCCAGAAGCATTAACGATGAGGTCTAGAAAAATTATTCCAGTACATAGTCTACTTTCGAGATAATGATAAATCGAGCAGGACGCTTATCACATAATATCCTATACGCTGAACTTCTGAAGATTCTGTGACATGGACCATAAAACCTATACGAACGAGCATTAAGTACCGTATAATATTGTACCTATTATTTAATATACAGTGGTGTAGTATATTACATTCATACTTATCTACAGCTACAGTGGTATAGAACATTACATTCCTCCACTTGCGGCTAAAATATCACTCGATGACTCAGCTCGAACTCTCGTAATCTGGATTAGTAGGTTCTTTAACTGGTTTCTTTGTCATAGGGAGTTCCATTATTTGATTGATAACTTCGGATGGCTCCGTTTCATTATCACGTGATAGCAATTGATCACGTCTCCACTTGGTATGAGACTGGGCCAGTTGTTTTGGTGGCAATCACCTGCATCGTAGTTTCGGGCCCAAACGTCAGAATTTTCTGATAGAACTCTAGTCTTGCGTTCAATACTCATTTTTTCTCTCGATACCCGAATTGTATCAGGATGTAGACGATCAAAATTCGTACCTATTCGACGGTTGAAAAGCAGTTCGGCTGGACTTTTTCCAGTACTAGTTGATGGCGTCGCATGGTGATGATGCACTAATGTTGCCAATCGTTTACGAATATCACCACTGAATTCTTTCTTCAAGTAATCTTTGGTAGACCGTACCATTCGCTCTGCTTGTCAAGTCTCATGACTTCCGGAATATAATGTGTTGCGCACGAAGCGATTGAATGCATTGGTGCTTGGTGATTCTCACATTGAGATTCTTGGCAAGGTATACAGGAACGGACGGCCATTTCATTATCTTCATCAATCTTAGGCCACCACACAAAGCTCCTCGCCATCGATTTCGTACGTACTACCCCTGGATTGGCTGTATGCAGTGCGGCGAGGATGGTCTTACGGTAGCATGATGGAATAATCGTAGGCTTATCTGGATTGAATAATCCTAGGAGCGGTTTGTGATCGGTCACGATTGTAAACTCACGACCATTGACAAAATCGTAAAACTTTTTTACGCCGGCGATAATTGATAAGGACTCTTTATCAATTTGAGCATATCAACGTTCGGTGGCTGTGAACGTCCTAGAAAAGAAAGCAATCGGACGGTCCTAATAACCCACCTTATGTGACAATAATACTCCAATGCCGTATGGGGAAGCATCACATTCTAACAGCAATGGCAGTTTCTCATCCTATGATATGAGAACATTATTGGTTGTAAGAGCAGCTTTAAGGTCGTCAAAACTTCTTTGTTGAGTAGTGGCCTACGACCACTTGATATTGTTATGAAGGCCCAGAAATTCAACAGGCCCAAAAAAGCTTGAAGTTGGGTTTAATTTGTTGGGGGCGGTGGATTTCGGATAGCCTTAACCTTGTCTTCGGTAGGACGAAGACCATAGGAGTCGATTTGGTATCCCATAAAATCGACAGCATCGCTTCCAATCACACATTTATCCTTTCGAAGGCGAATTCCCGCTTCATCAAAATGTAGAAAGATTTGGCTCAATCTTTGGTGTAGTTCATCAGCAGAAGAAGCGATGATAATAACGTCATCAAAATACGGAATAACCCCTGCAATTTCTCCAAGCAAATTTTCAATGAAGCTCTGTAAAATACCTGGTGCCGTTGAGATTCCAAACTGGAGGCGCTTCACCTTAAAAGCCCCTTTGTGAGTTGCGATGGTTTGGACCATGGTAGTGTTATCGTCAACGGTGAGTTGCTGGTAGGCTTGGGCCTAATCCAGCTTTGCAAATATCGATCCTCTTGGCATCATAGATAGCAAATGGGTTACTGACGGAATTGGAAAAGCCAGCACGAAAGTGCTTTGTTAACGGTTGACTTATATTCCCCGCAAATCCGTACTGATCCGTCAGATTTAATCACTGGGACAATCGGTGTCGCCCAATCACTGTAGTCCACAAACTCTAAAATTCCCTGGTCTAACATTTTTTGTAGTTCCGCTTCGAATGGTTCACGAAGACAGAGTGGTACTCGTCGTGGCGGTATACGAATTGGTACGACGGTTGGATCCAATTTCCATGAAACGGGTGGGCCACGGGATTCTCCAAGCTCATTGGAAAATAAATGTTGACACATTTCCATTATTTTCAAGAATTCTGTCGATTGAATAGAACACACTCCCTGGATAGAAATTCCTAGTGGTTCCAACCAGTCGACGCCCAAAATGTCTACAGCGGCTTGCTGTAGACTCGGTGGAGATTTCTAAATAGTACGAACGGTCCGTTCCGATTTAATTGTGTATCTGGATCCCGAGTCTACTTCGAACTGGCAGGGTACTTTGTTGATTATCACTCGTGTATCACTCCTTCGACACGGAGATCTGATTGACATGGTTTTTGTACCGTATACTCTTCTTAGTGTTCCTTTTGTTCTGATTCCTGTTGGCAGGACAAGAACGACAGACTCGCTGTAGATGGCCGATGAGGCCACAGAATGCACAAATCGAACTTTGATGTTTACAGGTTGTTCGCATATGATTTCGGTTTTGTTCATGGTAATTGACCCTCGTGGAGTGGGCGGCACGAGCAGTATCGGATGACTGTCGCGATTGCTGAACAAATTTCGCTTGACTGGACTGCTGTTGGGCAGTGGTGTTAGCTTTGTGATCTTCTGATGCTGTTTCAGCAGAAACGGCGTTTTCATAAACTCTCTGTAACGTCAAGGTCTTCTCCGCAAGGAATTGTTGTTGCAATGCCGAATTTCGAATTCCACAGACAATTCGATCGGGAAGCATGCGGTCGAGACTGCCAGATGGAAAATTACACTCCTTCGCTAATCGTCGAAGCTCGGCGATGTACTCAGCGACTTTCTCTTCCCCATTTGCTGTCGTTTGAAAAATTTAAATGATGCAGCAATCTCGGACGGAGTGGGGGAAAAGTGGTCAGTAAGGCGTTTAATAATATCTTTATAAACTATCTCACTAACCTTTTGAGGAGTTCATATGTTGTTCCTCCACATAGCGTTAAGAAAATCGTACGCTTTTTTGTTGCATCTACGATGTCGTTAGCTTCGAAATATAAGTCAAAACGACGGCAATACCCTTGCCAGCTAGCTCTTTTTTAAAGCTCATATGGTTCCATGTTTCCAATTGATGATATCGGCAAATACACGGAAAGGTTTAGTATCGCCTTCCTGGGGAAAAAAATGAGATCACATCTACGAAATGACGGATGGTGTGTAGAGGCAGTCCTTAACATTTGAACTACCGACCCTGGGTAGTTCAAATGTTAAGGCTACAAAAACAATCAGTTCTACATAAAAACAGGTGAGTGATACACAGAGAAGAAAGATTTAGTCCAACTAGTGGCCAGAATCCGTTGTACATGCGTCAAACGTCCTAATTTCTCATGTTTTGAGTGGTTATAGCCAGTTGCGGTTAAATTAATGGACTCCACGAGAAGCAATCAGCGCGATAGGAATGGTCATCACACCATCTTGGGCAGCCCACAGTTATCACTACGAATTGAAGAGCTATTAAGGCTAAAATAGCAGAACTCATGGGACAGTTATATAGGGACCAGCGATATAGGGACGGATCTTATTGGTGCTAGATGTCTTCAAGTTTTATAAATTAGCCGGGTCTAGTTTATCTTCCGAAAAGGCTACGTCTGATACATAATTTTAGGGGGTGGAAAAAATTCAATATAAACACACTGAATGACGTCTTACAAAATTACTATCAGGATGGGGACTCCGAATCCATCCCGTCGTTTTTGAAACGAGTTATCCACCCACCGTCATCATATATAGTTTGTATCTAAATTTGTGTAGCTTTATACTCGTCTCTGCCATTATATTTCCTAGAAATGATGACCTAAATTTTCCAACCAAAAACAAAACGATTGTGAATCAAAATATCATTTTCCAATTCATTTTCCAAAACAACATCAGCAACAATATACTAATTCTTAATGGGAAAAAATTCTTTTATGTACACATCTCTATACAAATGTACATCCTTCTAACAACTACTGCATAACATAATAGTGTAGTGAAACCCCTCAGCCATCTCCATTTATAACAATCTCCTCCGCCATGACCATCGTCATCTCTATATTTACAAAATAACAACAACAAACATATAAAAAAAGGAAAATCCTCGAAATAGTTTTCCTATCTCATCTTTTTTTATGTGAATGTGTGTGTGTGTGTGGGCGGGGAGGGAGGTGTACATGTATGCGAGATACATAATTTTGCCTAATGGATAACCAACAAAAGCCGAACCAAATCGCTCACACAATTTGCAATATCATAAAATTGTATGCCAAGGAAAATGTTTTGAATAAAAACAAAAATGGGAAAAAGGACAAAACAAGCCGAACTACTGCTGCTGGACATATTATCCTTGTTCCCCCCTACACACATCACAAACTGTATATAGTAGCAGAAAAGGATATTATTATTCGAATGGATCATAAGATTTTATCGTAAAGGGTTTACCTAACTTAAGGCGAAACAAAAAACCATTTTGTTGTTGTTGTTGTTGCCATTTTCCAAGATACGAAGCGCCCATAATCGCCTTTTCGACCAAGTGTTCTTAATCGGCCGATCAGCTCTATAAAATCCTTTCGAATATAAGCACCAACTCAATATTTTTACATGACAGGATGGCCATAATGGTGCTCCAGCTGATATAAAATGACCGGACTCGGTTTGTCCTATATGTTGATGTCTCTTGAATGACTGTCAGTTAGATGAATTAAAATAATTTCGGGTTTTTGGAAGGAGATAAAATAAATTAATTTTGTTGTTGTTTTAAATTAACACACACACACACACACACACAAGACGAGATATGTCAGCATGCTCGAAAGATTGATGATGATACGAAAAGTTTTGTGAATGTTTAAGACAAAAGCATTCTTCGTAAGGTTTTTTTTATGTATGTCTCTATGTGTGTGTGAATGTGAATGTGTATATTATGTGGACATAAAGTGTTGGATCATTTTGAGATAAATTGGTTGGAAGTTTTGTAATTTTAAACTTTTTAATAAACTTATGTGACAAATGTATGTTCACATGAGTGGATAAATCATTGTGGGGCACGTGCAATGGACAATTTTAAAAAATTGAAACAAAATGTAATGCTGGCGTTTATCAATGACATCTTAGTTAATATGCATGATTGCGTTCCCATACTCGAAGTTTTATGGTCATTTGACTTACTCATCTCTAACCAGGTGAATTGGAAGAAGGTCATAATCTACGTCAACCTTGTAAGTTTGTTTGATCAGGTCTACACGTGTAGTGAGCCCGAATGGACCACTTGTGCCCTGTTGGTGGAAGCGGGTGTTCCCACCCATACAATATCACCGCAGTAACCAGAACTTATCGTAAGACAGGACTAAGTATAGTTGGATTGCTGAGCTAACCAAAACCTGCTGTCTCAAAGTAACCAAAGCGCGTTTCATAAATGAGTAAAGATTCTCCAAAAAACAAATAATCTCGTAAGTGGAGATCATGTGCCCCAAGACAATACATCACTATGAAAACGATCAAGTAAAATCCATGTGAGGATTTACTCGAAAGCGAGTAAATCCTCACATGGCTACCCAAAGGACTTGAGACCCATCCTTTTTACTGAAAATCTTGGGAAGGCTGATGTTTATCTATACGTTCAAAAACAAATCTAAGTGACTGGGCCCAGTCTCAGCATGCTTACTGTAAAGGGAAATCTGTGGACACAGCTCTGCCAATCCTACGAATGGATTACCCTTATGATAAGCAAATGTCTTTTACGGCCACTCGACTATCAGCTATATCTTAATAGACATTTCTTCAGACAGAATACTCAACGATAGCTAGATCACTGAGGAAGAAACTGGCTAATCAAGACAACATAACACGACTGTGTGATTCGAGAAAAGATTCCGAAGCAACTGCTTCTCAAAAGAATCTTGGAGGAGCGGGTCGGTTGCGGAAACGGAAGAACTAGAGTTCTTCAAATGGGTCCAAGCTACACAGTAAAGTAGGAGCTGGATTCTTCTGTGATAAATTAGAAGTAGATATAGCAGTTCGTTTCCTTGATCATTGCTGCGTGTACCAGGCAGAGGTGATTACGATTGAGGAGGTCCTGAATTGGTTGAGACATAATGGGGTATCCTCGACTGATATTTATGTGGACAGTCAGGCGGCAATCAACTCGATGGTTTCTGTTTCTCTGATGTCTAGAGTGGCGTTGGGCTGCCACTTGTCTCTGAATGAGGCATCGTGCATCTCCAACTGCTACCGGAAAGGGCAAAGTTGGGAAGGCCAATTAAGGCACTCAAGACTGAGCTTAACAATGAGGCAATATATTCAGCGAATGAAAGGTGGACGAACACCCTTACTGATCTCCCTAAGAATACGTGAACTAAAAAGTCTCACAGGACACTGCCTACTAGGAAACCATGCGAGGAGGCTAGGAATAGTAGCAAATGACTTTTGCAGAAGCTATTTGGGCGAGGAGGGGAAAGAGATGGTAGCCCACCTCCTATTCTCATGCCCGGCTTTGACACAAAAAAGACATGCATATTTGGGTAAGTTCTTAATGGACTGCCTCTCTGATCTCGAAAACTCTTCTTATAAGGGAAATAGGGAAGTAAGATCCTATGGTATCATAACGGACCGTCACCTATCTAAGTGTGCTATAGCAGCCACTCAACCTGACCCAACCTTGTCACTGTGCAGTCATTTTCTTCATTATGTTTCGTTTTACAATACTTGAGCTTTTTCCCACAAATTTCGAATTTGACGAAACATCAAAGGGTTAACTCACAAAATTATGAGACTAGAAATTAATTTGTGTTTGATTCTGCCGGAAGCACACAGGAAAAACCAGAAAATATAGGATTCCAACTTTCGATTTAAGACGATATTAGAGAGCTAGATAAAGAACCTTCTGTGAGAGAATCAACAAACCGCCCGTAATAGTCAGGACTCTAAAGGTATATTCTTAAAGGATCATACTTATGAAATAAACCTCCGCTTTTCGGATAGAAAAGCTTTACTGAGAGCTAAGAGGAAGGGGAATTGAATTGGTTTAACTGGTGATGTTTCGTAATATTGAAAGTAGGTCGTAGAGAATATAAAACCCGATTAGACGATCCATCCTCGAGTTTTCCAGTGGAATTCTACTCTAACACTTTCAAGGTACTTGAATATCATCACAATCTTTTTACATACACTTGGAACCACTCATTAGTGTTGAAGTTACCATTTGGACGCGGTTCATGCGAATAGCAGTCGGATATGGTTCTACGCGCTAATTACCGAGTTTATCTTTTTAAAAACTCAACTTACCAGTATTCTCACTACTTGCATTTAAAAAGTTGTTAAGGACAAAGAGATTATTGTGAACTAGATCCTTGTGATACACCTGAGATAGATAGCTAATTCAGATCTTTTGATACGTCTCTGTATTCATTCACCCTCGAACGATTTGGCCAAAAACCCATGTTGACAAAAAGGCTCTTGTGAACGAGCCCTGTATAGAGAAACTTGAGCTTTGAATGAGTTACTATAATTACTAGTTACAACATGATATATCATTCCTAGCTCAGCCAATCAAGGGTTGAACATTTGTTAAAATTTATCAAATCTCTTAACAATTTTTCCTAAATCCCATCTGGACTATATACCTATCTTCAAACCCATATCCAAACACAGTTAATAATTATATTTAATGTTTTTCTTCCAAATCGTGGGGACGACTCACACCCTCTCAATAACGCCGGGCATTTCTTTGACAAAATATTTTCCCCAAATATTTTGTATTCTAAAAATTTAGCCAGAACCTATTCAGATGCATCATGCATCCGCTCTATCCAATCGCATCCAAAATGGTTTTATCTTAACACGTTCATGATACACCAACATTTTCATGTGAACCATTTGTGGCCAAAACAACCCATGCAATTATTATCAGAGTGTACATATTCGATTTATCCTTAATTTTTTTTTTATCTCTAATCTACTTTGGGGCTCTCATCTACTTGTTCGTGGTTCGCTTATTTACGCCCTTACTTTTACACTATTACAGTCAATTCGAGGACGTACGGCTACAGGTCCGAATTTCCTAACCATCTGCACATTGCATAGCTCCATGCCAGCCTATAGTGCTGTCATGGAAGATGAGTCAGTCCATGAGCTCTGCACACCAACAGATGGGTTATAGTTGTGATCATTCACACCACAGATCGTAATCTCACGGTGAAAAATCCCTTTTGCATCCTGCCCCTATCGGGATTCGAACCCGGTACCTCCCTCTCCAACTGCCGCATTTTTAACCACTGCGCCACCTGGATTGTACTTGGTTGGAAGTCTAACATAACCTTTTCTGAAAAGAACCAGCTGTGACATTGAAAATGTGTGCTTAGTAAGTACGAGTATAAGCATGGTTGCAGAGACAACAATGTCGTACGAGTATTTTCGATCTTGTCACAGCTGATCTAACCTGAATGACGATTCGTGATCTCCATGCATGTTGTGGGTTTAAACTGAAATTAATTTTCAACATCACTTGACTGCCTACGTACATTGAAAATGTTTCCATTAAATAGTTTAGGAGAAACGGAGGAAAGCTGGTAGTCTGTTGAAGAAGGAGAGGTAAGTAAAGCTACACATCTTAATCACAACATCTACTCAGAATTAAATCATATCAAATTTGCGGTAGAGGGCGTTGACAGGACGTTGTAAACGGTACCGGGTATGATCCCAACCGAATTGTTTAGGAACTGTGGAAAAAGTTAACGCAAATCTATTTTCATCCCCAATCGGGTCTGACATAACCCCAATAAATTTCCAATAAATCAAAACCAACACAAAGCTTTTTAAAAAGTAAAACACAAAACATAATTATAATCAAAGCTCAGCCTACGTTCTTGTCACATTAAACAGTGACGTAGAGCGGGAGATGTATAAACAGCACGTTCACCATTTTATGGTTTTATAAATTTATATGAAACAACACAAAAACGTCCTGAAGGCAACTTTTTGTCTTATAAAATTTGGTCTACGCATCACAACTTAACATAAAAACGGAGCTTTTTTTTTGTTGTATATCCAATTCGTTGTTGTTTGTTTACATTTCCCAATTTTCTCGTCATTTTTTCCAAAAAAAGGTATTTCGGTTGGGTTTGTTTTTGTTTTTGGTGTACACCAACAAGGTAGAAAAAGCATTGTCGTACACATACACCCTCATATACAAGCAATACACAACTAGAGCTTTTGGATCAACCAAAAATTTTATATTTTTTTTTGGGAAAAACGAATTTTGGTTGGTATATATCGTTTGTGGAGGGGAGGAGGGTAAATAAATATATATATTTTTTTTCTTCAAGTTAACAATGTAATCGCCGAAAGCTAAATTAAGACAAGTTTCAATCTGTGTAGTTATATATACGGTTTTGCTTTAGGTCCCGTTTCGTTCGTTATTTTCATTTTGTGGTATTATGACTCTGTCGAAATTTATGTTAATTAAAATTTACGAAAAAAGCTTTCTAAAGAAAATATTTTCTCAACATCACAGATGCATTGATTAAGAAAGCTTTCTGCTCTGCTGTGTAGAAACGTGATAACGATTTAAATTTAATATTCTAAACCAATTTTGGTATACAGTGTCCGAAATATCAGAACAACATAATTAAATAACTCAAAAAATTTTTAGGAGGGAATACGCGCCCACGCCGTTTTGAGATTTTTTTTATGTTTTCTTGATAAATTGGAATTGCTAAATCGTTTTGAATTAGTCTTACTGTTCGATCTGTATTATTTTGTCCTGTTAGCTTGTATTGATTGGACGGTTATTGGAAAGTTCACATCTGTTACTTCAGCATGTCCGTAAGCTGGTGGTATTATCCATATACTGCCTTTCAGCACTTGCAAGAGTTTTCTCTGATAGCCAGATACATAGATATTAATCATAAGTTAAGATATGGAACTTCGAAAGTGTTGTAAGTGGTCTACGATTAGGTAGTAGCCGTAACACACCAAAACTTGACTGAAACAACATCATGGCTGGATTTTATGCACCATAATAGAAGAAAACTCGGCATGTACCATTGGAGTAAAAGTTAAAGATTATCCAAATCAAAACAAAATCTGACAGCTTTTGGAAGCTAATAAAATTTTAGAAGGTAAATATACGATCACAATATACTTCCCCCACTCATCGATCTATGGACATCACGACAGCCAGAAATAGTGGAACTTGCAGTCATTCAAATGAGTAATTCCGCAGTTAAAGATCAACTTCCCGAGTACGATCGAGTTGCGAAGCAACCAAATTGCAGGGCTCGGACGGTATTTAACATCACATTTGACGACAATTTCGAGATTCACAAACCTTGTACGCTGCTTTATCAAATTATAACTCAAACTATGAGGGTTACCTTTTATATTTCGGGAATTGGCAACCTTGGTTTTGCAATCTGTCAACTGATAGCTCTATCGTAAAGTTAGACGTTTTTTGCGGTCATATGTACCCAGAACGTTTTGACATACGAGCGCTATTTGTGTTGTTTTCGAGCATTTCTTACGACCAATCGACACGAGTCTTTTTTTTGAGCGATTGACAAATTGTGTGGGATCCAACGCGAACAAATTTTTTTGACAGTTAAATGTTCATGAAATATTGAGTATATGCTGGTCCCTATAATGCCTAAGATTGTCTCTGCCTCACGATAGGTCACATGACGATCTTGCAATGTCAGTTCGCACACAGCATCAATGTTTTTCGGAACAACAATTGATTTTGGACGACCTTCACGAAATTCGTCTTAGAGTGAACTCCGACCACGATTGAATTCACCTTACCATCGATAAACACTGATCCTTGATGGAGCTTTATCGCCAAAAGCTGAATTAAGTTCACGATTTAATTCCTTTCTTGGGGGCAGATGAATTTTTTAATTTACTGTAAACAACACAAATAGCGCTCGTATGTCAAAACATTCTGAGTACGTATAACCTCAAAAACTTCTAACTTTACGATAGAGCTGTCAGTTGACAGATTGCAACACCAGGGTTGCCAAATCCCAAAATATAAAAGACAACCTATGTAGGTGCTAAGGTACTTAGGTTATGCTATTCACTCGAACCGTACAATCAGCAAACCATCGGAAATATTCTCCACGAAGATCTGGGATCCCTTTCTGGGAACTCCTGCTGCTACACGAAATATTCAAAGTTATAAAACGGTGCTCAAACCACTTCCAAAATTCTTGACTCAATGTTTATAGCAACAACAAAATGAACGATCAAGTGACAGCATCGTTAGACGGAAAAAGCAAACTACACTTTAGTCACTCATCTAACGAAATCGGAAAAAGTTTCTCTTTATCACCGTTTTTGTCAGGGCATCATCAAGTGTTCAATAACTCACTACAACCGAGGAGGCCCAACGTCGCTACATTACATATGATCGTGAGCTTACAGCAATATATTAAGAAATACATTTAAGGTTTATGCTGCAAGACATACAAGATGATGTAGTATGAATTCAGATACTCATCTCAAATATAAATTGCCTGAATTCATACTATAATCTAGTACCTAATATTAATATAAATGATCAATTTCAAAAGATTTTGGATATTCCGATTTTCCCCAAAAAATTTTCAAAGAACTTGATCAATCTTCTAGAAATATTTATACGGTACTAACTGACGACCATAAGGGTGACGACGCGAATATTAAAGATGGGGAATATCTTTAATATTCGCTGGACGATTTAAAAATTAAAACTGAAATGTCTTTAAATACGGAAACATTCATTAAAGTTTTCATTCATTCATCATTCGAATAAGCCAGAATTCGATGGTACATCTTCCATGACCGTAAAATACTTCCCAAAAAATATCACAAATTTTTCGTATACGTACACATGTTATGCATGTATTGGTATTTTATTCGCCTAAATCACGATATTTAACAAAATGTACCAATAAAATATTCATTTTGGCAAATTAAAAATTTATAAAAATGCATATAATGTGTAGCAGTCGAACATCATTCTAAATGATAATTCATACTGCTGCAAACATTAATTGCAACTCTTTTCAAACATATTACACGTTTACATAATTCGACTACAGCATGAACGAAGTTTCAATATATTATATACAAAGCGAACAACACACCATCTGCGTGACAATATAATATATATACGCTACTATATAGCTTACATTCAGGCGTTGGTACTTTTGAATAGATTACGCGCTATTCAAAACGAACTCACCTAAATGTGTATTTACGAATATTTACGCATGGGGCGCGAGTGTTCCTTGTTCGATTTTTGCACGACACGAAAATTAATAAAAAGATCGGCCATTCCTAATTAACAAGCAGCGATGCGAGGTGGATCTATATTATATAGTTAATAATCTATTATATAAATAAATAATAAATATTTATAAGTTACATAATTATATTATATTAATATTATATAAATTGATTAATAATAATAAAAAAATAAAAGGAATAAAAAAAAATTCAATAAATAAATTTTTATAAATTAAAAGTGTATCAGTGCAATGTTTGTGAAACCGCGAAGCGGAACATAAGTGCTAAAGTGGTGACCCCGACGGCCCTGTTTAGGGCAAACAACACGCTAGGGTATTGCTCAGCCGAGCAGTATCATACAAAATTTTTTTGCAAAGCACGCCACACGACATACACGTGGACACACAAAAAAAACAGCACATCGCGAGGAATCTGCGGCCGCGAACTTGTACGTTACACACACACGTGGACGCAAATATATTCACATATACAAAAAAAAAACAACAGCAAATTGCGAGGGATCCGAGGCCGCAAAAAGCGGAATACGTAAACGAAAAAAAACAGACGCAAATATATACGGCATATCATCGATTTTGATCAGTACGATCCACCTTACGCCACGGTGGCAAGGCCGGACGTACCAACGGGGGAACACAAGTCAGCGTGGGACGACGGACAGCAGCAGTGACAACAACAACGACGACGAAGAGAAATTGTACAAGAAACAGCAAGTTTTGGTTGCTGAGTAAGTTTTTTTTAAACAAAATTTTTTTTTCTTTCATTAAAAATACATAAAAATTAAAGTAAAGTAAAATCACAATTTAATTTCTATTGCTCAAATTGCAAAAGTAAAGTAGAGTTAGTTATTATTAGATACTATATACATTGTTAAATATTATACGATTTGAACTCGCATCACTTTCCGAAAGGTCGAATTCTCGTTGTACGTCCTCCCGCCATTACCGTCGATTGTCTTCATTTTAAAAAAAGAGAAAGGTTTTTCTTAAAACCAACAAATAAAAAAAAAACAAATAACGACGAAGAATAAAATAATCCGCCGTTCGAGATCAGCTCGCAGTTCTTCCTCTGTCCAATCAAACACATTTCGTCGAATACACATTTTTTTTCTGTAAAAAATGTCCGATACCGATATCAAAGAGAATGACACAACAAGTGGGCAACAAGTCCCTATGCAGCACGATGGCGACGAATCCACCCAAGCCGAGGTCGCGGCCGCGGGTAAAATAAAACTCAACCCACTATGGACAGACAACGTACGCGGTTGGTTCGCGCTTACCGAAATATAATTTCAGCTGAAGAACGTTACTAGCTCGAAAATCAAGTATTTTCACGTTATGTCATCTGTACCGCAAGAATTGTTTAGATCAACAATTCCCGACGCGCTGCAAAACCCCCCAACAGACAATCAATACGAACACATAAAGGAACTACTCCTTGAACGACTGGCTACATCAGATGAGCGGCAATTGGAGGCTTTGTTGAGTGGGCAGGATATCGGAGACCAAAAGCCATCGGAGGCACTTCGATACATTGCAAACCTAGCGAGAAACAATTTTTCCACGAAGATAATTCGATCACTATGGACACGAAAAATGCCAGAGCTGATCAGAATAGCAATAGCAGCACAGCCCGAGTCAGTGACTCTAGAAGCACTAGCGAGGATGGCTGATAAGATGCACGAAAATATGAATTTCTCCATTGGAAACGTCTCAGCACTCCACCAACAACGCCCTCCACTTACAAGACCTACGAGATTGGACGCCAACATAAACAAAACCTCACGAACCAAACAAGTGTCAATCGAGGAACGCCTATCACGGCTCAAGAACAAAATAAATAATCTCGCTGTAGCAGGTCGTAGTCGCTCAACAAACAGATTCCAATAGCCAGCTAGATCACACTCAACTCATGCAGTTCGATCGCGCTCGCCGTACTTCGGTACTCACAAAAACGAAAATGGTGTTTGCTGGTATCACGAGATACACAAGAACAAAGCCAGAAAGTGTCGAAAACCATGCACTTACTCTTCTGGCAGAACGAATACTCCAAAAAACGAATAGATCATGTACGGTCGAGTCGGCGGCAACCTCGACTTTAAAGAACAGTCGCCTATACATACACGACAAAACTAACAACCTGACATATCTTATCGACACGGGAGCTGACCTTTCGGTGCTCCCTTTCCGACGTTTTTCAACGTCCATTATTTTGAAATCTAAATCAAACGATCTAGTACTATCGGCCGCCAATGGCACGACAGTTAACACCTACGGGACAAAATTGTTCCAGGTGGACATCGGACTTCAACGAAAGTTCACTCATGCATTCATTCTTGCATCAGTGAATCGTCCGATCATTGGTGCCGATTTCTTAAGTAAATTTGGCCTGTTAGTCGATTTGAAACGAAAAAGGCTGATTGATCCAGCGAAACAGCTGTCAATCTATGCTACGACGGTTCTAGTTAATACTCCAACACCGATTCACCACGCTATCGACAATGGCTATGGCACGCTTCTAAAGAAGTTTCCTTCTCTAACAGTGGAGCCAAACTATAATTTACCAGTTCGTCATTCCGTGGTTCATCATATCGTCATTGAAGGACATTTACCAGTGTCAAGACCACGAAGACTAGATCCTATACGCCATAACGCCGCGAAAATTGAATTTCAACACATGTGTAACGAGTGATCGCTACAATTAATTTAAAAAAATCTTAAGTTGGAAATCTCTGAAAAAAAAACACAAAATCTATTTTTCCAAATTCTCGATTTTTCTCGAAATTTAAAAATTTGCAACCAAAACAAAATGAAATAAAAATAAATTTGCAAACGAGAGTTAAATGAATGACATAATTGATAACGGGTGATAGATGGCTATAAAAGAAAAATTTTACACCGATGCGGGAGTTCAGTTTTGGGAGTCAAGCGAGTCAGTGGTTTTGTGATATAAAACAAAACACATATTTTTTTTTAAGTTTAAGTCATTGTAAAAAAAAAAAAAAATAAATGACAAATTAAATAAATGTTAAATAAAAAAAAAAAATTCAATATATATTAAAATTGACTTACTTATAGTTTCTAAAATAAATGATTATTGTTAATAAGTGTATATTATTGTTAATTTAATTGTTAAGTTTTGAACAAAATAAATAATAACCAAGTATCTTGTAAATGGTTTATAAACTACGGTCAACGAAATAATAAGTAAATTAATATCAAAATTAATACAGTGAACGAACAAATTTTATAATAAACAAATTTCAACCTAATAACATAAAACCTAAAACTTAAAGATATAAAGAGTAAATCCTGAAACAACCAAGTATGCAGTAATATAAAAGTGCACGAATATGAAGTGCAGGAACGAGCATGCTAAATATGGTCATTATAAAAATAGTAATGGTCGCCTACGGAATTTTCACCGTGCTATATAAAATGTGCTTGTAACGAAAAGCAACGTGGCTGATAAAATACGACGCAATTGGGGGACATTGAATGTAATGGTCGTCGACCATTGATAGCTCAGGTTTTGTTTTATTTAATTAAATTATAATTCTATATTTTTATTATATTAACAGTATATATTTATTTATTTATATTATTTACTTATATTATATTCCTTTTTTTTTTCAATTTATATGTGTATATAAATTATTTACATTTATATGATATTATTATTAATAATTATTATTTATACACAAATTCTTTTCTAAATCTTTAAATTAGTTAAGTTTAGACTTAAAATTGTATGCTTATGGTATATGTATATATTATATATTGAATCTTTAAAAATTTACATAACGTGGCATACAAATAAAATCAAATTAATGATAAATTCAAACATTTATAATTTTACAAAATTCGCTAACTTGCTTTGTTCCGTTCATCAGTGCAATTTATTTTAGGTTCAGAATGAATTAAACTTTTATCGTTGAGAATGTAATAGTGTCGGTATGTGGTAGGATGACGGTAAGTATCATTGCCTCTTTTGTGTTTCCAACTCCCAGTTTTCTCTCCTATAGTCCATTAATTTTTTCTTTCCCTGCGGTCTAGCTAGACCCACTCATGTTTCGAGAAACCCCACGCCCAACCCTGAGCCTTAGCCGGCCAAAGATGACCGCCTCGAAACCTCTGAGTGAGTAAAAATTTTCGGTAACAACTAAAGTTTACCTTCGGTTGTTACACATGGTCGAATTAGGAATATGCCGACCATCCGCATCTTCCGTTTCTTGTCCACTACACATGGTCAGAAAAAAAGATTACGATTGGACACCGTGTGGGGACTACCGCCGACTAAATGCGGTAACGACACCGGATCGCTATCCAATACCCCACATCCAAAACTTCTCCATGAATTTACATGGAAACACAATATTCTCCAAAATCGATCTCATCAGGGCTTATCATCTTATTCCCGTCGCTACTGAAGACGTTCATAAGACGGCAATAACCACACCATTTGGTCTTTTCGAATTTACTCGAATGCCATTTGGACTACGGAATGCCGCACAAACGTTTCAACGATTCATTAACGAAGTCGTACGAGAATTAGACTTTGTATTCGTCTACATTGACGACATTCTAGTGGCATCGATAAATGAGGAACAACACATACAGCACCTGGAAATGCTTTTCCAGCGACTCACTGAATTTGATGTTTAAATCAAGAGCTCGAAATGCGTTTTCGACGCAAACACTCTTGATTTCCTCAGCCACAAAATCACACCTAATGGTATTCTGCCGTCACCAGAACGAATTAATACCATTAAGGAATTCCCAGCTCCCACAACAATCAAACGCATTCAACAATTCATCGGCATGGTAAACTACTACCACCGATTTATTCCGAAAGTAGCTGAGCTACTCGCACCAATTCACACGCACTTGGCAGTTTTACTGAAAAAGCCAAAAACGACCAAGAATTTCTCTTGGCCCGAAGAATGCCAAACTGCATTCGCGAAACTTAAAAATTAATTGGCTAACATAACACTGTTAGTACATCCACTGAATGACGCTAAATTCAGTGTGACGACTGATGCATCGAACACGGCTATCGGAGCCGTGCTGCAACAGTACAATAACGATTGTTGCCATTGGGATTTTACTCAAAGAAATTATCGGATGCTGAACGAAATACTCTGCATTCGATCGGGAATTACTCGCAATTTACCTGTCAATCAATTAAATGCGTGTGGCGTGAGCTAATTTGCGATTTATTAAGTTGCTCTGGCCGCCACAGTACTCCCTCGACAGTGAATTCTCCCTCCGTTTTGAGTTTGATGATCTATGTCGCAATGCGTTGGGGTGCCTGCTTTCGCCCGCTTAGTGATTAGGCTTGTTGCGACATGAAACGAACTTCCTGGATATATCTGTGCCTTGAGAGCACGAAACGAACCACCACGTATTTGAGAGAGAAGGCAGAAATTCCATTGTGGGAAGTTAATTTTTGCCGTTACGGCAGGAGGGTATCAGGAGATTGTGTCAAGGTATTGACGTGTTGTTCCCTAAACAGGGCCGTCGGGGTCACTAATGAAGCGTGTAGCTTACTGCAAATTTGAGAATGTGTTGTACTTCCGGAGTTGTTGCTTGTTCTTGTATGACCGTGTGATCGAAAAGATCAAATCCATCTCATCAGGCATATGCTACCGGACTTGATGTTCTTACTGTGCGATTCGTATATATACGAATAGTCATGACGCGACAGTACTAGTGAATTACAAGAACTTAACTCGAAACATCGATTTTTTTATTAATTGCGTGTGGCGTGAGCTAATTTGCGATTTATTAAGTTGCTCTGGCCGCCACAAATGTCTCACAAAAAAATAAACAGTAAATATATTAATATAACAAATTTTCAATCCGCATGGTCGAAAATATAGGAAGCTGACGTCATATCTGTGTCATGTTGCACCAAACTATAATGAATAAATCTGTTCAACAAAAATCCAAAAGTAATTATGCTAGAAGATTTCCTAGCTAAAAGGCCAATCCCAGGTGTCCACAATATAGAAAACTGACGTCATATCTGTGGCATGTTACACCAAACTATAATGAACAAGATGGTTCAACGAAAATCAAAAAGTAATAATGCGAGTAGGTTTTCTAGATTACTTACTGAATGAACTTTGTAAAATAATTTAATAATGGCATGTTGCACCAAATTAAAATGAACAAGATTCATTATAATTTGGTGCAACATGCCACAGATATGACGTCAGTTTTCTTTACCGTGGACACCTTTTTTTCCTAAATGAATGCAATTTGATAAACACACATACATGTCATTTTTTGTTATTTGGGAAATATTTCACTTCGGTCATTTTCCGATCTCCACAATTCTTATGCTGTGTCGATTTCATATATAAATAAATAAAAATTAAAGAAACACAAGAAGTATTTTTTTTAGAGTTGGTGAAAACTAAATTATGTAAGAAAGCTAACGAAATAGTGAAATATTAAAATTTTGAAAATTGGAAAAAATCAGTTTACAATTTAAAAACCGTTGGAACAAATTCAATTAGAACCTGTAACAGTAAAGCAAATTCGAAACGAATCAGTAAAAAAAATCGCAAACCGGGTAGAAAAATTATTGGCGGAATTATATAAAAATTAAGACGGTCTTCAAAATCTCCTTATAGATATACCTTACGGACATATCCTTCCCGAATGTAATAAGAGAGCTAAAAACATAACTAAAAAGTTAGAAGAAACCGAAAGACAAGAACTGGAACAATTAGATTCGGAAAACTTAAACACACTCAAACAATAATAAATGAACACCATTGTTTGAGTGAACCTTTAACTCGGTGTTCACAACAAAATAATTTTAAAAAACATCTTAACCTATTATTCCTATTATTGGTGATTATTTGTGTGAGGCGAATGAAATCGATTCAAATATTTTTATTGCACATTCAGTTTTGAGAGTTCAAAATAAGATGTCAAGGGCAACGATTTTAAATTTAAATGGAAAACAAATTAAAGTACCAAATCTAACCGTAGCATTAAAACCCCTGCATGATTACGATATTTATAGTTATAATAACATACCCAATTCTTTAAAAATCGAAGAACGCTTAAAAAAACTAGAAGAAGTAATAAACTTAAGCCATTTAAATCTGGAAGAAAAAACCTCCATTTTAAATATTTGCAGGGAATATAATGAAATATTCCACTTACCAGGTGATTCACAGGTACTACGGCCTCAATAACACATGGAATTCCTCTGAATCCGGGGACGAGACCAGTTTATACCAAACCATATAGACTACCACACTCTGCAAAAGCCGAACCTAGCATGAGTCCATGGAACTCACCATTGTTCCAAAGAAATCGAACAGTACACCATTGTTCAAAATAAAAGGGAGAGTAGTAGTAGATTTCCGCCGCCTCAACAAATGTACCTTAAACGAGGATTATCCTCTTCCGAATATTCTAGACATTTTCGACCAATTGGGAAAAGCTACGTATTTTTCAACTTTCGACCTTGAAAGTGGCTATCATCAAGTTCTATTGCATAAAGATGACAAACAGAAAATTGCTTTTAGTACAGAGTCAGGTCACTTTCAATTTACGCGTATGCCATTTGGTTTAATTACCCAAGACCAACGAACCAAAAAGAATTAAAAAGTTGTATCAGTCTGTGTAGTTGCTACCGACGATTTATAAATAAATTCGCGGATATTATCGTGCCTCTCAATAATTTGCTGAAAAAGAATTCAGTTTTCAAATGGACAGCGCTTTGTGATGAGAATTTTAATAATTTAAAAAATGCTTTGACCACCCCTCCAATTTTACAACACCCAAATTTTAATCGTGAATTTATTGTCACAATAGATGCTAGCAAATATGCGATAGGACGGAACTATCACAAGAAACGGATTCCAATGATTTGCCGATTTGCTACATTAGAGTACTAAACGCAACTGAACAACGTTATTCAACAACTGAAACGGAACTACTAAGCATCGTTTGGGCACCTAAGCACTTCAGACCGTAATTTGTATGGCAACCATTTTCTAGTCAGAACCGACCATAAGTTTATAACTTTGACATAGAATATAAACCGGGCAAATGTAATCTGAATGCTGACGCTCTTAGCCGCATTAGCTTTAATGACTTTAAATTATCAATTGCTAAGATAAACATTACCACTCGTGCACAATCGAAGGCACAATCTTATTTTCAATTGCAAAACAATATCCAAAATAATCAATCATAAATAATAACATATCCAAAATAATCAATCATCTAAATCTTAACCTAATTCGTCAAGTTCTTACTTAATGATACATTAGCAGATATGCAGACACAACCAGGTCACACATCAAACGTAACTGATGTAGTTAATGAGAGTGACATTGAAAAAATGTTATCGGAATTTCACATCACTCCATTAGGCGATCATCAAGGAATTGCAAGAACGTATCGCAGAATGAAACTTTATTACAATTTTCCGAATATGATCCGAAGAATTTCAACATATATTAAAAAATGCAAACAGTGCCAGTTTCACTACCACGTCTTCCGAATCGGTTGCAAAGACATTTTTGGATATAGTAGGCCCTTTACCCGTAACATATAATTGCAATCGATATATTTTAACTATCCAGGATGACCTATCAAAATTTTCAGTCAGCGTTCCAATTTCGAACCAGAAGGCACCAACAGTAGGAGAAGCTTTTGTTCGGGAATTCATATGTAAATTTGGTGCTCCAAAAACTATACGCACCGACCAAGGCTCGAACTATATGAGTTTGTTATTTGCTAAAATTTGTAAAATATTGCATATCAAAAAAATTTTTGCAACTGTTTATCATCCAGAAACGAATGGCGCGTTGAAGCGAAGTCATCGCACGCTTGGAGAGTATCTGCGAATATATTGTGACAAGCACATACGTCTACTGGTTTAACACCATTCGAACTTGTTTATGGGATGACAGCAAATTTACCAAGTTCCATGAAAAGTGAACCGACTACGCTATATAATTATGATGATTTTTAGGAAGAACTAAAATATCGCTAAATAAATATTTAAATATAAATATTTACATATATATATATATATATATATATATATATATATATATATATATATATATATATATATATATATATATATATTTAAGAATCTTTTTTATGAATCAGGAGTGTCACTCATCACTTATCAGCACCCAAATCATTTGAACTTTATTAAATAATAAATTTATAGTAATATATATATATATATATATATATATATATTTATATATATATATATATATATATATATATATATATATATATATATATATATATATATATATATATACATATATATATATATATATATATATATATATATATATATATATATATATATATATATATATATATATATATATATATATAGATATGTATATATATATGTAGATATATATATATATATATATATATATATATATATACATATATATATATATATATATATATACATATCTATATATATACATATATATATATGTATATATATATATATATATATATATATATATATATACATATATATATATATATATATATATATATATATATATATATATATATATATATATATATATATATATATATATATATATTACTATAAATTTATTATTTAATAAAGTACAAATTATTTGGGTGCTGATAAGTGATGAGTGACACTCCTGATTCATAAAAAAGATTATTTTCAATAATACTAGCACTTCGGTGGCTAAGTAGTTCGTAAATTTCCTTTTTTTATGTTTGTAAATAATATTGATGATGTATAAACAATTATAAAAGACCAGAAGTCAACTGAAGCATTTCAATAATAACTTGACACTAATCAAATACAACAATGAAACATAGACCGATCGCATAGGTTTCTTATCTTTAACTTCTACTCAAAAGCTCCAAAAAGCCAATGATCGGTTATCATTCACTACCGAAGTTCATTCGTCTATTTGGCCTAAAAAATTAGCTCAAATGCAGTTTAGAGGCTAATTCGATGACCAAACAATCCGACGTTGCAAACACTGTTTGAAGCTTCCTGAAATATTAGCTTGTAGTCTGAATCATTATGGAGTACAATCAAACATTTTTGCTCTTAGAGCTCAATGCACCGAGTGGACCAGGAGCTTTTCCGATTCCGAATATCTCAGCACCAAATGTAGCAAATTCACTCATCTCCGATTGGAGGCACAATACCGAGTACTGGTCATTAATATTGACCAGCTCTGCTTCTATTCAGCACAATCATGTCAAAATTAATATAAGACGTATACATTTAAACCCCTTAGAATAATCCTATAAAGAAACGAAGATAAATGTCTACGATACCTTTACACCCCATCACTATCTGTCGTTTTTATAAATTTTCAATTTTTTTTTTGCTCTTGATATTATCGAAAGTATCATGTTATCACAAGACACATATAATATATAAGAAAAGAAAACACGATGTATCGTATCTACAACACACATAAAATATTTTACTCCATCTGGGGGGTTTATAAAATTTATATACTCGTGTTATGTATACATATTGTATCTACGATATATATATATAAGACACAACCTACATCACCCTAGAAAAAAGGTCTGATTCAATTATGTCTTAATAAAAAAAACAACAATAATGGTCACGATAACAATAATCATAAAATGTCCACTCACTGTACAATATGATTAACTACATACGGGAGTCACACACTGAATGTTTACAGGAGTAAGGAAAAAAGAGGGGCCACCATTTTCTATACTAATATATCATCAAGGTCATAGTTTTCAATAATTGACCTTGAACTTTGAGAATGTGGAAAACCATCAGTTTATAACACCCACCTCCGATGCGCAGATAAGTGTTACGCGAAGCATCCAGAGACTATCCAAGTTTTAAAAAAGCAAACCGAAGTTGCCATTGATGAGATTGGAACCTATACAATCAAAACACTACAATATTTGATAGAGGGCGTCGAAGCATCTGGCATTTAATCACTTTACCGATTAATAGGACCTGTCAAGATAAGTAAAGATTTACCCGTTGTATATTAGAGTGTTTATTATGATCCTGACATCTAGCGTTGAACATAATAAATAAATTTCGACATATTTATTGTATAAATATAAGATCTTGGTCCTAGTTTGACATTGATATTATAATCAATGTCAAACTGGGACCAAACTCTTATATTTGTGCCATAAATATGTGGACATTAATTTATTATTTTATATGTTCAACGCTTGATGTCAGGATCATATAGTCAACACTTTAATATACATCGGGCACGACTTATTTTTCAATCAAAGAGTAAATTTGGTCTAAGAAAGTTAAACCAATGGTCAATATCTTGTCGAATGTTGAATGCGGACGATTGATGTGCATTGTCAGTAATAGAACGTTAGAATCTGATGAGGCTATATTACAGTGATAGGCAGGTGGTATGATACATCAACACTTTCCACCCATCCCTTTCGGTAGCATTAGCTGTTAGAATCAATAACGAGCATAAATGTTGGAAGATAGTCAATAAAATGAAAATGTTTTCTCGAATATATTAAAAGACGTGTGGCATAGCAACAAGAAATCGCAAGTGACCTAAGATGTTCTAGTGGCCCTTCAACATTCCAGAAAGTCAATGCAGCACTATGGTCAAGAATTGTCAAGAATCTTCGGAGGCATCAAAACCCATCTGCCATTGTTGATTTTTTCGGGACAGCTGGATGATACATTCTCTCATTCTACTGTTTCATACACAGAGGAATCACTGTAGAGGAACCCGGGAAAAGAACTGGACCAATACAATGTATGAGGAGCCAAGAATACGGACAAAGTAAAGCCTACTGTACGTTGAACGATGTATGTGTCATCTGTGGAGAACTACATAAACCAAAGGAGTGCGACAAAATCAAAACCGACGCAACTGCGGCGGAAATCATACAGTAGATTATAGAGGTTGCCCAATATATTTAGAGCTGAAACGAAGAATTAATCCTCGGCAGCGAGCAGAGCAACGAATTCTTAAACTTGAATCATCCATGAGAAATGAAACTCATCCGGAAGTTGTTTTGTTTACCGACATCCAAGACGAGAAACTAAATGCATCCAAAAACAGTAATATGCACCATGGAGTTTCATACGTTAGCATTCTTAGAGGATCCACTGCAAAAGTACAAACCAGTGAAAAAGAAAACATCTCTTCAGCTTTAACCAAGCTCAGCAATATGATGCAAAGTTTCATGGTAATGTTTGTGAGAACCATGGATTTAATGATGCAGAATATGAACATGTTGATGCAGATCGTCGCTAAAAATCAGAAATGACTGTCCTTAAAATATCAATTTGGAATGCAAACCGGTTGGGTAATAAATTCCTCGCGGAAGGTTACTACAACGCTAAGCATACTAACTGGGGGTCAAGACTAACATCACCGAAAGACAGACAGCTTAATGAAGCAATAGAGCAACAGAGTTTGGATTACTTATCGCGTGGTCAACCTACCTACTGGCCATCAAATAAAAAGAAAATCCCTGATCTAATTGACTTTTGCGTAACGAAAGGCATTTCACGCACGAATATTAAAGCAACCAATTGCTACGTACACCGATAATGATAATACTGAGTACAACTGTGTTAAAGGCAGGACAAGCAAACTAAATGGGATGCAAGCAAACTACAAGCAAACAAGCAAACTAAATGGGATGAGTATAAGAGGCTAGTCGAACAAAATTGTTCCTTAGATATTCTGCTTAGCATAAAAAATAACTAATCTATAGCATAGGCCGTAAACGGCCCTTACCGCGTCTCAACTGAGACCTTACAAACCATTTTAACGAGTGGTGCACATTGTAGGTGGTCAGCCCAACGAATGTTTTTACACACAATCGCATTTTTATGTAATCCGGTGGCATGTTAATTTTTGGTCAGCGGCGAGAATCGAACTCGAGACCGCGGCGTGATGAGAAACTCTCTTAACCATTAAGCTACGACCGGCGACTTTCTGCTGCGCATACCAGCTAATATTGATGAGACTGCAGAGAAATTGAAAAATGTTTCGGAGAGATCAGCAGAAAAAGCTATATACACCCGCCTTTTCTAGCTACATCTAAATCTCTTTTATTAAAGGGGAAACTAAATCGGGCTGTTAAGACTCTACGACTCGCACTGAGGGAAGAAAAAAACTAGGGTGTCCAGAATTATTTAAGTGAACTATCGACAACTGAGAGAACATATTAGTCCTTGCGGAAGGCAACCAAAAGATTGAAAGGGCCAATTAATTCAAATCCACCGATTAGACTACCAAGTGGCAATTGGGCCAAGAAGCGATGAAGAAAAAGCCATAGCTTTCTCTGCTCATCTAAAAGAAGTATTCTCACCTCATAAAACCGCCGCGACATGATCTTGTTACCGTAAATGAAAAGAGAATTGCCCGATAAATGCTTAAAGCTACTAAAATTTATGTTCAATGCAATCATGCAAACTGGTTACATTCGGTAAAAATAGAAAATATCCCTTATCACAATGATACTTAAGCCAGGAAAAAATGAAACGCAAATACCGTCATATCATGCAATAAGCATGCTTCCAACAATCTCGAAGTTTTTTGAAAAAATGATACTAACTTAAACCAGTATTAGAAGAGCGGCAAGGTATACCAGACCATCAATTTGGATTCCAAAGCCAACATTGGATCATTGAGCAAGTGCACAGGATTGTAAATACCATCAAAAACTCCTTCGAAGAAAAAGAATACTGTTCTGTTGTCTTTCTGGATGTAGCACAAGCATTTGATAAAGTTTGGCATGACAGGATAATATATAAAATTAAAGGCCTCCTGTCAAAGAATGTTCAGTTAGTTCTGTGAAACGATCTTCTTCAAAGACAATATATCGTTAAACAAAATAGTGCATCCACTGAATTAAATTACATTAGCGTAGGTGTTTTACACGGCAGCGTTCTTGGACCAATGTTGTACTTGTTTGTAGGGTGAAATATCTATTAGCTAAGAAAGAAGTGAACGAGTAATCTGATTCTCTCGTAAAATTCGAAATTGTTTCGATATAACAAGATGAAGATGAATCCAGGATGAAGATGAATTACTCTTCCAAGCAACCACTGGTTTACTGGCATATTTTCCTTTATTATTACGCCATCGTTAGTTTGAATTGAGGTTTGTGACTGTTTCCATTTAGTTTTCTGTTGGGTTGACGTTAAACATTCCTGATGCCATAACGTTTCCAGAAATGTTGATGAATCTGTTGTACTGTTTTCCACCATGTGAAATAACTTGATTTCAATTCCGTAACATCAACTTCTGGAACTTTGATTAAAGGATGTCCTACGAGGAAATGTGATGGTGTCAATGGGTCAATTTGGTCAGCTGATTACCAACAAATCGGCCTAGAATTTAAACAGCTTTCTACCTCAGCTTGAGAATGGATTGAGTTGGATTTTTTGATTATGGTTTGTATTTCTTGCCCCATGACGTAACTGGCACCGACAAAATTTGTACCGTTGTCGCAATAGATTTCAGACTGGTAAGATCTCCTACCAGTTCACTGGTAAGATCTCCTACCAGTTTTAAATTAACTGCCTTTACGCTTAGGCACATAAATACGCAAATATATGCCTTATAGGTTCGTAGTCCTCTGCCTTTGGTTAAATGAACTGACAATATGGTCCAGCAAAATCGACACCTGTTTTATAAAATGGTCGAACGAACTCGACTCGTGAGATAGGTGAATTACCCATAATTTGCTGTTATAGTCTCGCCTTATATTTTTGACATACGACACAGTTTCTTACTGTACCCCGAACTAATATTCGTCCACTGGTTGTCCAATAATTTTGGCGAAAAATTGATAGTAATAACGACGGGCCGTATATGACTATATTTTTCATGCATATCTTCTAATATAAGCTTGGTTAACCTGGATTTGGGTGGCAATATCACTGGGTGCTTCATACTATAAGGAGCTGTACTGTTTTCAAGCCTGCCGCCAACTTGAAGTAAATTTCCTTCGCCAATGAAAGGATTTATCGATATTAATCGGCTTGATTTGCTTATGGTAGTGTTCTGCTTGAGGGCTGTTATATCACCATAAAAGGTCTTGCTTTGCTCGTATTCACAGGTCCTTTGGAAAGCAAAGACGTCCCTTTAATCTTTGCGACTTCTGTTTCGTCTTCACGTTATGGACGAATCGAAGAATAAATGTGATGACTCGTTGTAGTTTGAAAAATTACGAATACTTGGCTAACAATGTTTCAAATAACTCGGTACTGATAACTCCCCCAACCAACTCTACCTTCATTGGTCATTCCTCTTCGTTGCATTCGTATTGATTTTTCTGTTTTAGCCAATAAATTTCACTATAACTCAACCAGTCTGGTCCATACCACCATAATTTATATTAACTTAGCTCTGGAGCAATCATACCTCGACTGGCACAGTCTTCCGAGTTTTGTGATGACGGTACATGTCTCCAGTATTTGCGAGGTGTGATATCTATAATGGCTGAAGTTGGATTGACTATAAAGGTTGTCCATCTTCGAGGTTCGCTATGAACTAGTAGAGGACAATTTTTGAATCGATCCATGCAACTATGTTGTTGATTTTCAGACTGGTTTCTTGTTTTATTGATTGGATAACCTTTGATAAAATTATATTGCACCACATAACTCCAATCTGGGTAGCGACGCTGGGTAGAAACAACAGCTGCATATACGCACTTTCGCTGGCATCACAAAATCCATGGAGATCTACGACAGAATCGAATGAAGAACGATGAAATTTCGGTATTGTTATACGTTCAATATCTGATACCATGCTTAAACATGTTATACACAGCCGATCTCCCTATTGCCAACAAAGTAATAATATCAACATTTGCAGATGAAATGCCCATATGGACCTGTGGTATTCAGTTGTGGGGATCGACCAATGCTTCAAACAGAGAACTCCTGCAACGAACACAAGCGAAAATACTTCGCAGTATCACGAATGCCCCATGCTATTTTCAAAACACCAGCATCCACGAGGACCTTGGTATTAAAACCATTAAAGATGCCATCAGAGAGTATAGTTCGAAATATTACTCTAAATCACAGGTTCATCCCAATCAATTGGCCATTTCTTCTGTAGAAAGATTCAATAATAAAGCCATTGGCAGCATTATAAAAATAAAAAAAATGTTTCAGATATTATGAAAATGTTGGAGTCCGCATTATCGTCCATCGTAGTACTATGTTGGGTTTATATAACTGAATAAGGTTTTTATGACATTCCAGTTGAAGGGTAATAGGTTTGATATGGGTGCGTCAATTTATTCTGATCGATTTAAAAATAATCAGCTCCCTCCACCCCTTCCCCCCTCCACCCCATGCTTCCCTTCTTCGAACAACAATTACATAGTTTTATTATATTCCGGCTTTCAAATGATGTCAATTAAAAATTCACATCGCTCTCGCAAGGTATAATGACTTATTTACGTTATTGATTGATCGCCTCGAGCTTTCAATATTTTATCAACTATATATACATTCTCATTCGATATAAAATGGTTACAATAAACATTTAAATTGTAAATTTATATAAAGAATAAAAAAAATAATGATCTGGCATAAAAGCAACACACAACAAAAGCCTGACGTAAATCGCGTGTTTCGATATATAAAATCAATAAAACCACACTCAAAATTCGCGGATTCATGTTGTCTATATTTAATGACGTTCCTATGTTTTGTCATTTCCCGCCCCTTCCAATAAAACCACCCCATCAAAGTATAATAAATAATTCATAACGTTATTGAATATACCTCCCACCTCTGTTGTTCCGCCCGTAAATTATTGTTACTCCATTAGTTCCCGTAACACGAACGTACTTTGACTATGACGTAACAGAAAGCGACGAACGTATAGACTCACTATTTCGATTGATTCCAAACTTCAGAAAGTAACCAAAGTGTGGCATGGAAGTAATTTGATTGCAAGCTCAGAATGAAGACATTAAATAAATATATGATGCAACCAGTACTTCAAGTCACGTCTGTGAATGTACTTCATGACATGGTGGACAGATCTGATGCGATTTTGATTGGCTAGTGGCAGATAAAATCACACATCACGCCCAAACACTTTTGTACTATGTTCCTTTACAAATACAGTTGGTCTTATGGGTTCTGAAAGTTATGCATTCGTAGGCACATAAAAGCTTCGGAATAGCACAGCACATCCCCAAAAAATTTTACTTCTGAACTAAAAAACCCGTGACAAAGACAGCACTTATATGATGCAATGGAGTTCTAGCGCAAAGACTCGAAATGTTCACACTGGTCAAAATATTACAATGCCAGCTATGCGGTATACTTAATTGAGTTAAATTTGCACTTTCCAGTTTCCCATACCAATGAGACTTAAGTGGTGATCATGGGTCTGATAGTGGTTAAATAAGACCAGCAGATCAACTGGTTTGACAGTTTCTAGTGTGGAATCATCCCCAGATTTTAACGGGACCCCAAGTAATAACTTCGTTCTTGTGACAAATGGCACTTTCTATCGGATTCATCCCTCAATCACCATAGACCTCAGTCCTTTTATTTAACAACCCTGTCACCATCCCTTCACCGCTTTAATGGTACCCGACTCCCATCCCAGCTATATAATAACACATTGTGTTGAAACTGTTTATGATTCAGCCATCGTAATTCGGTTGATAGTATGTTATGTATGCAAACACGTCGTCAGTGATATTTCTTTTGGGTGTGCGACATCTATGTAATACATGGAGAAACATTAAATAATATACTTCGAGCTGGAGACAAAGCCACAGTTCAGTCATTCTGGAAAATACTGTGACGACTCACAGATGTCACCTGTGATAACTAAAAAGAGTTATAAATTATAGCAGTAGGGGTTTCCTTGTAACCAAATGTTTACACATACGAACAAAATAAAAATAAATTATGAAATAGGCGGAGCGAACAAAATACGACGAAGAGAACATTCGCGAAGTGTAGAGATGCAAAATCATGGAATGTTCTTCAAGTATTTGCGTCGTATAAATAGGTGTAGACATTTGAGAAACAGAACAGTTCAATTTTGAATTTCAACGTGTTAATAACGGGAAGTGATAAAAAGTGAAAGTGAAGTGTTAAAATAATTATTTGTGAAATATTTGTGGAATTATTTGGAAAATAAATTTATTGTAAAAATTAAAGTTTGCGATTTTATATTCACAATCCAGTGATCGAACCAAATAAACTATTAGAATAACCACTCGGCTACAGATGACTGATTCACTTCAGAACGGTTCCTCCATTGGACGCATTGAACTTGGTTAAATAATAATAGAACAAAAAGTGATCACCTCCCAGAGATATTACGAGGGCACTTATATACGTATTAGACCGACCACAGATAAGTGAAATAAATGATCACAGTTGGTGGAACGAGGCCTATATGGAATTAAAGAATGTTGAAATGAGAAGGCTCTGAATAAGGCTGAAGCTGTTCTAATTACTGCTATCGTTCATTCCCGTCTTATTACCACTTGTTAAATGTCATCAATATTGTGAATTCTGTCATCGAAAGAAGGAGTGTAGAGAACAATGAAATCCATTTCCAGGAATCTCGCTATTGGACTGTTATTTTGTTGTTAATTGCATTCATATTTATACAGTGAGAAATGATGCTGGTTCCATAGACGCTATATATTTATTATAAAGTGTCGATCACAACAGTTGCCTCATCTTAGAGAACATTGATAAGCTATTATAGTTGCCTATACCAGGGTGACTTCTCGTTATTTCCCATAGCTTACACTTACTCAGGATTAACGTGACTTACCTTATCCCAAACTCTGTCCCCCGGATCATATAATAATAAAGAAGAGACATTAATTTTTTGAAGATTGGACTCACTGTCGGATCATTTGAAATTGCATCATGGCTACTAGACGAAAAAAGTACAATGTATGTCAAATAAAACAGCCAATTTGATTCAGGCAGGTAATCCTTCTTGTAACATGACCCAACATTTCAGGAATTACCACAAAAAGCCATCTCTTGATCGTAATCTGCAATAAAATAAATTAGCTTAAAAATATAAGCTTCGTGTTGTGGGCATGGCCAGCCCCCTCCTTCCAGATTTGATAGTGGTCCAGAAGGGAGAAGTAGATTGTCTCTGTCTTGTAGGCTTGCGCTACAACGCAAACAATCACTAGTCTACAAGGTAGAGAGATAATCTACTATATATTCTCCAATACCCAAGTCTTTGAAGGCGATTTAAAGATCTCCCTCCAACCGCACTTATTGTTCTAGGTCATCAAATAAGTACGACAAACGAGATTATAAGTACGACAAACGTTTCAGGCCCCATGATTTACCAAATAACTGCTCAGTAAATTTTACATACTCCTAGCATTTCTCTTCCATATTTTTTTCTAACCAGAACATCAGATAATCAACTAGTCGCTCTAATCTCTAAGCGCTCTAAGGATAGGGTGATTTTTACTGGTCATAACTAGGTTTTCCATCATTCGGAATGTCTAGGATAATTTCTAGTCCTTGCTGTAGGAGACCCAAACATATCCCGTCTGGTCTTGGTGTTTTAAATTTCGAGAAAGAACCGATGCTCCATCGGACTCTATATTTTGTCACCACCTTCGCCACCAAGTTCTAATTTATGAAACTTGGAAGTTGGTGCGGGAGTTGATTTCCATCTACTTCATTAGAATTCTTGCTTTCGGAAAAATAAGTTTCCAGAATTTCTAAAAATTTATGTTACCACAGAGAACGAACTCTCTTTAGTTTAGTGGTTGTCGAAGGGTTCTCCACTTCCTTACTAAAAGATCTCCATTTTGATGTAATTTCACTTCGGAAACATTTCTTGTTCTCTCTTTTTGAAGATTTGTACAAATCCCAGTCTTCCATATTCCTCAGTCTGTCCCATTCCATATAGTCCATCTTGTTGCTCCACTGTTCTTAGGCTTAGTTAGAGGAGAGCTTTTCTCATAGAGCTTGATTAGAGCTATTCATGCTTGTCAGTTGCCCTATTCATTTCTGATTTTCATTGCTGAAAATAGAAGTGACTGGTTGAGATGGAGACTATAACCCCAATCTGTGTTTTTTGAGTTCTTAATTTTTCCAAACTCAGGTTTATCGATGTTAGAGAGAAGGAGATGTACCGATCGTCTAAGATCAGGGATAAGACTTTTCCACTTAGACACCGTAACGCATAAGAGTAATACTTCTTACCTTGAGGATGTCAAAAAAGGTCTATTGCCCACATTCGAGAGGACTAAGTCAGAAGCAGATATAGGTATTCGAAGAAGGGGTTGCTTCAAGGAATAATATCGAAGCTGCCCCTTCATTCCTATCGAAGGAATAATATCGAACACCCAGTTTCTTTACTCCAACGACGACTTCTGTAAGGTCATTACATCAAATTTCATTTAGGTTGTAGTTCATATTATTATAAACAAAAATATAGGTTTCGAGTAGGTAAAACTAACCAGCAGAGTGTCTGAGGTCCCTGGAGTGAGTCCTTTGATTCCGTGAATCCACGGTTCTTAAATCAAATCCACGGTCACCAATCACAAATCTGACATCAAAACTCAGGTAGATAGCTTATTAGGTTGCATTGTCTCCGTGAGTTTTTTTACACTTTATACAATTAGCTGATTGGCCAATCTCAAACACTAGCGGTGATTTAACTTAAAGAGAATTACAACTCCCAGATTACCGAGACGTGACACGTCGTGATAACGTCGCTTGATATGTAGACCAGTATATGGGGAGCCATCTCGAGATTGAAACCGATTAAAAAATTTTACTAATTTCCGAAACAATATTCAAGCTTTTCATCAACCATAAACAACTTATGTTTCACCCCAAACGACTGCGCCCCAATCAACCAACAAATTGAAAACAACAATTTTTATAAATATTTATGCAAAATGTTAACATTAAATATTTACATAAATTTTCATAAATAAATAAAATTCTAGAATGAAAATTGTTTATGTTCTGTTTAGATTCCAACTAGTAAAACTAATGAGCTTTTATTCGCTTTTTTAATGCTTTTTTGTTATTCATTTATTTTTTGCATAAAAATTAATCAAAAATTCTAAATTTGATTAAATTAAATTAAATCATTAATCAAAATGTTAAATAATAAATAAAAACAATAAGCTTTTAAATGGAGCTTTTAACTTACCTTTTACATAGTTTCAATTGTAGTAAGTCCATTTCAGGTGATGAGTATATCCTTTGTCTGAAAGACAAGAACATAACACTCGAATTAATGAATCTTCTTATCTCGCATCGTGCTTTTGTATTTAAAATAAAAAGTTTAGCCTTCTCAAAGCTTTTCTATATAAATATAAGGACAAGTGAAACGACGACAAAATTCAATTTTTATAACATACGTGCATATGGTTATCCGCTGTACACACATGCATACATATAAACGTTTCCGAATTCCACTTCCCAACAACATTCAAGAATATATCATTTGGAAAAACGAGGATAAATGTGTGTATGTGTGTGCTTTTTACATAAGAAACTGGATCATTAAAAAAAGCTCGTACAAATACTCGAAACGTATCATACAGTAGTTTTAAGTCACGTAGATGAAATATTTTACTAAGATAAATAAGAAATAACATTGAATAGCTGCTGTACCATATGGATACGACTTTATAATAAATAGTGGAGAAGAGCAGCACAAAAAAACTATTACTTGAGACGATATATAAGATATTAAGATCTTCCCATGCACTTTTTTGAGCAATTTTGGTTTATGTATCGAGACGAGATTGTACTGCAGCATAACCACCCAACTCTATCCTAAAATTGGTATTCGATGAGTCATGAATATTAGATGACATTGGTCCAGAGAATAAAATGGTGGGCATAGACAATACAGGGATCGGTGCTCGCAAAGTGTTACCAACTTTCCGCTGCTGCTGAGAAACAGTGTTATTGCATTTGCCTGCTGGCAGCAGACGTTTTGGGCTGCAATAACTACTACTTGACGCTCATTTTTATTTCCAGCTTCATTTTTTCACAACAATGACCAATATATTACCTGTACTTAAATCCACTGGATTTTGCCATATGGTTTATTCTGTAGAAATTCGAATACCATCAGACCTCATTCTAGTAGCGTGTGAATCCTTTCCGGACAGCCTCAACCCGTTCTTAAAATGACTACCTTTTTTAAGGTCGTGTGTTGACCCAAAGGTTCTCAGATTCACCCTCATTCTGTTGTTGTACATAAGTAAGTCGAAAACTACACGTTTCGTACGAATATACTTTGCACAGGGACGCCTACAAATATATATTCGTGCCACATTTCGAACTATGGGGTGCGAACCATTTTAATGCTCAATGTTGAAATTATATATCTGTAGCATGAAGCTTTTTCAGTTTATTAGAATCGGAGTGGTTCATCCAAATTTCATTGAAATTGGAATCATGTAACTGATTTAAATTCACGATTGGAGGCTTACAGCCCTTTGGCTAGTACACTTTACATAATTTTATTACAATTTTAGCCGATTTGACCGCCCAGGTGGCGCAGTAGGTAAAACTGCGGTAGTTGAAGCGGGAAGTACCGGGTTCGAATCCCGATAAGAGCAGAGTTCAAAAAGGGATTTTGCATCATTGATCGTTTGGGCGGTGTGATCTGTGGTGTGAATGAACACCCCTGTTGAGTTTAGAGTCCATGGGCCGTCCCATCGTCCATATCAGTACTATAGACTGGCTGGCATGGATCTTTGCAATGCGCAGATGGTTCTACGTATATCGGACACATAGCCGTTCAAATAGTGGTATCACAACGGACCGTCGCTGGCCTAAGTGAAAAAAAACCGATCAAGGTTGGATCAAGTAGATCAAGTGGTTTCTTCTTTCGCAGCCTTCTCACTGGATTTGTGTCATCCAACATTCGGGGAATTTGAACTTTTTTATGGTGACTTATCCGTTGCGGGTGTTTTCTTGCGTTTTTATTTATTTTTACACTAACGAAATCCATCTTCAAATCTCTATGTAGGTTGTCATTTCCCATGTACCACAGTGCATTTACTGTTCCACGTAGGTTTTGTACAGCCCCAGCTCTATGTAGGTTGTCATTTCCCACGTACCACGGTGCATTAACTATTCCACGTTTGTTTTGTACAGCCCCAGAGCTGAATACCGTAAGTCCATACAGGCTTAAGAATTTGCCGGTACAGTAGCAATTTGACATGCTCTTCCCATTTAAGTCTCGCGTCAAAAATGCTGGGCAGTTCAGTTTTACTGGTATAATCAACCTTTTTATTGGTGAAATTTACATGAACAGATTTTGCTTTATTCAGTTTCATTCGCCACCTTTTCGTCCAAGTATTGATCATATTAGTCGCTCTTTGCAATTTGCTTGTGGATTCTTCCATGTTATCAGCAACTGCCAAGATGGCAGTATCATCTACAAATGTTGCTATAGTTGTCTCTTCTATCGTTGACAGATCAGAGGTATATAGTACATATAAAGTTGGTCCCAGGACGCTACCAGGAGTATTCACCATCTATTTAACACGGAAGTGCCGGTTAGCTATGTAAGATTTTAGTATTTCCTAAAATTGCTTTGGTAAATGTCGTTTTAATTTGTATGCCAAGCCTTTATGCCAAACTTGATCGAAAGACTGTGCTACATTCAAAACACTTAGGACACTTTTCAGCACCCTTAGACCGGCGCACTTTACAGTTTTCGAGATCAAAGAGGCAGTCCATTAAGAACTTACCATAATATTCATGTCTTTTGATGGCCAGAGCCGGGCTGTTTTATGCACCTTCTCGATCCCTTTTCTGTACGTTACTTTATCAAGAGGTCACCACACGCTCACCCGATACATAAGTACCCCATACATAGGCTCCTTCACCGCGCTTAAATATTTACAAGAGACAGCTATTGCTACGTCATCTGAGGAGAGGAAACAGGACGCCTCTCTGCGGGGTGCACTTAGTCGCCCGCCTCCTGATGTTGGATACCCCCAGCTTCGAGTTAACCATCCTGCATCCAAGCATGTGTTTGATAAACCCACTTAAAGGACAATCCAACCCTAGAAGCGACAATCCGTCCAGAATTGCCTCCGTCTTTTACATTGTTAAGGGCGTCCTCAATATCAAGGAAATAAGATTTCAGTAAAGATGAGATGGAATAAGATTTTTTTCTTCAATTATTGGTTTGAGTCGCTTAAGCCTGAATTTCTCGAATGTTTTTGAAATTATTGGGAGTAAGGATACGAGTTTTTGCCATTTAATGGTTTGTTCGGTTTGGGTATCATGATTACTTCAGTGACTTTCCATTGATTTGGAACGTGTTCAAGTTTGAGTACTGCGTTAATTATTTGAAGTAGCTTTCCTAGTTCTTTTTCAGGTAGGGCTTTTATTATTTCTCCTGTAATTAAGTCATATCCTGGAGATTTCTTTGCACTATAAGGTTTGTTTTGATTTCCTCTTTTAATTCTGACACTGTGACATGAGATATACTTTATTTGTCCACTTTATGTACTGGTGGAATGTTTTCATCTACTGTTTGTCTAGGTAAAGTCTGAAACGTGTTGTCTAGAACGTCAAGGTGAGTTGCAAATAATATTACTTTCTGCTTTGCACTAATGGCCCAAGTTCCATCGTCATTCCTAACTGGAGGTATTTGAAGATTAGATCGTTTTACATTTTTGTTGCTTACCACAGGGATCTTTTCCCCAGACCTGCTACTTAGGTATTTATTAATGTTAGGCAAAAAGTTGAGAGTAGTTTAATATTCAAGCGCTCGGTTCCTTTGCCAAGATTCTCTTGCTTTTCGTTTTGCTGCTACCAATTTCCTAACTTCCAACGGATCAATAACTGGTGTACTGCTTGACGCCACTTGTTATATGACGCTTTTAGGTGGTTCTAGTTCTTCTTCTAGCTGTATCGAACTTGTAATTGGCACTTGGAGATTAATATTATCCTCAATTAGCGTTTATTGCTAGTTTTCTTAACAATATTTGCTAATTGGTTGTTATAATAACAGGTTTGTGATGTGATATAATCCCGTCGCTGCTTTCTAGGTATATGTAATTATCGTCTATACCTTTGGTGACTAAGAAATCTACAAGATCAGGTAATTTGTTTCTATCATTAGTCCAATATGTTGGTTGATCTCCAGAGTGAAACTCGCACAAGCATTGTTGTTTTGCTGCAAACAACTTTCTTCCTTTTTTAGAGGTAACTTTTGATGCCCAGTATGTGTTCTTTGCGTTATAATCACCTCCAATTATGAAACAGGAGCCAAGTGATTTAAATAATGTGCAATAGTCTTCCTTTAGCAGTTTATATATTGGAGGGCCTTATATTGACGATACGTGATATTCTTTGTTGTTTTTTGTTTTTATATTTTATACTATGCAATCTGTTTTGGGGCTCAAGGCTCTCCCAGCTCTTTCGCGGTATGCTTATTTACGTTCCTACTTTACGCCTGAATAGCCAAATCAAGGACGTACGGCTATAGGTCCGATTTTCCTAACCATCTGCACATTGCATAGCTCCATGCCAACCTATAGTGCTGGCATGGAAGATGGGCCATGAGTTCTTCACTCCAACAGAGGATCATAGTTGTTTTCATTCACACCACAGATCGAAATCTAATGGTGAAAAATTGCTTTTGCATCCTGCCCCTATCGGGATTCGAACCCGATACCTCCCGCTCCAACTGCGCTGCTTTAACCAATGCGCCACCTGGGCGGTAAAACAAGAGCATTAGAAATGCCAAACAGTACCACGGTTTACTGTGGTACTACTTTAGTTAGAATCCAGCAATATTATGAACTTAGTTTGGTGTAGTCTAACTAGATACTTTCTCAAAGCTTTCTCGAATCCAGCCAAAGCCTGAACTTTCTGTTCTATTTAATAACTGTTACTACAAAAATGAGAGTGCTACATAACACCTTGGTTTGGTGATACGTAGATGGTTGTGTTGGTTCAAATTATATTTAAACCATAAGCCAATTTCCAAATTTAAGGGACTTTCAAGGCTTCCACTGTCCACCAGTCCAATTAAGGATTTACCAGAAGAACTATCTTTATTCTCAAGGAACATCTGTTACATATTTTATGAGCCTGTCAGGCATTACAAAAACGTGAATTTATGAAATCGGTTGAGTTCGAGAATTACTTCTACAGAGTATCACGATCTTCCTGGTTATTTGAATTACTTCATGGAACAGTAAGTAAGGTTTTATGGTTTCAAAAGTGCCACATTCAAAACAAATTGATCTCCTTGTGACAATCCTAATAACGTAGTCCCATATCCCAAAAATTCCATCTTCTACTTTACTTCTTCAACAGTTTCACTGGCAGACAATAGACGAACATACTCGTAGAAATAATTGAGAGTCGTATTTGCTATTTTGAGGTTTGTCGGATGATGTTGCAACCTAACTTTTCTAAATGCTCTCTAGTCTAAGTGCTCTCTAAACGATTCGCTGATACTTCTAGTCCTCACTGTTGAACAATATCTGACGATACTGTGACAACTCATTGTGGGCAACACTATCACTGTGGGCAACACTATCACTGTGGACAACACTAACTATAAAACTGATGTCGACTGCTCCAAATGTAACGATGCATGATGTTTTTTATTAAAAGTGATACATTGAAGGTGTGACCTACACACTTGAATACACCATGATATCTGTTTATGTATTTGACTTTGTCAAAGCATTGCCACGTAACCCTATAGCTTATAGCACCACTTCCGCTCCAAACCTAGGCGGTTTGTATGACTCAGTAGTTAGCAAAATATCACTCGAGAAGAGGTTCAAACTTTACTCATTCAAATTCATTTTCATCTTGACCAGCATGCCATCATCAACGGAGTTCGCCATCCTGTATAAAATTGATTTGGCAAATCATGGGGCCTGAAACCCAGACGCGTGTACTGGTTATACGGTTCGGTAATCAGACCCATAGTTTCGTTTGCCGCATTTATTTGGTGGCCTAGAATAATGAGCGGGACTAGAGCGAAAGCTCTAAGCCGCTTTGAAAGACTTGTTTGTCTTGGTATAGTAGGAGCATGCACACCATGCACACCACAACTATACTGCAGCTCTGGAGATGGCTGTGGGTCGGGTACCGCTTGATCTTTGGATCGTGTGTAGCGCAAACAGCCGCTCGTCTACAAGGCAAAGACATCCTTCCTACCCCTTCTGGGCACTGTCAAATATATAGCGAGGTGGGACGGCACACAACTCTCCTCATGCTCTCAGACAGTATAGTGACGAAACACATCTTCGAGAAATTATTTTGGGACACTATTACCGGAAAGCACATATGGGATTATAGTTCGATGACTATATAATGAAGAATATGACTTCCAGAGATCGTCGTATCTGCATTCTATCTCTGACAGCCAGGCTGCCCTAAAGGCGATGGGTTTCAATACTGTTTCATCTACACTTGTTTTGGAAAAGATAAGTGCCTTAAATCGACCAAGCAGGCTGAATAAAGTAATACTTCACTGGATACCCAGTCACATGAGCCGATTAATAGTTAGACTTCACTGGATAACCAGTCACATGGCTCGCTTTTGGAGTGACGTCACTATCTCTTAAAATCAAAGATCCCAGTCTTTCTTAAATTATGATAGACGCGCTTTAATGATCTTGCTGAGCATTCTTACGAGGCACTGCTCTCCATAGTCATATGTTTCGAATGAAAATTCGAAACATCTCATACTGCGAACACTGTGGGGACGGGGAGGAAGAAACTGTTGAGCCTTTTTGTGCTTCTGTTCTTCATACCCTTCCCATAGACTGCACTGTTTCTGCTCACAATTCTTATTTGAGGACCAATTGACGACCTTGAGGATACCGGATATCTTGGATTTCATTAGAAGAAGAAACAGATTCCAGGACTGAGAGTGTGCGTCTGGAAAGGGAAATCACAATGCAGCTCTTCGACGTAAATCGAACATCTATTCGGACGTCCTTGAATATTGTCTGGGGCCAGGTACAAATTTGGATCACATTCAACTAACCACGAAAAAACAACTTTCTAGGTGTGATAAATGTGATGTCAAACGACGCGTACAAACATAATTAGACCAAAGCTTTTGGTATAACACGATCGAACAAACATGGAAAGCTTCACCTTAATATGAATCATTTTAAATGTTAGATTAAAAATATTATTTTAAATTTTCATGTCTAATTCCGTAATGATTTCATCCCACTGCCTCTTCCCAACCATGTACATATTGACAATTATAATTCAACACACAGTATATATACGAGTAATGAGAAATCGTACTAGGTCGAATGAGGTAGAATTAATCCATCCATATGCATGTATCAGAGCTACAGGCCATCATCATACATAGAAAGTATATATTCGTACATACATAGCTCTTGTCGAGTACTACACAGTATATAGACATATTCATGGAAAACTTTCTATCGTTAGCAGGAAAATGATTACGCAAAAAAAAAAAGTAACGGCAAAAAAAACTACTTGTCATGGAAAACAGAAATTATTATAAAACATATATGTAATAACAATTGCATGAGTCTAATTTTGCAGGTAGACCAAACTATCAAGATTTATTCTAGTATCATGACGATCATTAATACCTCGTAGATAATTGGAACACTACAAAAAACTATACTTGGTCGTTTATAATCTATTTATAGTTGTTGAACGTACAACGATTGAGTTTCAGTCTTTTTACTGACTAATTACAGACTAATTACAATGAACGGTTATTATTTAACATTTTACATATTGATTGATTGATTGATTGATAGGACTGTAGGACCAAGCGCTAGGCAAGATTCCCGGATAACGCCGGGCCTATTCCTACAGCCGTTTACATAAAACAATAGGTAAGGATAGGAAGGTATGTTAGTAAGGAGAGAACGACCCGGTTACAGACACCTGGCAAATCGTTACTAAACTACTGTTAATAGACAATCACAAGACAATCACAATTCTAATCTGCAATCGCCAATCAGCATTCTCCAGTCCGCAACACCTATCTGCTCTGCTGTATTTTGATTAAACTAAAACCAATTCTAAAATAAATTTATTAGTAAGTTGCTCAGGAATCTGTAACTTAAGTAATTAATTAATTTTATTATTTATTTCAACTCCAGTCCGCACACCTAACAACTCCGCAACTTAAACAACTTAAACAAAAATAAAAAATTAGAAAAATACAAAACTCTGAAACAAAATTTATTAACTTACATATGTCTTAGGAATCTGAAACAATTAGTTTAATTAATATGGTATGATAAATCCAGTACCAGCCAACCATAACGATAATGTTACTATTATATAATTCTGGAACATGCTTATCAGAGAATCAAAATAGACATCTGAAAACTTAGATTCCAAAAATATGCAGCAATTATGCAAATTAAACTACAATACTGAAGGTTTTAAGAAAATGAAAGTTAGTCTCAGAAACGACTAGGGCGATAATCCGCAGCAGAACCATTTTCCTTTTACATAATAAGAAAAATAATATAATTTGTTAGTAAATCAACATCATTTTCGCATTTACGATCTATGACTTTAGGACATTGATTATTATTGCAATCGAACTCTAATTTCATGATATGTATTTGTGTAACCTCAACAGTTGAAACTGGACTAGTTAAGTTAAATATCCTGGAGTCTTCTCATCATATGCTGTATGTAAAGTTGTATCCCTATATTTCCAGATCCATCACCATCTAACGCGAGGGGAAGTATTTTTTTTATTTTGAGGCCCAACAGCGTTTGCTATACATGCTTTATGACGACCTAATAAACTGTCAATTCGTTATAGGTTTATTTTGTTCCGCTATAACCTAAAACTTAACTATATCCTATTAAAATTAAAAAAATATTATAAAATTCTAAAATAAATTTATTAGTTAGACGCTCAATAATCTGTTATTTAATTAATTTTAATTTTATTATTTATTTAAACTCCAGTTTATTAACTTATGGTTCAGGCATCTGTAACAATTAATTTAATTAGTAGTATGATAGATTAAGTACCACACAACCATAAAAATGATGTTACCACAATTCTAGAATATGTTCATGAGAGAATCAAAACAGACGCCTGAAAACATCTTTTATTCTAAAATTATGCAAATTAAATTTCAACACTTAAGGTCATAAGGAAAATAAATTGAAAACAACTGATATCGACTCCAAAAAGCACCATTAAATCCAAATACGATACGAAACTTAATAAATTGAAATAACCATGGACAACCCACATGCAATCATGCAAACACACAGGCAACAACACAGGCAGAGATGCCACATACATGCAGAAAGTATGGAACAGAAGCACCCCAAAAGTGGAGGAAATCGACACCCCCGAAGCGAACCCCATTCAGGCAAATCAAACACGATCACTACTTAACCAAACATACATCTATTAGTAGCAAACTCTAACACGAGAACCCGATTATAAGCATCCAAACTACAAACTAATTCTAACAACCCTCAACAACTGGACACTATCTTACACTAAAATAAAAAGTGCAGACCTATCTCAACCGACAGCCAACTAACCGAAATCCATCCAAACACCCCACATTTCAGCGAATCCTCCGACTCCCAACAAATCCCACTCGCATCCAAAACCCCACATGCCAACAAAGGCTCCCAACCGCCACCGCAACTAGCTCAACTATCACGCCCGTCCCAATCACATCCAGCCACGAAACCTCCCTCCCCCCCTACCACAGCAGTACCATGAGGCAAACAACAAATCACCAGCATGCAGCTACAAATACCTACAAAAACCGCTTCGTCCAAGACACTCCAGTACAATCCTAGCCCACTCCAGAAACCGGCGACATCTTCCAAAAATCTAGCCAAAACATCAAAAACTCCCGACACTCTACAAAATTGAATGATTCCAACCCACCACTGCACAACTGCCACAATCCCGCCGACACCCAAACATTTTAACTGTTCCAACTCCCCGCCCTTAAAATATAATCCCCACCCGACCCGTCACAAACTTCCAGGCTAACCAACCCTCAAACACAATCCCAGACTTGTGTTATGCACACGTTACTTCGACTTATTCTATTTCGCACTCAAATACGACTTCCTATCAAATGATATGAATAGAGTCTCTCGAAGTCAACACCAACTATTCCTCTTTTTAAACTGTAGCAAATTTGAATCAGCGCTTACTAAACCCATTAACAATAAAAATCGAAGCAGATCTGCCACACCTACAGCAAAGTGACACCCTGAACGTAGGCATACGCATCCTTTAAAATTCTCCAAACCAAGGACACTTAAACCCGATACAAGACAAAACCTGCATTCTCCATCACCGGCAACGCACCCCGGGACTACGGCTGAAAACCATTCAATCCCGAAACCCGCGAACGGCGAAAAATTGAGACCAACAACACTCAAATGTCAACGAGACTGAAACAACTCCACAATCGTGACTTAGAATCACTAAACAATCAATTCTGCAGTTCAATAGGAAGCCCCGATACCGCAGTTAGTTTCGGAGGACGCCACCAGACTTCGGACCGAGCCGAAACCAAACAAGAATATGTTGGAGGAAGCAATTAGCAACCTCTATCGATACCTGGAACTACACGCCGTCAATTCGCTCCGCACCCCTCAACACCTCTGCAGCTGAAAGGAAGTTTCCAAAACTAAACCCACCTAAGACAAACATAAAAATCAATCCAACCACGGAAAGACCGAAAACCCCCGCTTACATATGAAACTTAAAACACGAATAAAATTCACTGGAAACCAGAAGATCTACCATAACATCATGAAGTACTCAGACATAGAGCCGTCAAACACCAACCGAACCAGGTCCACACCTCCTATCCAGATCAATGTCCCGCTATACAGGTAAACGTCCCGCTACTGAAAATGTCCCGAATACACCCACAATTCAAACACCCACAACTAAACCACTCGTGCCAAAATCCATCCACCACCAATAAATATCTATATGCCAATCCACTTCACCTCAAAGTGCCTCCGCTCCACACCCTCCACATACAAGTCACCTGCACCCCCCTGGTCGTATTAAAACTGTCATTACAGCCAAAAACTAAATTTAAATTCTCATACAGTATTTAAATATAAGAACATTACATGCAAACCCAACAAATAGCAAAACCAAAAACCAGAAATAAAATGTAAGGCACTGTATGCATTTATATATTTTATTATATGTACACAAATATAAACAAGATCAGACCTGTATACATTGCCCGTATACGCATTGCAATATTATTTATTTATACTTGATCTATATATAAGCAAAATATATAAATCAAAAGGGAAGGGAAATATATAGTCAAATATTTAGAATTTTATTTGACTAATGCAACTAAGAAAACAAAAACAAAATAAAATGGTATATAAACATTTAACAAAAATTTATATGCAATCGTTTTCAAGGACATCAAAATTTAGACTATAGAATGTGAGTTTGTGTTTTCCATAACTGATGTATATAAAAAGACACAAATACACATGCAGTGAACGCGTTACAATTTAAAAATCTCCAAAAATCCCCTCTACTGTATGCCTTGATATATATGCATTATTTCACATAAAACAAAATATAAAAAAATCTTCCAGAGGAAGGGGAAATATATGAAGATCGAATTATGGGATTGGCTTTGGCTCGTCAAACGAAACAAAACAAAAACACACGCGTCGCATTCAATCGTTTGCAACGGAAAATTGTGTGTGAATATTGAAATTGATGTATATAACTATATACCAATACCATTACTGGCAATGTATACACGATGCAAACTGACACACACAAACACGATATATGTACATCAACCATATTATATAAACACTAAAACCTAAATATTTAATGCAATATATAATATAATATATAATATATATAATATAATGTAATTTAATATTAAATATAATAAAATATAATATAATGTAATAACGATACTCATCTGAGATTACAAAAATTAAGCCACAAACACACACACACACAAACGAATTTATTTTATTTAATTAAACACCGAGTGGAAAAAACACGTCCACTCAGTGTGACGACTAACACTGCACTCGTTATTATTTAACATTTTACATATGTCATGAAATATCGTCCGACTCCTTATCAACAACGATCGATAATAATTCAAATATCTGTCTTTTTTGCTCATAATGATCTCGAAATGGCAAGTGCCCTCATTTCCCTCAGGAAAATTCACAACCACTCGGCAATAATGCTCATTGCTGAGTGGTTGTGAATTTTCATCATATCACCTTTTACCATGCCTCGACCTATTATTCTAGAGAAGTTCATTGAGGATTAACCTTATAAGGAATTGCCCAAGACCACACAGAAAAAAGACCTCATCAACCCTTTTAGTGGAATGAAGTTTAAACCGAGGAGTATATGACGCTATGCGGAAGGAAGATTCTGCCCAAATTGGTCAACAATTACAGTTGATTTTTTCTAGATGTGAAACCTCTTGAAATGTATACCAGTTATTCGAAGATTTTAGATAAGCTTACATCAGAGCCATCTAGATATCACGGTTCTGCTTATATGCGTCTCGATGAGAAGATCTATGGCGTACTCAATACTGAGTCAACTGATTTTTTTTATCCTATATACGTTCACTCCTCATATTGAAATACGTTAGAATCAACGAATTCAGAAGTCGTCCGAGTCTTCCTAATATGGAGTGTCCTGCACATCACTATATATAGCTCCATTGGATATCATTATCTGCTGATCCACTCAAGTATCAAAACTCTTACGGCCGTTGTATCGCTGTATCTCTCCTTATCCTTTCATCATATCGTTATTAAGCATTTAAGAGTCTCTCTGATTCCAGCTAAGTGCTTTACCTCCATACTCAACTGTACAAGTTTTTTCCATATTCTTTTTCAACCATCTATCAGATAATAACAGGAACCATGTCTGAATTCTCCCTTTGTCTCTTCTTTAAGTTTGTATGGTTGGGTCCTTCGATTATTTCAAACTTTTTCACCTCCAACTATTCTCCTTCGTCCAGCATTCGATCTTCTTTAATCACCCTGTAACTCATTATTCTATAGGTAACTGGTCTGGATAAACTATTGAAGAGCGACACAGTCAGTTGTTGTCTATTCGGTTTCCAAAATACTGGACTACCTATTATGTCCTTTATCTAGTCTGGATTGGTACTGTTTAAGTAGTCAGAAGTTCATTTAGTAGGCTGATTTTTAACTTTGAGCTCACAATCCATAAGTGGCTCGATTGATTGACCATAAGGCAGAATGACATCTGTTGGTTCTGTTTTTTCTATTTTCTAGATTGACTTCTATACCACCCACTCTTCAGATTCAACGTGTTGTAGCATTTCTCACCTGACAGTGTATTCAAATATCCTCATGTGCTTTTGAGAAAACATTTTGGTTCGAGTAATTGAGTCGTACTCTTTTAAGAAGTACTCTAGAAGCAGTGTAGAAGTAGACTGGTAAATGATACTGACATCAAAACTTTTGAAGAACTCAGTTAAACAATTTAAGAAAATACATAATCGCCTAAATGCTGATATTTTATGAAAAAAAATTATTAGCAGTTCCCATCAACTTATAATCTGAAGAAATCGTAAGGCCAATATTTGGTCAGACTCTGCTCCTCAGACTGACTAGTTCGGATGAGGATATAATCTTAATCCAGGAACCTTGGATTAACAAAACCAAGATCTGTGTCTTCGAATGAAGGAGTATAGTATTCTATACTCAAGATGGTCTGGGAGGATCAGATCCTGTATTCTATAACGGCGGCCAGTCTGGAGGTTGGTAACAATCTGGCTGGTGGCAGCCTACATAGGGCAGGAGAAGGAGGTTCCACCGGATAACCTAGGGGAACTGATAACCTAGGGGAACTGTCCCGGAGCCTCTCAGCGACCATTGAGGATATGGACCGCATGATGGAATCCGTTTCACAAGCTTGTAACCAATCCTTTGGTGCTGCTTGCCCTGAGTAAAACCTAGGGAGAAGCAGAAGACGGCCTGGAGGTCCAAAGAATTTGGAGACCAAAAAGAAGTCGTCTAGAACGGCGTTTAATAAAGCCAAGAGGACTAGAGAATCTCAGGACTGGGACTCGTACAAGGAGACGCTGAGACTATATAAAAGAGAATTGAAGAAGGTACACAGGAGCTCCTGGAGGCTATTCTTTGACAAAATGGAAGATGTCTCGGAAACTTCTTGCCTTCGGAAGATTCTCTCCACAAATCCAACAAACATAGGTTACTTAATTAAACCTGATGGTTCGTGGACCGATTCCAGTGAGGAATTCCTCAAGATTCTCATGGACACTCACTTCCCGGGTAGTTTAGACAACTCGATGGAACTGAGAGCGTCGGGAGTAGCTTGTTCGCTGCGCGCACCGGATATCGTAAATAAAAAACGAATTCTGTGGGCCATAAAAGGGTTCAAGTCATACAAATCGGCTGGACCAAAACGGATTATACCGACAGAAATCAAGAACAACTTGGGGATTATACTCCCGTGGTTGGAGGCAATCTTTAAGGGTTGTTTAAAGTTGGTCTGCATTCTAAGGCAATGGATGGAGGTCAGGGTGACTTTTATTCCGAAAGCGGGAAAAGCATCGCATGGCTATCCAAAGGACCTAAGACCTATAACATTATCATCCTTTCTGTTGAAAACCCTGGAAAGCCTGATAGAAACACATATAAGTATGAACTTAAAACAGGAGAAATGGTCAGCCATTATTATTGTTCATACAGATGCAATCCTGAAAGGATTATCGCTCATGGAAGTGTAATCCTCCATAATCAAGTTGATCAGTCATATGCTTAGAAGAAGGACTGTAAACTCAGAATTGGGAAGGCAACCATAAGAAGGCGAGTGTTTAGGGGAACCCCACAGCGGAATGTCCTGTCCCTCTTCTCTGGAACATGATGATCAATGGATTACTACTGGAGTTGAAGAGGGAGGGTGTAGGAGTGGTTGCCTACGCTGATGATGTGGCGATCGTAGTATCAGGTAAATTTTTACCAACCATTAAGGAGGTAATGCAGAATGCGCTTTTTATTTTTACAAGATGGGCCAGTAAATGTGGGTTGGAAGTCAATCCATCTAAGACTGAGCTGGTACTCTTCACTAAGAAATATAAAATTCCGGCAGTTGACCCACCTACCGTAAATGGCACTAAACTGGCCTTTACTGACTAAGCGAGATTTCTGGGTGCAATCTTAGACAGTAAACTAAGCTGGAAGACGAACATCTTGGAGAAAATCAGCAAAGCTACGACGGCGATGTATTCGTGCAGTGCAAGGCAGACGTTGGGGTCTCAGACCGGAGCTGGTACACTGGCTCTACACTGCCGTAGTAAGACCCGTTATTATGTATGAAGTGAGTATTTGGTGGCTAGCACTAGATAGAGTAACCTATAGAATGAACTTAGAGAAGGTGCAAAAGATGGCCTGTATGCTCATAAGCGGGGCACTGAGAACAATACCCACGAGATGATAGCGATTGAGGAAGCCTTGAGCTGGTTGAGGCATAACGTGATATCCAAGAGGGATATCACGATATATGTGGACCGTCAGGTAGCCATTGGAAGCAGTGCTGTTGAAGTTTAGGATGTCATTGGATTGCCACTCGTCTCTTAACGAGATGAGTGAGCATTTCAATATTCAGATTATTTGGGTCGCTGTCCACTCTGACGTCGAGGGTAACTGCATGGCAGACGATCTAGCTAGACAAGGTACAACTCTTCAGCTGAAGCCTGAAACGGCCAATGTGGGGAGGCCTACAGCGGAGCTCAGGCTGGCTCTGAGAAAAAGGGCAGAATCTTTAGCACTGGAGAGGTGGTCTAACACCCTCACATGCGAGCGAGCGAGACAAATCTGGCCAAGGCTGGATTTGAATCGCTCCAGGACCTTAATCTCTCTGGAGAGGAGAGATCTACGAAGGAAAGTAGGAATATTAACGGGACACTACCTTTTCGGTAAACATGCGAGAAGTCTGGGTCTACAAACAAATGACTTCTGTAGAAGCTGTATGGACGAGGAGAAAGAAGAGACGCTTGTTCACTTCGTGTGCTCTTGTCCTGCAAGCACTAAGAAGACATTTACACTTGGGTAAGTATGTAATGCTCAGATGGTTCCAATAGAGTGTTAGGGGTATTAGGGGACTACTCACTGACTGAAAATTCATTGTTCAAATAGACCGGACTTTCATCGTCTTATCCATTTGATTTCTTGTTCGCCAGACGGTGATACACCAACTCTGAATTTCCATCAAATGGACTTTACGGACAGAATCTACATGCTTATAAAGAGAAGAAACTGCCACTAGAAGTACTCACAAACGAGATTGATTATCTTCACGCGCTGCACTTTCTACAGTGCAGAAATTCTACATTGCAGAACTTCCCCATGATACTGTCATCAGTAGTCATTCTGAGAATGTGCTGCCATCTTTTAGGAAATAGATTTGCTCAAAGTTGGTTTCGTGAAACAACACTAATTTTGATGTTGCCGTGTACCCGGAACGAGCAAAACAGGTTAAAATGGAGTTTGCAGGGTTTTCAGGATTCGTATCTTTTGCTTTTACACGATAGATGGGAGGTAATCTGTTAGCAAAATCTGTTTTAGGACCTTAATACTCCCAACTACTTCACAGTTATCTTTAAACAACCTATCTTACAACAAGGCCAAGTCGTAATGGCATGTGATGTACCTTCCCGTCCAACTGACGGCACCTAAAACCATTCTTGGTATGCCTAACAAAACCCCCCTCGAATTATACGCAAAACATAATGTTTTTCTAATTGCAATCATGTATACAAAATCAATTAATTATTTTATTCTAAATTATTCAGTTGGAAAATTAGGTTTATGGTTAAATCAAAAATTTCGACAAACAACAAAAAGCTTCCATGTTTGAATAATTCGTCGGCGGCAACAAATGTTATTTATTTAAAAATCACGGCATGTACAAAAAATAAATTCATCTAAAACCGATATGTGTATGTGTATGTGTGTGTACGTTGAATTAAGCTACACACACATACGTAATCAATTCCGCTACTATAAATATGGTGTGGAAACACCGAAAAAGCTCTCCAAGCACGATGATTCTCTAAACTTAAAATATGTTTTTGACTTTGAAATGCAGATGAATGGAAATGAAAAGCTTTTTTGTTACACACACACACACACATTGGTACGATTTTTTTTTTAAAAGCTCTAAGTTGATTATACAGTTATGTCCGTTATTTATTTATACTTAGTATTTTTTTATCGTGCGACCAGTTCATGATTGATTAATGATGTAGTGAATTTCATGTTATTTAGGAAACAAGCTTTTGTCGTCGGGTGGCTTCGGAGGGATGTGGGGTGAAGTTTATATATATATTGCCATGTTTTCTATTATGTTGAATTTAAATATCCTTGTCACGTATATCCAATATACATATATGTATATACACATATCCATGTGTAGTAAGCATCGCTATAATAACCATCAGCACGAAATCTTGTTGGTAGGTTATGTGTGTTGAACATACATACTCGTATGAGAGGGAGCATATACTGGACAATATATCGATAAAGTAAATATAGGTAGATAGATAAGGGGTTAAACTTTTACGGGAGAGAGGGGAACGGGGTGGTTGGTAGGATTTACTTTTGGGGTTTATTTAAATGGAATTTTGATATTCATTTACCATAACGATGTACGTACGTTTTTATACTGCTTGCTGTGTGTATCGTTGCAAATGGTAAATAAATAACAAGAAATAGAAAATTTATTTATCATTTTGTGGTTATTGTTGCTTTTATGTGTCCTTCTAACGACCATGTAGCAGTTGAAAGGTTTCGAGTGAAAAATGGGTGAAAAATTTTAAAAATTTAAATTTTTTTTTTTCGTACGTGGAATTTGATATGAAATTTATATGTATGTGGGTGAAAGAATAAATTACTGAACTATTGACACAATTCTGGTTTGCAGGCCTAACAAAAAAATCAGTTGGGAGTGAACTCTCGAGTGGTCAGGTGTGGTAGTCTGGGAAAATTAAGTTGGCACTAGCTGTCAGTTGGCACTAGCTGTATCTTGCAACTTCCACAAGTGCTTGTGTCACCGCCTCGTGGTGACCACCAGGCAACTGGCTAACCATATTAAGTTGGGAAGCAGGCACAAAAATACAACCAAACTGTCTATTTTAAAAACTACGGCTTAAACTACTTTTTATCTGAGCCTTATCTGTGGACTACACAGACGGACAAAAATTGTCTCCACTACTCGTGGGATGGGTAGTCCATAATCTACCCTTATTTCAATTCGGAGGAACCAAACAGTCCAGCAAAGCCTAATAGCTTGGAGGTGCTTTCGGCTTCTCTAGAAAACTACTCTGGTGAAATAAATAGAATCTTTAATAAATAGAATAGGGAAAAATGACACCCCAGCTATCAACTTAGACACTAATCCACAACCATCCGGGGTGCAAGTGGTTACAAGCTCTTCAACTAAGAATAAGATCTTGAGATGCCAGCGACGAAAGAGACAAGCACTGAAAAGTTCACTTGTTGATTCTGACGGCAAAACTTCTTCTTCCCTTGGAACAAGAAACAGGTCGGACACAATGATGCCCTCTCCAGGGAACCAGACCAAAAGAAAGAGGGTATCTTCTGGCTTCAAGTCATAGGTGAACTGGGATGAGAGCTCAGGCACGGAAGAAATTCCGAAACTGAGTTTAAAAGAAGTTGTACTGCTTTTCAAAGACAACCTCATAGATCTTGATGAGCAAATTGCTCGATAAACACACATTGTCCCTTTGGATATCCATTGGCTTTTGTCGTCTGTGGTTTGTACACGGTATGCTTAGCTTGTAATGCGCAAACAATAGAACTCTTAAGTAGATCCTGAAAGCTGTATCGACTGTACATCTCTGGCAGGGAGTTGAGCTGGAGTGTATCATGTTCTGTAATCTACCCAGGCCTGTAAGGAGTACAGTGTTTGTCAAAGGCTCGATCCAAGAACCTTTTGGATGTTATGAAAATCAAAACCCACTAAAGGGACCGTTTTTTGGCCAAAAGAAGGGACCAAAAGGCATACTTCTTCACCTTGGCCTACATGAGCATGTTCCAAGCCTGGAAGCACTTGGTTTTAAACCCTTCTTTGCTCTATGTAGGGTCCAAATAAATGTGACGCAATAAGAGTGGAGAAGGGTTCAGGTAAAATTGTCTTGCACTATCCCAACTAAATTGGAATGGTTGACGTACAGTTTATACAGATAAACTGGCAGCATTCAAAGGCGTCGTCCTCTTTCATAGAACGACGCATGAAAAACTGCAACACATTGCTATCTTAACATGTCTTTTTGATCCAGGAACCGTGGATTCGCGGGAACAAAATCAAAGGATTCAATCCAGGGACCTCAGGTTCTTTCCTTGTTAGTGATACCTGCTCGAGACCTAGAGCCTGTGTTTTTGTTAGTAATAACATGAATTACAGACTCCTAATGAAATTTGTTGTAACGACCTTACAGCAGTCGTCGTTGAACTAAAAGAACAGGGTATTCGACGTGAGATTCTACTGACCTCTGCTTATTTCTCATATGATTCGGAACTACATTCAATTACTCCAAAGTTTATCAAAGCCAAAGAGAACACAAACCGTAATGATATCCAAATCATTGCCAGATGCGATGCAAACTCACACGTATGCTGAGGCAGTACCGATACTAACCCTAGAGAGACATCCCTCTAGGAATACCTATCCGCGTCTAACCTAGTCATCTTGAATATGTGCAATCGACCTACCTTTTTAACATCATCAAGGCAAGAACTCTTGCCTCACGGAGTCATAGAGTAAAATTCTCATGCTAGATGACGATACTCTTTCTGACCATCGCTACCTCTTCTTCTCTCTAACCTTCTGACAAACATGAATAGCTCTAATTAGGGCCTATGAGATGAGCTCTCCTCTAAATAAGCCTTAAAGAACTGAAACAACATGGTGGTCTAGTGAATTGGGCAGACTGAGGACAGGCAAGAAAACTTCTAAACATAGCCATGAAAACATATAAAATGGAAGATGAAATCTTCACAAAGAGAGTACAAGAATATATCCGAAGTGAAATAACATCGAAATCGAGATCTTTCTGAGAAGAAGTGGCAACCGCTAAACTCCAGGAAGTTCTCTGTGGTAACATGAAGGACACTATCGGAACTCTAGTGAAACCTGATGGAACTTATACGAGTACAAATCAGTAAGCTCTAGATGAACTTATGACAACCCATTTCCTCGAAAGTTAGAATTCCAATGTTAAAGTTGGAAGTCTACTCCCACGCCAACTTCCAAGTTTCAGGGATTAGAACATGGTGGCGAAAGTGGTAACAAAAGGTAGAATCCGATGGAGCATCGGTTGTTTCTACATCGGACTCCTGCAGGAAGGACTGGAAATTATCCAAGACAACCTTGAACATATCTTCAGAGCCAGTTTGGTTCTGGGATAAATTCAAAAAGCAGAATTTCATCACGATGCTGTCATCAGTAGCCATTCAGCGAAAGTGCTGCCATCTAGTATAGGAAGAAGATTTTCTCATGGTGTGGTTTCGAAAAATAAAACTAAGTGTGATGATCATTCATAGTTGTCGGGACAAAAGAACGTAAATGAAACAACATAATTGGTCGTGGATCCCAGAAACACGTGTGAAATTTTGTAATCTGACACCTCTCACATACTCATCAGATCACTGGCGAGTAAGTGAGCACTTCTCACTTACTAACCAGTGATCTGAGGTAAGTGAGAGTCTTATCACAAAGTCACATGTCACTTCTAGCTCAAAGCAGTATAGCTCGATCAAATCAATCATCAATAATGCAGAATAGTCTACGGTGAGTACCTGCATGGTAGACTTTCCTAGGAATACTGATATCGATTACCGTCAGGGACGTAAAGTCCATTACAGACTAAAGGTATATTAAGTCTTAGTAAAGCAAAAAGTTACTGTCTCTACCTGTAAACATATAGTTGGTAGTATAACAGACTAACCGAATGTTTCTGAAACTCTGATGACGTCAACAACACACAAGGACCTTAACGACTCAGATATTAATAGAAATCTCTCTATGAAGTATTGGCGCTGAGAAAGTTTCGACACATGTCGAAAACAAGCAAAGAGAAGCAATTAAGATTATGGCTTGAGGACTAAATCCAAAATGCGAGAAAAATTTGCCGAGTAAATGACACGAAATCCATCATATGATACTTTGAAATATCGGGAGCGTGTTAAATGTGTCAAACGTGCTGGTTCTATGGACCACGTTTACATTAGATAGGAACATCATATAAAATGCTTCTTCTACAATATTGTTTGGGGACGAACCTCTTCCAATTCAGCACACTTGCATAACTTCAAATCAAAAGCGAACGGTTAAAGGGTCGGATAACAATGACATATACAAAATGGATTGTTCTTTGAGCTATGCACTCCAACAGCGGCTCATAAGAGTGTTTGTCTACATAATAGATGGTAATCGATTGATGGAAGTTCGTTTTTTATATGTAATTTTTTATCAATACTGGAACTTGGTAACTTCCTTTCCAACAGTCTTAACAGATATTTTAACGATTTTAAGAGATGATGTTAAAACTTAGTAAGTTCCTGATTAGACGTGGATTTATAAACGGTTTGCCTAGTCATCCGTTGTTGCAGTCTCACACGACAGTTTCGCTTCTCCTTCTACGATGGATGTTTTTGATATATAAGGACGATAAGTTACTTTAAGGATATCGAGAAGGACAAAGAAGCAGGTTTTTAAAAAATGCCATTTGTTAAGTGTCAAATGATACGACCATCTTCGATTGTATAATCGAATCAAAACATAAGTTTTGATATCAAGTTGACATCTGATGGTCAACATAGACGTGTCTCAGCAAACCATTGGAGACAAAAGATGGCCACAAAAGGAAAGGTCAAATTTTAGGAACATTGAAAGAAAATCTAAATTACTGGGAAATATGTTAGCCATCCAAGGTGTAATTCAAAAGTTGTTGCCTACGTATCGCGGCCCGTTACTATAGCTTTTAAAATGTTTAATGGATACTAAACCTCTATGATACACAGCTTTGAATAAGTACTCTGTCGGCTCATTCCCTTCTATGTAAAGGTTTTGGGTACATAAGAAAACGATTGCTATTTGGAAGAATTTGCAGTTATTAATTTTTGGAGGTTCGATAGTGAAACTTTGATTAAGTTTATTTTGGACAAAACTTTCGGTACTGTCCCCAGTAGGAGAATATAGGGATGCTTTCACCGGGTCAATGGCTCGAACGCACACGAAACAGTTTCCATCGATTAGTGGAATGATATGCCGGACTGCTTCGTAGATTGTCGCAAAATGTTTATCCTAGGTGACCAACAATGAAAGACTGAACATTGGTCTATGTACCAAAACAGTTTTACACAATCAATACGATTATCCCAGAAGTTTTTTCCCAAATCTCAGAGTTATGCATTCAATCCAGCTAAAATATTAACGTACGAGCGTATTGGATGTGTTTTTCCATCTCAATTTGGCTCAACTTAGGTCCTATGGACAAATCACAGCTTACGGGTTGTAAAAAATATCACAAGATCCTAAATCTTCCCACCAAACATTATACTCCATATGATACCCAAGTTGGTTTACGTGTTTCTACCAAAACTCAGGTGGTTCAGTTTATAGAGAGCGCCATCAAATCAGGAACAATAATTCTTTTAATCATCTCGACAACCTGCCCATTTCCCCAGTATACTCGCATCATTGTTGTAAAGTTCTTGATTTTCTAAGTCCGATGGTTTAACAAAAGGGGCTATTCGAGTTCCCAATTTCAGTATCAATCTTTCAATAAGTGCTTCATTCTCGAACTCGGACGACCGTTGTTTTAGTTGCAAGCTTTAAGTCTTAGCGTCCATCCACTTTAAGAGTAGCTCGTGGCAGTATCTTTCTTCAACGTACAGTTTTTTTACTGTAAACATTTTTAGCAGCCAAACATCTGCCAATGAATTATCTACTCCAGATGTTGTAAATCACAACTGATTTATATAGCCTAAGTATCGACATGTTAACGTGCTGAATATAATCCGGACAATACCTGATGTGATATGCTAGTACTAAAACGACTTCAGTAAATGTGCAGTTACCACCAAGTTGCAATTTACTAGACCACACACTTACACTTAATATACATATTCCTTGAACCTTCATAAGCTCGCATGCTTAGCTCGCATGTCGAACTTGAAACAACCACTCAAACCTCATAAATTCAATATTCTACCAGATACTTGCATTTGGGCCGCGTATACATCTCGACCTTATTGACGCATCGTCTTCTTAATAGAAATATTGATAGTACATCGTCCCTCTAAATTGTAACAAAACCCTCTGAAACAACCGTGTTAAAACCTTCTCCGTGTAATTTACACGGTTGTTTACATGTAAAAAACGTGTAATTAACATAAGGTTATTTTTTACATTCTATATGTAAAAAACGTAAAAAACGATTTTATGTTAAAAAAAACTGACGCGCCATCTCTTATAAAATCTAATTGTAACTAAAACACCATCTGTTGACAAATCTTCTTACTATTTTATGAATAAAATTTGTGAAATCATTAACTGTGTAGAATTTCTTTACTGTATGTCAAAATAATTTTTATTGTTGGGTCGGGTGAAAAAAAATCAGTTAAAAGCGAACTCAGTAAATTTTTCGTATTTGAAAATAGATGGCACTGCGAATGATGCTGTCGTCGTTTTTTTTACATATAATTTACGTTTTATGTAATTTACGTGGTTTGTTTACATAATTTACACAAAAAATGTAAAAAACTTTTTTTACAAGTAAAATTCCAACAGTGGTTGAAAGACAACTGCGGTGATGTACACAGCTCAAAAGGAACTGTCAGGAGCTCGTAAAGACTTATGGGTATGACAAACTCAAGATGTTCTGTTGATCGATTCAACTATTTGCCGATGGCCATTCTATTCAGCACTCAGATATTAACTGATAACTCCAATACGTCCTTTTTATACAATACCTTTGTCTCTACATACTACCATCGACTGACAGAGTTTAGGGTTAGAACGCGGACGGTATCTGATCCCCGTCAAACCTCTAACCTTCGTTCTTGACTTATAAAAACATCTTGGGCAGATTCTTTCGGTTATGTTAGTCCTACGACGGTCCACGAATTTCACCTCTCGCCAGACGTCTTATTCATTATTCCATCCGAAAATATAATGGCACAGGTGGCCTGCTTTAAGCACGCTAATTTGTTCAAAATTATTATACTGTTCTAGACCAGCACTAGTTAAAATTTATTAAGATTTCAGTTACTGTGAACCACCTTTGTACCAGTTCAACTACGAAAGTTCTACTACCTGTTTTGAGACTGAAACACTCCCAATTCGATTAGTTGGTATTAGTTGGTTTTACAACGGATGGGACAGTTCAGCAGAGTACCCAATTATAATTGCCGTACTTTGGGGTTGTATTGCTATGTAATATATTTATAGACTAGGAGTGTTTGTTTGGGAATGGACGTCATATTGGGACAATCGTGCCTGTGAGTGATGGGAAACACCATAAATGTAATCAACAGATGAAAGCTTTAACCATTCCATATATTATTCAAAAATTTAATTAATTTTCCACCCGCACCAAACAGATATCATTTTAATCTTCTATTAATTCTCAATAATTGTGGTGTCAATTTCATCGAAAAGGCTTAAACGTATATAACAAACGAACTAACGATAATTAAAAAAAAAAACTATAAAGCCTTAAATCCAATAAAACATGACACGAGAACAGTATATGATGTGCCAATCAATATAATATTATGTCAGTATTTTGGATGACATAGGCGATGGGAGAAGTTTTTAAATATTATATTCATCTTTCCACCCGTTACGAACCCACAATACCACATACTGTGCACCTTTAAATACAAAACATTAACATGACGTGTCTCGTTTATTTGTGTTTCGATCAAAAATTGTGAATTTCAAACACAAAATTACCTTTTTTCGTGACGATAACGAATTTTGAATATGAAGCATGATAAAATGAAGATACAGTTTCCAGATCTCAGATAACATCTTATATATAGATATGAAATGATGCTAATTATATCATACCCAAGACGCATACATCCCTTTTATACTTGTCGGTTGGAAAATTTAAATAAAAATATTTGTGATACCTTCGCATTTGTTAGACGTGACGTACCAATTACATAACTGGTGTAAAATATAGTCTTTTGAAAGGAATCCACATGACTTGCGAGAAATATAAGGATATCAGTCGGTAGGCAGTATCTAAAGTCTGGCTGTGATGAAAACAACAGTAGGAGAAAACACCCCAGGTCGCAGACCTTCATTGCAGGAAAATCCAACCTCTTCGGAGGTTGACCCTTATGGAATCACAGTAAAAAATAAATTGAATTTTCAATAGAAATTTTGGTAACTTTGTAGCGTAAATTTAAAAATTGTCTATAATAAAGCAAGATAATGGAATTTTTACACACATTCTTTTGTAAAATCTATTATTCTTGTATTATTCAACAGGACTTTAAAATTGGAAGAAAATTATAGTAAAATTACAAACCGTTTCTATTATTATTCCTTTTTTTTTAATTTGAGAGAAAATGAATGTAACCAAGAACTATTTCATGTAAAATTTTGAGAATTCCGTAAGTTTACAAACCAAAACCACAAAAATTTGATTTTATTCGTTGCGATATACTTTGCTAATCTATTACAACGTTGTTACATATAAAGTATTATTATCAATACCATCGCACGATTTGTCGGATGTCTCAAGGGCCTAGAATAATAATCGTGGTCGAAGAGAAATGTCTGAATCACCGTTTTATAGGTTTGGCTGGGCAGTGTGGAAGCTCTTTGCCTACCATATTCACATTAGTACTTCCATGCAAAATCTTTTCTTAGGGTAAGATTTATAAAAATTACGCAATAGTTAAGGTAAAATTGTACGTTTTGTTATGTACAAAATTTAGAAGTTTATAATATTACAGGGGTTTAATGCTAAATTACATTCATTTAACCATAAATCTGCAAAATTCCTGCAAAATTATAAGTTTTATTAATTAAATATTACATGATTTTGCTAGCAAATTTATGACTTATAGAATTTAATTTTAATAATTATTTTTTATTTGTATGTGAATGTAATTTTACGTGATAAAGCTTGGCAATTTTGCCCACAAGTAAATTCACGTAATATTCAACCGAAATTTTTTACTGTGATGGGGAATCCATTTAGATGTGAAGAAGAGGAAATAGTAGCACACGAAACAGCACGGCTACTACCAAAATCCAAAAAAAGGAAGTGAATATAAGAAATAGGTAATCAAGCAGGTACTACATCAGACAAAACGGAAAACCATCCAAATCAAAAAACGAAAACCCAGCCCGAAAAAACCATCACATGAAGAATTAAGAATTTCTCTTCCGTTATTTATGCTGACCTTCGGCTACAAAGAAAATATTCAAAAAATAATTCGGCAATGTAAACTTTGTCAGCGATATGGTCACACTCAAAAGTTCTGCCAACACGAGCCTACATGTATTAAATGTGCTGAGAAACAATTAACTAATTATTGTGAGCAACCGGAGACTTCTGCAGCAAAGTGTTTAAACTGTGCACAAGCGCATCCTGGAAACTACCGAGGAAATCTGGTAGGCAGGAAAGGTCAATTCAGAACCAGTTTTGAACTCTATACTCTTTCGAATACTAAGATGAAAATGATGGACTATGATGAGCTCTGATCATTCTGCAGTGATACTTTCCTTAAGCGACAAGATAATTAGAAAGGAAACGAGACCAACTCACTATGGAAGGAAACAAAAAGTAGAAGAATCACAATTACACAGATTCCCTCCTATTGAGCGAAATGATGGATCGTGGGCTAGGGATAACAAATCTGGCTGATATTTGTAAACCGAATGAGACCGAATGGGTGTTATAATGGAAAATGGAAGCAATAATTATGGGGTAGAATTCCTCTAGTAACCCAGAAAGAAGTTACATAGGGAAATAGAATTCAATCTGAAGTCAGCAAAGGCTCTTGAGTATGACCTTTAAACAGGAGAAATTCTTAAGGAACCACCAAAGACAGCTATTGTTAAACTAACTCATTTGCTTAATGCTGTTATTAGATTACGCCATATTCATTACGCCATGATGTCCGGAGAGACTACTTTTGAGGAGAAATAAGCCAATAATAGAAGGTAAAACCCTCACTGGATCACCAATTTGGATTCAAATGCAAACATTCAACAATTGATCAGGTACACAGAACTACATATATTATAGAAAAGGCGTTAGAAGATAAACAAGCTTTCGATAAGGTATGGCACGAGGGTTCAACACATAAACTAAGGTTATGCTCCCGAGACCACGTGTTGATGTTTTGCGATCACATTTATCTGAAAGGCTTTTTAGAGTAAGACAAGAAGATGAGTATTCTAGACTGAGGGGGGTAAGGGCTTGAGTCCCTCAAAAATCAGTGTTCTGGGTCCAGTTCTAAACCTACTATAAACAAGTGATATACCACAGTCCGATCACGTATAAGCATAGCAACAGGGCAAATTGTTGTCTGCGGAGCTTATCGGCGATGAGTCTTAGTTTAGTCAGCGAGGCACTTGTTAACGGATGCTCCAAACATACTCGAACTGTTACCAGCACTATTCCAGTGAAAACGGTTGTTTTTGACTCATAAGTGTGCATCTACTCAGCTAAGGATAATTACAAAGTTTGAAAGATAAAGTCCTCATATATATGCATTCTCCTTTCGGTATATAGAGCTTATATAGAGTGAGTAAATCATGTGAAATTATCCTGCATGAACATTCTGGATATAAAGGATTCTTTTTACTATATATGCTATACCCCATTCAATGCGACCACCAATGTTTATATCTCTTTTGGCAATGATCACTCCATTGTTAAGTGGATTGAGTAAGATGGCTTTTTGTCAAAGTCACCGAAGATTGTTTTCACTCGTTTTTTACAGCTGAATTAATAACCCTTTCATATAGTGTTATGCAACTTTAAGTCTCGCTGTATTAGATAAACCCTTTAACAATTTCAAAACTTGTTATGGAATGCAAGAATTTCAAGGGTTCCGATAATAGAGTTACTGTCATGTGGGTATCTTTGAAAAATTATCAAATTAGGGTCTTGAGAGCAGAACGTATCACTGTTTCCCAAAGCTGTAGCGCGCATATATGAATTGGGATAAAATCCGCGATTAGCATCATCGAGCTGCAGCAAATTTTATGCTTTATAATTTTTTTAAAACAATGATTGAGTGAAATGCCTTGCTTAAGTCCTTAAAAATGATGCCAATTTAAACATAGCCTTCTCAGTAATTTCTTTAGAAAGTCTTCAATGTTGTTAAGCAATACCACCTGGACTTCAAGTAATAACCTACCATCATTATCCTATACAGGGTAGATTCTCCTATATACCTCAGCTATTTGTAAGGAACGAATTCAAAAACGAATTGAATAATCGCAATAAAAAGTGGAATTTACGATCGATGTTGGATACCGATACCTTAAAAAATTTAATCTGACCAATTTGTTCAAATAAGTTCAAAAACTAGAGTGGTTTGGGATCCATGTGGACTGTGCTGATTAAGATCCATGGCCTCAACAAAAGCTGTGACATACACAGTTTATCATTTACATCGCCCAGTGTAGTCATATAACGATATTAAAACAAACGATATGAAAACCTCGTTTTGGCCATAATCGTCGATCGCGACATCACCCAAACATTTCTCTTTAGGTAATGTGATAATTCAAGTGTGATACTCGATCTTTGCTTCATTTTTCAAGAGTTCAGATTAGGAACGAAAGCTGTCCGTAAGAGATTAGGAACAAAAGCTGCGCCTTAAAAGTTCAGCTTAGGAATGAAAGCTGCCTCGTAAGTGATAAGGAACGAATGCTGTCCCGTAAGACTTCAGATTAGGAACGAAAGCTGTCCCGTAAGTGATAATTACCAGCCGTAAGTATATTCGATTGGTAGTTCAAAATATTCCCACCTATTGTGTGGTATATAAAATGTATATAAAGTATGTATATAAACCTATTGTGTAAGGTATATAAAATGACAATTAGGCGTCAACATAACCTAACCTAATCTAACTGCTAAAATATTCGTTATATAATGAAACGTTGCACTCCATGGTGTTTACACGCATATAATGAACGATATGTAAATTAAGCCACTATACCTCATCAACGGTTGGCTCGCGTTATATTGTCAAAATAATATTTATAGTGTTGCAACAGGAATGACGAGTCTTTCAATTTCTCTACACAATCCTCATAACAGACAAGCACATGACTGTCACATTTTCAATCATCTTACATCTTCAACCCCAAAATTTATTTTGAGGTTGGCGTACATCAGTGGGCGCATATACACCGACTATTAACAGGTTGGGTAATCTCATGTGCAAGCGAAGCTTACACATTCGATTATCGACTGCTTAAAATTACTACACAACCATTTTTACCTTTGGCGCATTTTTACCTGAATTATTAGGTTATCTCCACTGTGTAGCAATGTAAAGCCTTGGGACACATGGTTTCCACTTCTAGACCATCGAGTTTCTTGGAGCGCTATGAGTTCCAACCGATACACTTTCATACATGTGATATAAGGCCGTCAAACGTCTAAGGGATTGCTCGTTCCACGTGCTGATCTTCATTTATTGACATTTTTGGTTGTTCATGGATGCGGGTCGTCACCAGATTTAGTCGCCTCCAACAACAAGCCCTGGATACTGTGGTAGTATTCTATGGGTCTTATGTTTCGTTCAAAATATAGGTGCCCCTACCCGAAGGGCTAACTGAATTATACATACACGGCTGAAATCTATAAGTGTGAAGTGGCATCGGTGCAATGCTAAATCCGAAACACATTCACGACCAATACGTATCACACAAGTAGAGGTTTGTTTTAGTCAAGACCACAATAACAGCCGTACCATAGATATCGCTTTTTTAATTCCTGGAAACTTCTTAATAGTTAAACCATTGCGATCAGTTCCATATGATGCTATGGGAAATACAAATATTCATGTGATATCACTATGGAAGGTAGTAATTATCAAAGACAACAACACTTCACGTTAAAAATGACTATGGAATTGGAATTTGACCCAATGACATATTTTCTGATATCGAAAACCAACTCGAAAAAACCAAACCGGACCTCAAACTTAGGTAGTGGACCTTCGAATCACTGCCAAAAGGTACAAACTATATCACCACGTATCCAATGACCATGATGGCTCCGGATGAATATGACGACACGATCCGTCATGACCTCGATTGTGTACAAACCAAGGTATATTCACTGTATCAACATCAAAAACGGTCGATCTTATTTGAAATCACCAGATGAATGCGATGCACCTTAAAAACCGAGTACTTTCATTTCTCGACCATCGAGGAGTAATCACAGTTGATTAATTCCTCTTTTAGTGCATCAGTAAAACTACAATACGAAGATCTAAAGGACCCATTGCTCAAACGAAGTTCAATGAAGTAGCCTGGCCAGAATCAATAGAGGCAATAGAAACCCGAAACAGGATGAACAAAATCGACAACCGTATTATTATTCCTTGGGACCTCTAGATGAAACAAGGCTACATAATTTTATGCCTCTCTGCCTTATTGTGAAACTTTCGTGAGTTATTGACCAAACCGGATCCCATCATTCACATGCCTAAAATTTTCGTTTTTATTCATTAACGTGTTGTTCCCGTTAACTGTTGTGGCTTGGCAAGTGATGCAGAAATTTATCAACGCGCAGGTCTCGAAATGATTTATGTATGCGAATACGGAACAAGATTAGTATCCGGCTTCTGTCGGTTACACAAATAGTTTAATTTTTAGGTGAATGTATGGTCCAACAAAGACTCGGTTTAAGGTTTTCTAATATTGAACTAGGGCTAGCAACATCTTTTTATGCACTGTATTGTAAACACGAAAAAGCAACTTTTAAAACCTCTTACAAGTAGGAAGTAGACCCTGTGGGTGTGGGCATTCATATTTCATATTACGTAATATTACGAACGTAACATGAGATGCATAGAATACCGCCACAGTACCCAGAGCTTGTCGTAGAAGGCGACTACATCTGGTTGGATCGCTGGGATGACGACCCGCGTCCGTAAAAAACCCAAAATTTTAAAAATGTCAACCAATACAATAATCGGTTGGAACTCGTAGCGCTCCAAAAACTCGATAGCCTAAAAGTGGAGACCAGGTGTTCAAGGGCTATACGTTACTACACAGTGGAGATGACCACGGAAATCTTGAAGTTGGCTTTCTTGATGGACTACAAGTAAAAACGACTGTACTGGACTTTCAAGCAGTCGAAAATCGAATGTGTAAGCTTCGCTTGCCATGAGATTAGCCAACCTGTCAATTGTATGTGTACATGCGCCCACTGATGTAAGCCAACCCCAAGATAAAGACTCATTTTACAATAATTTGGATAATCTGATGGACTCTATACCTGAGCACGATATCATATTGGTGATTGGTGACTTTAATACTAGAGCTGGCAGAAGTCAGACCGACTTATGCGAAAACAACGGTCCGTACTCCCGACACGAAACTGCGACCGATAATGGGGAAAGAATGATGTACTTTGCGATCGCTCATGATCTCAAAGTGACAAGTACATTCTTTCGTGACAAATACATTCATTCGGAAACATGGACACATGCACGTATAACATCCCGAAGCCAAATTGACCATGTGTTGAGTTCTAAAGGACGGGCTAGGGTTGTTCAAAACGTGAGATCTTATCGGTTGTCAACCAAATTCGTAGGCAGTGATCATTATCTGGTCACTGCAAAGCTACGATGGAAATTTTCGTACAAGTCAGGGAGTACAGCAGAATATAAAACGCGATTCTCCTGATAAATGAAGAAACGCAACGAAAATACCAAGATCTTGTCAGCAATAGCATTTTACGATCAAACTACCAATCTGATGATGTGAACAGTGTCTTGGAAGTATTGAAAACCTCGGTTGTCGATGCTGCCCAGCACACTCTCGGTATATAGTGAAAACTAAGCCCAAAAATGATTGGTTCGATGAGGAGTGTCGTCATACCCCACAATGAAGCGCAGACCCGAGTCTGTTACAATTGCAAGGAAAAACAAAGCATTTCTTGCTAGGAAAACAGCTAATCGCATTTGTAGACAGAATAAGCGCGAATGGTGGAAGGCCAAGGTCTTAAGAGTACAACTCAGCAATGAGAGCAATTCGCGTGGTTTCTTTAATGGAATCACCGAATTTGCACCATACCTTAAGATCTCGGTCAAATGCCATTCGGGACCAGGATGGAAACCTCTGTGTTAACGTCGATGCGGTACTCGATATATGGCGTGAACATTTTTCTGATTTACTTAATGTTCTACATGTATCACAAGCTGTATTTGAATACCCTCAAATACAGACCGCAGCAATGTTGATTGAGGATCCATCCTATGAGGAATCCACAATGGCCATGCAGAGATTAAAGAAAAATCGTTCATCAGGAGTTGATTGCATTAATTCAGAGTTCTTGACATTCGGAGGGCTAACTTTGTGGAACTGTCTTTTCTACCTTGTTCGACTAATATGGCGAAATGAAGTTATGCCTGAAGAATGGAACGTGACCGCGTTATGCCCAATATTCAAAAAAACATAGCTCTCCTTATAAGCACAGCATATAAGTTACTGTCTTACATAATGTTGGAAAGAATTACCCCTCTGGCGGAGGAAATTGTCGGTGACTACCAAGGAGAATTTCACTCAAATCAATCAGTCACTGATCAAGTTTTTTCGCTACGGATGATTCTTTCCAAGTACTACGAAACATCTCGCGATGTACCCCAGGTATTCCTGGATTCCAAGCAAGCCTATATGACTCGATCAATCGAGAGAGGCTATGGTATGCGCTTGAATATTTAGGAATACCAAAAAAATATGTACATCTGTGTAAAATGACAGTAACGCAGTCACAATGCTGTGTCAAAGTTGAGAACTGGATATCGAGAACTTTTGCGATTACTTCTGGTGTTCGACAAGTAGATGCGCTGTCCCCGATACTTTTTAATCCCATGTTGGAATACATCCTTCGTAAAAGTGAAATACCTCAGCACAATATCTTATTCCGACAATCCAATCAACTTCTTGCATATGCAGATGATATCTGTGTGATTATATTAAATCGCAACGGAGTGAAAGAGATACTTGATCCACTGGAACACTTTTTAGCTTCCGTTGATCTCAAAATCAACGAGTCCAAAACCAAATATCTGATCTCCGGTTTTCGAGACAAAGACGCAACTGATTTCAGCAGTGGTAACCACACGTTTGAAGGAGTGATGAGATTCAAGTACCCTGGATCTCTCATTACTCACGATAATAGTGTGGGAGAGGATTTCAAAATTCGACTTGCCACTGGCCATTGGGCCTTGTTTACTCTACGTCCACTTCTGAAATCAAAATATCTTGCAAATGCGGATAAGCTGAAACTGTACAAAGGTTGATCAGATCCGTTGTCATGTATGGATGTGAGAGTTGGACCTTGTCGGATGAGTACGAGAGATGACTACTAACATTCGATAGAAGAATCATGCTTGTGGTATATGGCCCAAAACGCGACGATGTGGCACATACCGAGTTCATTTCAACCACTAGATGAGTAGGCTGGCTCGGTCACGTTCTGCGTGCTGATCCAAACCGAAGAGAGCCGAATTTTGGTATAGGCGAAGAAGTCGTCGTCGGCGACATGGCTCCACGGCGTAGAGGGCGTTCTGGGATCTTTTGGTTGCTTGTAACAGTATGAAGAGCTAGCTCAAAACCGATGGAGTCAGATTGTTGGCACGGTTCGGGCCAACAATGGCCTGTAAAAACCGTTAAAAAACAAGTAGGAAGTATATCCTATATATATAGGTGACTTTCACAAAGTATTAACTCGTATTGTCGTAACGAACTCATCTAATGAAGACGAACACAGAGTATTGATTATGAGACAAGATCATGTGCGAGTGTATTGCATCGTAACCTCTCATATGTCTTATAGAAATTGTATGCTCCTTTCAAATTCGGGGAGATCGGTATCGATTTTAAATCGAATCATAATAATAATAATTGAAAATAAAATTAAAGCTTTTTCAGGCATCCAAAAGCTTTGGAAGAGTCTCATAAAATCCATTCTTAATACACTATTTAAATCGTAAATAATAAAAATTCTCGTTGGTGCACGGCACAACAAAACAAGCCAAAATAATGATGACATTAAGATATATACATAAGAAAGTGTATGAATGATGTTAGAACATAATAATTTAAAATATTTTTTATGATTTCGAATGTGATGAATCATAAAACTCAATAAAATAAATTGGAAAATGGAAAATTTATTATATCCATCATTTCCTTGCGCGCCCCAATACCACCCCCACCCAACCGTCTATATATACACAAACATCATCAATCGCACAAATATTATCTCGATATATGAGTCGCGCGTACACAAAAGCTCGAGAAGCACAAACACACACACACACAGATACAGACGCAACAAATACAAAATAATTATTTATTATACATTATTGAAAGTTGAAAGGAAAGTGATTGAAAGCTTTTCATTTATTTATTGGAATTTATCGTTTAATTACAATCAATTAAATATTTATGAATTCAATAAAATACAAGAACACTATGCTGTCTATAGCTGGAGGGGACAAATCGATTGGAAATTACTATACGACTGGTTATTGGAAAAGTCGTTAAACTGGAAAATTTAATTACTGCACTGGGTAACGTGTTGATGTAAAATTGGTTGTAAACTGTAATTGCTCGAAAATTATGTAAACCGACCACAGCTGTAGTTAGGTTTAATGGCCTTGATTGGAACAAAATTAATTATTGTCGACATTTGTTGACAGGATCATACCATATATACAGGGTGTCCGCTGGGAAGGTATACTAAATACTTTGTTTTGCCGCCATTTTGGTAAACGTTAGTGTTAGTGAAATTTTTGGGAGAAACAACGTGCCAACCAAACACACTATTTCGAAGAAATAGGGTCTGTAGGTGATAGGCCCAAGTATGGGCCACAATGTACAGCAAGATTGGCTGAAAACATTAATGCTGCTCAAGAAAGTGTTCAAAACAATCCATCAACCTCAATTCGACGTCGTGCTCGAAGTTTGGCCGCAATTTTGCACAAGGATTTTCATTTGTTTCCATTTAAGATTCAGTTGACACAAGAGCTTCTTCCACAAGACCATTTACACCGCCGTACATATGCCAATAGGATGTTACAGCTCGCCCATGACAACCCCTCATTTTCATGAAAAAATTATAATGAGTGACGAGGCACATTTTCGTTTGAATGGATATGTGAATAAACAGAATAGTCGGTTCTGAGCAGTGGAAAACTCTCAAATTATTCATCAGTCACCTTTACATCCATTAAAAGTGACAGTCTGGTATGCAATTTGGTCAGGAGGAATCATTGGACCTTACTTCTTTGAAAATGAAAACGGTGTAACGGTAACTGTGAAGTGAGAGCGATATCGTGATATGATTGAAAACTTATTAACGCCACAACTGCATGCTTTGGGCTTGATTAACATGTGGTATTAACAAGGCGGTGCCACATTGCATACAGCCAGGATTACAATGGAATTACTTCGAGACCTCTTTCCACAACAAGTTATTTAAAAAAAAGCTGATGTTGATTGGCCTTCACGGTCACCTGATTTGACTGCTCCGGACTTCTTCTTGTGGGATTCTGTGCGTAACAGCAATGGCAAAACACTCGTGTCTACTACTTCACTTTAATCAAACCATCAGCTTGCCAGAACAATAAGAGAAGCAGACGTATACAACGAACACTGGCAATAACCAAAATTTTAAATCAAACTGGCAGCTGGGAAAAACACTCGTAAAGATAACACATAAGGAAGTTTAACACAAATTGAAAAATGCGGATACACAAAACGCTCTTACTCGATCTTCATATAAAAGAAGTTTGTGCTTTACAAAAAATCAACTGAAGAAGGTTACATTAAGACTACCAAGGAAGTATACTCGGCTATACCAAGAATACAATTTCAAGGAAATCTTAGAGGAAAAATATTGAAAGCTACTACGGGATCAACAAAATACGATAGAGGTAAACTGCTGATACGAAGGAACAGCACGTTAAATTGAAAAGTTGCTGAAGAGCAGTAGTAATCGAAAATATTCAAGCACTTCACCGAACAAACCTCCGAATGATAAAGCTCCATATAGGCCATTTAACTATATATACAACAAATATTGTTGCAACAATATTCGAACTCGACGTTAGTTGGCCCCGATGGAGTTACGGTTCCGTCAATTTTGTATTGTGGTTCCAAAATGGATTCTGTCAACATCTCGGAGGAAATTGTCTTCAGGAGCCTAAAGGCAATGGACATTAATCAGGCCACCGGACCTGACGGAATTCCTGTTCGAATATTAAAGGAGTTTCGCGACAGCGACGTAAGTTGTAAACAAATGGAATTTGTTCATGGAATTCGCCCTTGAGCACCATTTTGAATAACCTTTGCAATCACTTTGGATTTATCCAAGGCTTTTGACAAGGTTTGGCATGAGAATCCCATTTGTAAACTTGTGTCATACGGCTTGGATTCGATGACCATCAAGTGGATAAAAAGCTTTCTCGAAGACCGAAAGATAAACATTGTACTAAATGGGCGATCATTAACGGAGAGGGATCAGTTTTGTCACCAACTTTGTTTTTGTTATGACTTGTTGGATAGCACTGTAAACCCTATCCACAGTTTTGCCGATGACGCAACATTGCACTCTTCTATTTCATTCGAGGTCGAGCCTTTTCCTTCAGAGTTTAACGGTAAACGGCTGGAAGTTGTTACTTTGCTTAGTTCCGATTTGAGTACAATATTGAGTGGGGAGTCAAAAATCAGGTCACATTTAACGAGAAAAAAACACAAATATGCACGTTCTCGCGTAAAAAAAGTCGCAACGAAAAGGCCACGTTCTCGTGGGTTATGACTCAATTCGTTTGCTTGGTGTTCAGAAGCAACTATTAAAAATGGAATGAACACAATATATAGCATTGGCCACGTAAACTCGGATTCCTCAACAGATGCAGACGGTTTTTTAAATCGCATCAGGTTCTCCAGATGTATAAAACCTTTATTAGACCGTGTATAGAATATTGCTGTCAGGTTTGGGGTGGAGCATATGGCATTACTCTCCAGTTGCTGAATAGACTTCGGCGGCATGCCATCTGAATAACACGAAACTCCAGACTTGATCTAGACAGCCTACAACACCGCAGAGATGTTGCAGAACTCTGCGTGTTCTTAAGATGATAAATGTTCTGCAAAATTAAAGGAGAAAATAGCACCATTTGTTACGCCAGGACGGGTATAACGAGGAACGGTTAATGTACACAGGTTAATGGTGAAGCTGCCGAAACCTCAAACTGAAGGTGTAAAAGCGCGAATTTATTTATCTAATATCCAGGAAGTGGAGTTCGTTGGCCGGTTTTCAGTTTCTGTTGAAATATAGAATGCACAAGTTTAAGGCAGCTTTACTTGAACGATCGCGCGTTGGGTCTGACAGTAACAAGGAGCTAGGACAGTCTAAAAGTTCGCCCTGTACCTAATTAAAGCTAAATTTAAAAAAAAATAACTATAAGAACCTTTTCATTCTTTCGGGAAGCAAACAAATATGCTCAATTTTATTCTTTGATGTAGCGGAAGCTTTTAAAAAAGTATGGCACTAGAGGCTACAATTTAAACTTCATCGAAATCTTCAAATTTTAAAATCAGTCATATCAGAGAGGCGCTTCCGCCTAAAATATGAGAATGAATACTCAAAACTAAACAGAATAATAGCAAGCGTACCACAATGGAATGCTCTTGGACCAATCCTTGACCTATACTATACACTAGAAGTATACAAATTACAGAAGCAACAATGGTGCCGATGACACGGCAATACTAGTAAATTACAGAGGGTTATACTAACCTGATATGTAATTGAGCAAAAAAAATAGCGAACTAAATCAAATGGAGCAAATATCTCGGCATGACTTACGATGCTAAACTTAGATGGAAGGAACCCACTAACAAGAAGAATGAAAAACTAAACATAAAATTCAGAAAAATGCATTGGCTTTTAGGCGAACAATCTGAACAAGCGATCCATAACAAACTGATGTCATACAAACAAATTCTAAAACCTGTATGGACATATGGCAACCAACTCTGCCAAAGGTTGCGCGAAAAAGACAAATATCGACATCATATAAACAGTTCAAAATAAAATCATGCGATACATGTACCGCGATGGATTCGAAACAACAACCTCCATTGAGATCTAAAGATCAAGCTTGTCCCGGATGAAATTCATCATCATCAAGAATACTGCGAAGAACCAAACCACTGAACTTATCGCCAGTGCGTAACATCACCACCAAAATTACAATAATATCACCCTTAAGGTATGGTACTGGTGATGTAATACCAACGGATGAATCCCTGCTCACCAACTACGATACTAGTAAACCTCACCCACCAACGGAGCGGGAAGTTAAAAGTGCCATTGAATAGCTAACGAACAAGAAGGCTGCTGAACCAGCTTTTATAACCATTGAAACATCTAAAGGAGATTATCCTACAACTGCAAGCACACTTACACCGATAATTCAAGATGTGTGGAGTTCTGAAAAAAGTACCATAAACATAGAAGAAAGGCTTGATTCTCCCAAAAACTGTAAGAGAATACAAAAATAGTGGAGTATCTCCCTTTACAATAGAATCTCACTTATACGATCAATGCAAATTTAAGAAACGTACAATCTGGCTTTAGAAATCAGGAAGTAACTGCCCATTGTGAATTGAATTCATCACTGTACCCGCTCTTCGTCGATTTCAAACACGCATTTGATACGATAAATAGGAACGCAATATGACAGACACTGTGAAATGGGCCATCTAAAATTTTCTTGTGTGTGTTCATTTGATTGAACTCATACAATAAAAGAATTGGGATGCTGGAAACCGAGATCAATATATAAAGGCAAACAAACTAAAAATTATTGTAACTCTCGACAAGAAAGGCAAGGATGCGTACTCACGCTAACGCTGTTCCTGATCGTACTAGAACGACTAATGGGATCTAGTAAGCGAAGATGGTCTCAAGATAAACATCAGAGAAACCAAGACGATGGGACTCAACAGAAATATATAACCACATCGATGCACTTCATCAACAATGTACAAACTGAAGATGTAACTTTTATACCTTGGCTGCACAGTACGTAACGAAACCCGATGGGCCAGAGATAAAATCAGGAATTCTTCTGCCCTGAAAAACAAATCAGGCAGACATAGAGACCGAAATAAAGAGACAAAAGTGGAGATGAAATGGTTATAAATTGCTGAGGATAAAATGCAGATGTTATTGGACTGTGATCCGCAACGTGTAAATGCGGCGCTTGTGATAAGGGCTCTCCATTGAAGCTACCCCAAAGTTTGATGGATGATAGCTGAATAGTGTGTTTTGGCTTTAATTGTGTATTCGTTTGAGTTTCAATGTTCGACTTAATTCTATCAATTGTTCTGTATAAAGTTCTCAAGTGATAAGTACCGAACTTATCATTGCTCTTTGAGTTGTCGAAGTTTAACGGTTCTATTAACGGTTTTTATTGGCCATTGTTAGCCCGTAACGTGTCAACAATCTGACTCCATCGGTGCCATCACCAGTTCTTCACACTGTTAGTAACAATTAGAAGATGCCAGATCGCTCTCTACGCCATGGCACAATTGTCGTCGACAGCGTCCTCTTCACCGAAAGGAGGCCATCGCTTTCAAAATGTCTGTATTATTCGGTTCGGAATCAGGGAGAAGAGCGTGACCGAGCCAGCGTACTCGCTTCACACACGTATAATTCTTCTATCTAATGTTAGAAGACATCTTTCGTACTCATTCGACAAGGTCAAACTCTCACATCAATACATGACAACGGGTCTGATCAACACTCTCTTGGGCTTAAGTTCATACGGAACCTTTTTTCGTTGTTCTTGCACCATACCCACGCTCCTTAGATGGATGGAAATCGTTAGTTGAATCACTCTCTGTGAGCTCATCTTGAGATTACGATGAGTCTTGACCTAATACCGCATAATTGGTGCCAAAATTGCGTGTAATCCCATGATTTCATTGATAGAACACTTCTCCATATGTTTTAACCCCAATATTCAGACTCTTTGGAGCAATACTTAGCCCGGAGAGTCCGATAGATATTTTACGATGTGTTTTGTAGCAATGTCTTGGTAAAATCATCTCTGATACGCTTCGAAATACTTCCGATCCAAATATGAAGTGAAAGTTCGACCCTTTGAAAATAGTCAATCACAATAAGTACAAGGAGGATGGATGCTTATCAACACAATTACTTATTCAGACCTCGTTTTGAAGACCATTGGAGGAAAATGTCAGTCGTGAGAAAAAGCTGTGTCTAATCGAAGAAGGCGAACGAACGGACCTGGCGCCATTTTGATAATTAGGTAAAATATAGTGGTCAGACCTGGTATAGTAACATTTTTTTTAAAAACAATCATCCTTATTGATATAATTGGGACCATTTAACCAAAAGGTGACTTAATGGTTCAAACGCCAAAGAAAGTAAGATTAGGTCTTAAACGAGGAACATTGAGTTTTGATGCCGCAATAAATAAAAGAACGGAAGATTAACCTTACGAAGTTTCGTTTCAACCTGCAGTCCCACGCACAGATTGTGAAGACATAGACTTTAACAGTGATCATCACTTAAAGAGTGATCAATGACCAACTAGGAACGGACTAACTGAAGATTCAGAAATGTTAGAAATACTGATAGATTGTCATAGAGGGAGATTGCTCTTAAGAGTTCAATAGGACAATGAATTATTTGTCGGTTAAATGCCTAAGAGACCTCCATCAAAGAATTGGTTAATTGGCCCAGTATTCGAGAATGAACAATCAGCAAGGCTCTACTACTCATAGTAAAGAGATATTGATGAGGCGGAAGGAGATGATCTTTGTAAAAGAAAAAGCTGGATTTCGGAAGATTTTATTGCAGGGTTGTGCGATTAACCACAGTGACACCTGTGATAATTTAAAAGCATTAAAAATTATAACACTAGTTTAGGGGTAACTCTGTAAGTGTAACCAAATGTTTACACATCCGAACAAAATAAAAATAAATAATGAAATAAGAGGAGCGAACAATTTACGACGAAAAGAATATTCGCGAAGTGTAGAGATGCAAATGGTAGTGAAATTTTCTACAAGGATTTACGTCGTATAAAAAGGTGTAGACATTTGTGTTACAAAACAGTCCAGTTTGAAATTTCGAAGGGTTAATAACGGAAAGTGACTATCGAAAATGAATTTATTTTACTTGAAAGTGGCAGATTTAAAGAAGGACTTTGGCCAGCGTAATCTACCAACTTCAGGCAACCGAAACAAGTTGCAGCTTAGACTTCGCGCTGCTTTGTCGGAAGAAAATGTTATCCGGATCAACATGAATTCAATACGGGAGCTCCGGATTCAACCGAGATTCAACTGGTTGAAGCGTCAACGAAATCAACGAGCAGACCAAAAGACCAGAATGTCGTCGTTAAAGAAACAACTCCAATAACATCTGAAGGTTTTGATTTGGTGCAATTAATGGTTGTAATGCAACAAATGCTTACCGAACAAAGAACATCACGTGCTGAACAAGAGCAAATGAGCAGCTGCCTGGAACGTAAAATATCTACCGGACAAAAAATCTTAATTAAACGAATGGATCGCTATGAAAAGTTTCAGCAAGATTTAATGGCTCAAGTCAACGGGAAATTTCGAGATATGACCGAATATTTAAAGACAAAAGTTGACACAGTTAAAATGGAGAAGAAATGGAGCGTAAACTGGAGTAGTTTGAATCTCACAATATTCAACAATCTGAGGTGGTCGATCAACAATTCCAGAAACTCGAGAAAGAATTGATGGATCTTAAAACCAACAGCAGTACCCAAATTGCTCGACCAACCAGTTCAATCAAATCGAAACCACCAACGTTCGACGAAAACACACCATTAAAAATGGAAATGGAAGCTACCACGAACGGTTGATATCGAGCGGTTAGGGCACCTCGCTCACTACAACATGGCGGGTGAATACACAGAGCGAATCAAGATCGACGCTTCCACCGATGGAATACGAAATCCGGATACGAAACGTGCACAAGTATTGTCTCCAAAACGTTTGCGGAGACCATAGCGTGTGCACTTACAAACGAGACTGCAAACAACATCATCAAACCAGCAGTCAAGGTACGTCGTGTATAGAAGGTTAACCAGCAATGGTTCACAAACCAAGAAAAAACATCAAACCAGCAGATAACGAGAATCCGGGATGGAAATAGTAAAATCAGATGTTTGGTTTGTGAAAAAACAGGACACATCTCGAGGGACTGCTGGGAGATAAGGCGTAAACGGGCGAGAACACCATCGCCAATCTACCGAAGGCCACCGGAGGGCCGAGGAGAAACACCAAACAATAAAAAGTAACAGTGGGCTTTGAGGAGCAAAAGCTGACTCCCACAACCAAATGCTCCATAACCTTCATCCCCATTTGCAGATTGGCAAAAGGTGTTGATACCTTGATGGTACGAGGCAAAGTAGGGACGATCCAGTATGATAACATTGGACAACCGAGCAACGAGAACGATTGTGTGACTGGATTTTATCATGCATGGAAATCGATCAATGGAAGGGTTCAAGCTACAAACGGTGACAGGCAACATGCGGCTATTAAAGGAAAGAAGGAGACTACAATACGAATCGGAAACAACAGTTTTCGACATGAAGTTCTGGTTGCGGATATTGTGGATGAGATCATCCTGAGAATGGACTTCATGAAACGAAATGGATTCATATTGGATGTCAAACGGGGAGCTACGATAACGTCGAACTGCCTTTGCAACTTGACAACGAGAAGGAGCCAGTGCGTAATGAGGATAAAATTGGATCATTGAACAAAGCTACCACAACACTCGAAAACGGTTGTTTGGGGAGAAATTGGATGGAGGTCCTGGAACACAAGGGTTGTGGGTTATGGAAGCCAACAGTGATGAACTACACACCAAAGAAAAATTATCATCGGGAAAACATTGGTGAAACTTGATTTCGACTTAAGAGTACCGATACGGGCTCTTAATTTATCGGGTATGACAAAACCACTCAAAAATGAAACTGTCATCGGCCGAGGTCAGGAAGTATCCACGGTTATAAAGTACGAGGGGACGAATCAGTGTGTAAACGCCAAAGATCAACGACAATGGAAAATAACGGAGGAACTAACGCAGAAATGGGCGGAACAATTAACATCTGAAGAAAAATAAGCAGCATAGGAATTGCTCCAGAAACACCTAAGCGACACAGGAACATCAACACAAATTCGACAAGCGCCAAGAAAAGAACGTTGCTATTGGTTTAGCAAGTAGAAGTGGACAAGATGGTAACTGATATGCAAACATCGGGAGTAATTGAGCAATCAACGAATCCATGGAGTTCTCCAGTAGTATTGGTGGAAAAGAAGGTTGGAAGCATGAGATTCTTTGTTGATTATCGGAAGCTCAACACAGTTACCAAGAAGGATAGTTACCCGTTACAAAGGATCGGCGATACACTGGATATATTGGCAGGAGCACGGATATTTTCAACATTGGATCTGCAGAGCGATTATTGGCAAGTGGAGGTCGCAGACGAAGATAAGGAAAAAACAGCGTTCAGTGGCAATTCAATGTCATGCCTTTTGGGCTTTGTAACGTCCATTCGACGTAAACGCGTACTTAAAGGACTTCACTGGAAAACATGCCAGGTATATTTGGACGACATCATCGTTATATGGGAAAGAAATGAGCATCTACAAAATCTAGACGAAGTTTTCAAAAGTATCGAATCAGCTGGATTGAACTTAAGTCCGAAGAAATGTGTATTGTTCCGGGATGAAATCAAATATTTGGGACACAAGATAACAACAAGTGGCATTCATACAGATGAAGACATGATCTCTGCCGTAAAGGACTGGTCAAGATCGCAAAATTTACATGAACTAAGGAGTTTCATCGGATTAAGCACATATTATCGACGATTTTTGCCAGGTTTGCAAACATCGCAAGGAGTTTACATGATTTAACACAGAAGAACAAGCCGTTCCAATGGTGTGATGAACACGAAGAAACGTTCAACGAACTGAAGAGGCGATTATGTACAGCACCATTGCTTTCGTATCCGGTTCCGAATAAACAGTTTATTTTGGATGCGGATGCAAGCAATTATGGGTTGGGAGGAGTGTTGTCATAAGAAATCGATGGGCAGGAACGTGTCATCGCATTTTATTCAAAGATCTTATCGACGCCAGAACGCAACTACTGTGTGACAAGAAGAGAATTGTTGGCCATAGTGATATGTGTAGAACATTTCCGGCAATACCTCTGTGGCCAATCATTTCTATTAAGAACGGATGGCGCCTTCACTAGGTTACTTGTGTTTAAAAATTCCGAAGGACAAGTAGCACTGTGGATTGAGCGATTGGGAAGTTTTGTCTACGAAATTCAACATCGGAAAGGGAGTGGATTGTAAACATTGCGGTCGGGCAGAAAATAAGGAAAACATCATCGACATCAGGCTCATGAAAGTGTATAATATCAAATCTAATTGGGCTCAATGAGATAGTTGGGCAATGGAAGATAGGTGCTTAAAGCGAACATAGGAGAGCTCCGATGGCAAAACAAAACAGTCAATTTGAAGAAACACTCGGCTTAATCATAACACTATATATAAGAACAAAAGAAAAATTGATAGAGTGCAAACAAATGAACAGTAAGCAAAATATAAACAGTGCACGAAATAAAAATAACTGTACAATAAAACCCACGACACCGATAATCGTCATATATAAAAATGTAGAGTTTAAGCTACGTGACATTTTATTTAACAACCAACCAGTGGTTGTGTGACAGTAATTAAAAGTGATAAATTAGTGATAAGGTGATTCATAGGTGTTATAATAACTATTTTATTATTTTTTTTTTTAGTGGTGCCATCTCTTATCGAGACTCCGTACTTATTTATCAGAATTTTTGATCGAAATGGTATCACTTATTATATGAAAATAAGTTCCTTAATTAACTACCACCCTCACACACACATATAAATTCCATTCGTTGATAATTAAAGTAAGCTAATGATTCGCGTGGAAGAGAAGTTTGGGTCCAAAAATACTTAATTAACTGAAAACAGGTCAAAAGAGAGAAAAATCACCAAATTAAATTATCCGAATGAATAACAAATCGATTCCGACCCCCCGCATTACAGACAAACCGTCGAGTAGGGTAAAAATAATCTACTTCACTTGATTTCAATAGAAAATTCATTCCCACCACCCTTCAACATATATACGAGTATATACGAGTAGGTAACATTCAATCACTTTAATGTTCTCGGAATTTAATTCAATCAACCAACGAACAATCATCGAGCTGTGCGATGAAAACGGAAAGGTAATAATTAAAAGCGGAGATAAAAGAGAAAATTAGTTGCGAGGAAAAAATACACGAAATCATTGAATTGAAATAAAAATCATAATCTCGCAGGTAAATTTCTCAAGATGGGAAATTTTTTTTTTTTTTTTGAGGAAAACACAACTTGTTGTGTGCGCTGAATTGAATGGAGAGTTTGTTTTGTAATTTTTGTTGAAGATGAATTATTTTGATATCTCATAAATCTTTTTTCCAATTTTCCTTTATTGTTTTGTATTTTTTTTTTCTTTCCTGCTTTCATTTTCCTTATAAACAAGTGAATTTTTTTTTTCGTTTCGTTTTAATAAATTTAATCAATATACGATTCTGCAACTGATAGAGTTGTTGTATCAACGGTTATCAATCTTAAATATAACTTTTTCTTCGTTTCGGTTGCTTTAAGATTTACGAGAGTAATAAAGGATATATATGTATGTGTAATCCTGTCAAATCAATATTTTATTGGACATTTACTCTTTTATGGATTGAGCGTATTCCGAACTATATATGTTATCAGATTTGCAGGTAACCAAATGACCTGTATCATAGAGTCCATGGACGTACCGATTTCTGTGTGTGTGTATATCCAGGTAAAAATATTGAGATTTATTGTGATAAACGATAAGATTTATGAATTTATATAAAGAAAACAATCTTGACCATAAATATTGAATGAGTGGATAAATCTTCATCTGTGCCATGTTCGTTCGATATAACGTATTATATATGTACATGATATCTGGGTTAAATATCGTCTATATACACGTTATCTGTATGAAAGCTTATTTATTTTCCATTCGTACACCGCACATATATTTATGTACCTATATATACATTGAATTATAGGGTGGTACGAAAAAGCACAAGCGCACCGTAAAATAATATATATTATTACTGGGTATCCCAGAAATACGCTCAAATTTAAAAATTAAATAAAACCAAAAAGGTTTCAACGGGTGGCTTTGACGTACTCCATTCTGTTTGACTACCTCTGTCCACCTACCCTTCATTACACCCATAAATAAAAATTCTAAGGTGTCAAATCACAGTTCCTTATCGACCAACACACAGTAGATGCTTGGTTTCTCCACGTATTCTTGTGGATTTTACGGTCTCCAAATATGACAATTTTGTTTGTTTTCGAACCCATTGAGATGGGACTCCGAAAAGATGATTTTTTGAGCAAAGTCGTCATTAATTTCGAGTTTGTCGCAAGCCAACATAGCATATCGATATCAAAGCGGATGGTGACGGGGCTTCAAATGCTGGACCAATTGTACTGCATAAGGCCACAAACTGGCTCATGTTCATTTCTGATGCATGTTAACGAATTGATATTCTCGGTCGTTGGCTCACAGTTTCGTGCCACCGCGTTGATATATACGACGAGCACGGATACGCCTTGAATTGTCGATTAGGTAGCTCGTATCACGCACTTTATGCACAAACTTCTTGATATAAATTTTCAACATTTCCTACTTTTTTTGAACCGATATGCCAACTCATTACAGTGAGAAATGTTGTCATATATCTCAATTGACACCCGATTATTGGGACACCCTATATAAAAGAAAAATACCACAAACACTGTTTTAATAAGATTTTCATCGTCTTATATACATAAAAAAATATTTCCCACTACCTCTTACTCCTATTGAAATTCAATATTGTTTGAATTATCAACCAAAAACGAAAACTTCCTGCTTTACAATATTTTTCATTCCGTTAAATTTTCCACATCGCGTCATAAAATTTTCAACATTTCAATCTTTGTTCAGTGGCATGGCACTATGTAGATACCTACACGACGATACACTGTATATACACATACATACAAATTGTATGGTTTTGGTGAAAATCGATTAAATAGAAAATGCAATTTTCACTGGGCTTGGATTGACGTTGCAAACTTTTCATACGTTCACAATCTGTTTTCGGTGGCTTATCGTTTCATTTACTCAGTTTTCTCATCTTTTCATCAGCTATTTTGCATGCACAGATGTGAGCTCATTTCGTTGCAAGCAACAGTCTGACTTCATCGATTTCGACATCTTCATTCGTTGAAACCACTCCCAAATCATCTAAATTTCTAGTTCTTGTGCGGTTGAAAAGAACTTTTCAATATTTTTTGAGGCTCAAGGCACTCCCAACTCTTTCACGGCTCGCTTATTTACGTCCTATACCCTACGCTATTACAGCCAAATCGAGGACGTAACGTTATATAGATCCGATTTACGTAGAACCATCTGCACATTGCATAGCTCCATTCACACCACCGATTGTAATCAGATGGTGAAAAATCCCGTTTGCATCCCGCCCCTATCGAGTTTCGAACCCGGTACCTCCCAACTGCCACTGATAAACGAATGATGATTTAACCACTGATAAACGAATTTTATCAAAATTATTGCAAAATCTGTCGTGATTTTGGATTAGCTAATCTTACATTCAATCGTCACCTGATTAGAAGTCTAACACAATTATTCGTGGACGAATGGAAAATCCAGCTCCAAGATTTCCAAAGTGATCTATCCTGAATAACTTGATACTTTTGCATTTATCAGAAAAGGTCGTGAAACGGCACATCACCCTATATCCAACCAGATTCAGTAACTTCCGGACATCGAACCACAGGGATTACTACTTGGAATTTTGACGCCTTGTGCTGCATGGGCACTTACCGTTAAACCATTTGCCTACCAAAATTTTGAAGGGTTTCTTCTGGTGGTGTTTACACTCATGAGGTTAATGCAAACTGTAAGGTTTGTCGTTGTTCCTGGATGTTTATTGCAACTCCACCTGATTGCTATCTTAGCAATGACTTATACATCAAAGAGTGATCGAACCACAGAAAGAACCACGAATATAAATATCGCCGTTGGTATCTAGTGAAAATTGGAACAAGCTAATAGAGTGACATATGTCGTTTAAATTAAAGCATCAATCATTTGAATAGCCTTGCCTCCATATTAATGAAGTTTGTTTTGCTACAGGCAAGGGCATGTATCTTATTAGTACCCACATGTTGTTATAAGACCATTGTAATTTTTAAACTTGTAGCTTCCTCCTGAAAGAAAATGTTTACGATATGAAAGTGATATTTTACTAGCCATCATCTGTGAATAGATTGCAGAATTCAGGATTGATTCAACCAGTTCTCTATATGGAGGGGAATTTCAGTTAGAAATTTCAATGGCAAAGGAATGACTCAAAGTGGAAAACTATCCAATTTTATTTGCCAATATAATATCTTTAGAAGAGGGAGATAAAACATTACCTTCATACAAAAAGGCTGCACCATGTTTGGCACCAAATAGCAATAAAATCGATGAAACTCCCTTTGTTTGTAAAGGTCGCGCAACTAACAATCTAACTCATTGTAACACCCTACTGAACAAAAGTATTTCAATTTTGTGGGAAATCTCAAGCGCAAACTGCATGTGATCTCCTAAACTGCATGGATATTGCCTTAATATTGAACACACTGCTGCAAGTGCAGTCATTAATAACCAAGTTCCAGTAAATGGGGAAAGTGACCAAACCATGCGCGGTGCTTTTTTGACCAATCTGCTAGCAGGTAAGTTGTAACTCCTCCGTGTAACTTAACTACGCGCAAGTGCTCGTGTGATTGCTTTTGATATGATTTCTTGAAGACGCCTTTTATATCCAGAAAGGTTAACATGGAGGACTCATAACCATAGCTATCTCAATAAGTCATTCGAAGGAACACAGAGTCAAAATGTTCAGGCTCCCCTTCAACTAAAAGGTTTAATAATATTGATTTCTTTCAATGCAAGTTCCGATGTTACCATTTGATGAACGGTTGCCTACGCATTTAAACGTTTGTTATATATATATATATATATATATATATATATATATATATATATATATATATATATATATATATATATATATATATATATATAATATATATATATATATATATATATATATATATATATATATATATATATATATATACCTATGATTCTGATTTAAGAAGCATCTGTAACTTCTTCATCACCGCAACCATTTTCAACATTGGCTGACTTCTAATAATCCCGCAATCTAGAGATCACATACGTTTAGTTGAATTTGGCCATAATACGTCCAAAGATGAGCTTAAAAAAAGACCGACCAACATCTTTGTACAAATCCAAAGACACTTCAAAATACTGTGTTCGATTGGGTAGCTTCTGAAGTTGTCAACGTTTGAAATATTTCCGAGAGCTAGAATCGGATGATCTAGAATCTATGAACAACATGCCAGTCTCTCTTTTAATATTTTATTATGCTTTGGCCTATCAGTTCATTTAACTCTTTATGTCTGAACCAATTCGGCAATCCCAAAAACAAAGAAACGTCCAAAACAAATAAGGTATTAGACAAGCACGGGTATTAGACATCAGCCGATGAGTTTGTATTTTTGTTCTGAGATAGTGTTATAGTGATGAAGTGTTAACAAAAAGAACCAGTTCATCTCAAGCAAGTGGTCTTTGCGGGATTCTCTGGGGCTCCAGGCATCATCTTACATTTTAAAAACATACAACTGTGGACAGCAATTCTAGAGTGGGTAGATTTTCTTCCTGAGTGACTGTCTCGAGAATGGCTAAAAGAGAACAACGCCCTAAGTCATCTGGTTATCCACGACGGTTACTTGTAATGGCCAGATTATTGTTGGACTGATTTAACATTCATAAATCAGTGTAAACTTCGAATTAGTTAAAAAATATCTGAGTATTTTTCCAGGCAACGCCTAAAGTTGGCACTTTAGGAGGCAGGCATAAAATCCATCAAACTTCGCCTGATGCAGGCGGTTAGAAAATCAATTAAGGAAGAGACACTCTCATGGCAGAAATTGTGACGACTCCAAACTCTCGGCCATTCTGCTCTTTACGGTCTAACGGCATATCAATGTTACACAATGATCAATGGTCGAAATGGGAAAATCGCATAGAATTCAACATTTTAACGGGTTAGTCATAAGTTATATATCTCCTATCGGTGAAAAATTGTGAATCGGACGCAACTAAACAAATTACATCTGACGAAATTTTAGTAGTGCCGCAGGCGGGGCCAAAAGTTAGTACACACAATTATTAAACGGAGTGTTGGGTTTAACTTGGCCGTTCCAAAATGAATTTTGAAAGAACCAACAGCAAATCTTCAATAAAACGATTAAAATTATTTGAGTTACAAAACCACCCTAACCGTTTCACACCCATCCCTATACATATTATGTTGCATACAAGCTCACATTACATGTACCAACATAAAAATACTTTCTTACACCTTGCCAAAATGTATAGTGCATGAACAGTACCGATTCATAAAGGTGAGATGGAGGTAAGATAATCAGTCTTCTTATAATACAACAACGACAAAAGATTTATTGATTTCGCATTAACTACGTTTTTGTTGTTGGGAATTGTACGTCTGCTCTATTCACTATAATAAGTAGGTTGTTTAAAAAATTCCGGCCCTGGATAACAAATCTAAAATTGGTACGGCTCTGGCTTCCATAAAATATAATGCTCATTAGCAAATTTCTTTTAAGTTCTTCTTGTCATGATATTATTACATATAGACCTACCTCTAAAAATATATTTCACCCACCGCCATTACCCACACAAACACACACAAACAAACATACATGCACACACACGATGTGGTTATTTATTATTTTTAATCCACTCCCAAAAATGAAAATTAATAAAATTCCGATCAAATAGCATAAGCTCGTTCGGTAGATAGGATGTAGGTCAAACAAAGCACACATCTTTAATATGTGGGTGAGAAAATTTTTACTGTAGTCGACTGGTTACAGGTATATGGAAATTAAGAATCTAAGCCTGTCGCACATCCTCTTTAATGATTGTAGTAATACCAAGAACTCCGCACGCACAACGACAGCAACGACTCATTACTTATAATTCTCCCATGGCATGCAGAATCAAATGATTCTGAGGTTTCAGTGCTTTTGGTGCTATTTCAAACTTTTGTCAGAATAACTCAGTTCAATCAATTTAACCAACTGTCTCAGAACTCATGCTCGAATGTTACGTCATAGCCGAGCCCTGAATTTAAAACCAAACGGTCACATATGTATTGGAATCAGCACCTGATTTAGATGCAAGAGGAATCAAATAAGCTCATCGAACGAAATGCAAATACATAAAAATAACTTCATGACAGGTGGAGAGAGATGTTGGAAGATGCCCAAAAGTCTTATCTAGCTACGGATTTAATTTACAAAAGTGGGTATGTAATGCTAGAACACTTCTAGTCGACATTCCTACCGAAAATATAGAACAACGGTAACCAGTCATAAATACTGTTCCGGACGCGGGTGGCATCTCTGATTGAATACAATAACTAAATGTTCGTAATTGGAAATCAGCATGAATCGACATGAATACAGGCGAAATAATAAACAAACAGAAACTTCTGTTATGACCGAGAAGCGGCCAAAATGAGTATAAATACGCGAACAGAAAGCGTAGAGTTTCAGTTTGAATTGGGACAGCGATAAATTAAAATCGGGAAAAAGTGATAAAAAGTGAAATAGTGAAAAAGTGAAAGTAAAAGTGAATTAAAAATACTGTAAAAGTGAATTGTGGTAACTGTTAATAAAGCAAGTGGTTTTAGTTATTCACAATCCAGTGATCGAACCAAGGCTTGGTTTGAATCCCACCGCTGTCACCAATTGTTACGTTTCCCCCTTAGTACGGATTCATACAAAGAACATTGTGGTCAAAGAAGGAGAGTTTATCATTAAAAAACTGGAACAGATCCAGCTCTTAAATCTCACCCGTGACTACACGTATGTCTGATGTTAGACGCACGGTCTTCTATCTACAAGGCTATTTTAGGAAGCACAAGGTATTTTATTCGTCGACAAACTTGATAAAAAGCTAATAGTGCCTTTAAAGGGAGAAATTGGAAAATGGAAAATATATCATGTTACATTGACACAGTCCTTTTGCCAAACCGGTCAAAACCGAAACAAACCATGTGTTTTGACATGGATAAGGGAAACCTAAGTTTTAAAACGACCAACACTCGAATACTTTCGCCATAGATTAATTTCAACTGTCATCTTATAATTTAATATGATCAGGTTTGTAAAATTCTGCATCCCAACAGAACTAAAGTTCACTTACATGTCGTTTGCTTATGTATAGCTAATGCATCAATACCACATTTAAAATGTCTAACCTGTCAATCAAGCGATTATGTACTTAAATCGCGTAATCAACATAAAGTTCACCATACGCGATGACGAAGTCCCACAAACACCTTTCTTGGTACGACGATAAAAATCAGTCTTCAGAGCAAAACAAACCAAGCTTAAATTCCATTCTGGCGACAACAGCCACAAATTCCAATATGATATTTCAAAATTTTAAAAACTACTTTGAGATAAAGCATGAAAGCTATCCAAAACGTTTTTGGAGCTTCTTGAAACAAAAACGAGTAAATAACGGTCAACCAGCCGGATTGAGCTTTTGAAATATCCGGAGATGGACGTATGACCAGAGTAACACCAATTTTTAAAGCTGGAGCAAGAAACGAAGTTCCATCATCAAGCACGTGAGTAAGATGAACAATGGGTGATTTGAATGGGTGAGTACTAAAAGTGACTTGGCTCATTATGAAATGCAGGTGCGTGAAAGCTCCTAATTCGTTTCATATAGATTTGGGGATCATGAATGTTGGTTGGCCAGCGACAATGATAAATGTAGGAAGTACGGCCCATGTATACTCGATCTGTCCTTGGCATCTATTGAGCTGGAAAAAGTAGGGATCGATGGAAAGAAGCGTAAAATAATGAATGGGAAGAGGTGAGGGCAGCGGATAAATGAGGAGTTCTCGTGCAACGGGAATAAGTCAATGCCAGATTGACACCTGTACCTGTAGGTATATGAGGTTGGTTCGATATAAAAGGTTATAAGTGGAAATGAATAATTTGATGCAGGAGTTGAGTTTTGTCGAGTGCTAGGCCTCCGAAAGTCTATCAATCTAGGAACGAATCTTGCAGGCTATAAAATGATTCATTTGTTGAGTGCCATCAAGAGACCTTCAGAATAGTTACAAAAAAATGAGTTGAGAAATGAATTAGTCGCAAGACTTCATAGTAGGGTGGTATACAAACCAACTTAAAGAACTTTTTCTGAGTTAAGTCAATTCTGAGTCGGATCCGTTCGTTGCATGAATATGAAGCAATTCATGGTAAATAGGAAGAAGTGTTCTAAAATGAATAAAGTGACTGTTTCCGGTTCCAATAGTGACGTATGTGTGCTTAAATGAGAACGATCACATAGACAGAGAGGTAAGGTCAAAATGTTACATAGATTAAGTCGATTCTGAGAAAATGAATCTGTGGAGAAAATGGAGAATTAAATAAAACAAGAAATGTTTAATAAATGGAACGAAGTACAGAAACTTATCCAGGGTGGTCATTTTGTGGTGCTTATCATACTTTTATATCACGGTTGGAGACTTTTTTCGTGTTATAAAAAATATTAAATAAGTCTACAAACACAACCCTGTGCAATTTATTTAAAAGGGGAAATAATGAATTTTAAGGAGAAATGAATATTTAAGAGTTTTAATTGACGTTTCTACATAACCTCAAAAGTAATTACATCATTTTTTGTATGAAGTAGTTGAATAGGTAGTGATCAAATTTTTAAAATGTGGTAAGTATATCAATACAACTTAATTAATGGTATTGTAAACAATTTTAACATAAAATATGACAAACAGTATAAAATGATGACGGCTAAGGTGAGATGCATGATATTGTTGTCTTTTTTACCCATTTTAACATACGACGTGAAGTTGTTCATTCATGATTCACTGGCAGTAAGCTACGACAATTTCGTTTTATCATATTTTTATCACTAAATGTGACAAAGCATCACCAAATGACCACCAGTACTCCTTTGAGAACTCCTTACATAAAAAAGAAGATTTCGAATAATGAGAACAATTGAGATTATGAGGCTGAACCATGGAATTAGATTAAGTGGGGACAAGAACTGTGTGCTCGGTCTGCTCTAGATGAAACCCTTTCAGTTTTCAGAATCCACCACAAAGACTATAAAATCCAATAAATGTTGATGAGGACCACGTGTCATTTATTAATCGTTTCACATAGTTATGACCGTGATGCAATTAAAATACTGTATTTGAAATTCGTCAGATCATCTAGTGCCAAAGTACATGTTCCTACTACTAGATATTATGAAACTTGCAGAGGTGGCCGGAAATTATCAATTTCTTCACTTGGTCCCCTTTTTGACTTGTGCTTAAGTAAAGATGGCGTAATGGATGGATTTGGACAACGGTTGCAAGAAACCAAACTCTCAGGCTAGCAATATTGGCATCGGTTTGACACCGTACATAAAGCTTACACCCTAACCGACCCAATATAACCTTCCACAATCAATTAACAATAATAAAACAATTGATTTACCTGTCTAGTGTCGTCCATAAACGTACATTATCATAGACACGTAAACGAATGAAATAAAACGAACTACTTAGTCTTTCTTAGTTATATTGACCCAACTATTTTGTTTGTAATGGTTCTGACCCAAATTAAACTCCATTAATTATTCATTAAATGTATTTTGTGTAAATGGAAAATCTAATTAACGTAAACGAATAAATAGGAATACAAAGCACACAAATGTAATAAAAAAAATGTGAGCTTTGGAAAAATGATTTATTTATGTGAATAACAAAAAGCTTCGATACTATCGTTTGTTGATGTTGTTCTTTTATTTTATTACTGTTTAGTGTGCTTTAAAAATATAATTACATAAAATAATTGGAAAATATTTGCATTATTTTATGGTGAGCTTTCAGGGTAGATTTACAAATCAATGATACAAATCACTTTTTGTGTAAAGGCCAACATACCTGAGAAAGCTGGCACTAGCTGTGAATACGATGTCTTGCAAACTTTTACTATTTCTCGTGTTACTTTTGGCAACTGTAAGCAGTGTGTTGACAGTAATAATAATAAGGGCGATGGCACAATCTTAAACTAGGCCAAAAGGTGCACCGGGTCCAGATACAATCCCCTCTGGATTATGTTTACCCGTCTAATGTTAAGAGGAGATTTAAGTTGAGTAGTAACAGTATAAATCTAGTGCTCATTAGGAGTTCTGATCATTACTTGTATGTGAACTCTAGAACAAGGCGTATTTTAGTTTCTACCTAGCTGTCCAGTGGTGATTTGGGTGTCTCACAGGTGATTTACTAACCTAATTACTAGTGGGAATAAAATCTCTGAAGTAGAGTTCTCGAAAAGAATAGACGAAAGTCCATTGTGAGACCAACTAGGAAGCACGAAAATAGACCTGGTGAGCATTGTCAAGGTCCTCCTATCATATATGTGGAGTGACTGTAGGAGGTAGTAAATAGAGCTACTCGCTCAGGGTAAAACTTCTGGTGAAAGAAGAACGAAGACCTCTAAGCACTAAGACACTGAACGTGCTGCTCAGCAAGTTCAGTACTCAAGGTTCCAATGGCCGTTCAATAAAACGATGTTCCTACCTTCAGACTTAAACTACTTTCAGAGATTGTTGAGATTCTCCCTGTGGAGCTTCCTCGAAATCATCGTTTCAGTTGGGCAGCTAAACGCTTTATGAAAGGTTTGCCTAATGATTGTATACTAGCTGAACTGGACTTCGACAAAGCCGTGAACTCACACCAGAGTGTTGAAGCATAGAACATTCGGCATTTGTGCAACGATTCATTGTATGGTACACAAACAGTTCAAAAACAGATTGTTGAGTGGGGATAGAAAATCTTGGAAATGGAATTGCGTAAACAGATAATGAGGTTGGTGATGTCCTTGTTCACAGTGCTGTTAATGCTTTCATAGGACCAAATTAGAGTACATCCATTCCAGTCTAGAGCACACACAAATATATTTTTCACTCTCATCGAATCGAGCCAAAGAACTAGGGGTACTTGGCTAACCTGAATTGAAGCTTTGAGAAAGCTACTTCAATCGACGTAATACCTCTAAAGTAACAAATGCCGAAACATCTATAGTTAGACATGTTTTACTTAAAAAGGAGGGGAAACCGGATGGTGTGCCTGCATAATATAGACCAGGCTGCCGGTTGGAAACCTTCGGGAAACTATATATGAAAACCTTCTGCGTCACATTATAATATAAACGAAATCAACAGAGCGACTGGTCTTGCAAAGAACCAGTTTGGTTATTGAGTGGGGTGTTCTATTGTAGATGTTATAAAAGTATGCTATGAAAGTAATGAGATTTGTCGATAAGGCCAACACTCGTTACTTTGGATAGAGGTTACGAGTGTTAGGTATGAGCCCGATGATTTCAAGCTAATGGGATATGAACAATAATTTGTAGAGCGGATAGAGGCCGCGGTTGACGTCATCTCCAAATACAGTTGTAATGGCGAGTAGGAGGATGCTTTCGCATATGGAATTTAATTTAAGAAGAATAAGAATAGTACCAACAGCAAAATTTAATACTTGCGGGTGTGGCTGGACCATCGGCGAAACTTTCAAGAGCACATTACAAAAACGGTGGTAAAGGCGAATAGAACAACAACTGGCCATATTCAATTAATAGCCAGCACTGGCGAATCAAGCACAAGTTCTTCGGTAGTCACATCAATCATTTTGTATGTGGTCCCCGTTTGGATTCGAGCATTAGACACTGCAAAGGTCCATGATCAACTAAAGCGCGTACAACGAACTATTGCATTCCTGCTTATAGGACAGTCTCGAAAAAGGCACCCTTCATAATATCTAGCATGTCACCTCTTACGTTAATGGCTAAACACACAGTCACAATACTCAGCGGGACTCCTAAGGAAAGCGCCAAACAAGAAATGATGGGACAGTGGCAGAAACAATGGGAGTATACGAATACACTGCGTCATATAGACAAGACAGCTGATTTCTAGATGAGTTTAAGCATGATGAAATCAACCTCCACTTATCCAAATTCCTATCTGGTCATGGCCTTTTGACAGCTATTTCTTTTAAATGCACATTAAAGAGAGACCTTGTTGTTTCTACTGTGATGAACAAAAAACACCAGAACACGCTATTTTTAATGTAAACGTTGGGAGCGCGGGCGTATACGAGTATATGAGTAGACGAGTATCATCAAGTAGGACACCTAAGAACTCAAAAACTGATTATAACACGACGTTGGGTGCCTGAAAGCAGCCATGAGGTTTTTCCCTCTTTGAAAAAATTATATATATATATATATATATATATATATATATATATATATATATATATATATATATATATATATATAATATATATATATATATATATATATATATATAATATATATATATATATATATATATATATATATATATATATATATAGTTACATTCCAATCCAGTACCAAATAGCCGAATACCAACAACAACTTCGAAATATACAAAGATATTTCCAAATCTTAATTTGATTAAATCATAAACAATAGTTTTATATTAATAACAATGTATTTTATTCAAACTCAGCAAATTTATCAGTTTAAATCAATAAAATCTAATCTCATTCCACTGTTATAAATAACAGGAAATGAGAATAATCTAAATACATACTAACCCTTCTCGATTTCATTGTGATTATCGCCGTCCGCGATATATCCAAAACAATATTGTAAACTAATCATAATTTATATAAATTTCTTTATATCATTTTGTCATCATAAGAATAAAATACAACAACAACAAAACTGTAGTAGAATAGCCTATATAATCAAAATTAAATGTAAATCGGGGCTCATTATTCTAGTTATATTGTAAGACATAACACTTTTAAATAAAATTATACAACATTAAATAAAAATGTGTTAGTGATTTCGAACCTTCGCAAAATCCCATAACTGGCGCAGCCGTTGGTGTTAAAATTTCAGTTTTAACGATAATAATTTGTTTAAAATAAAAGTGTTTGAATTATTTAATTTTATATTGCGAGTTAAAACCAAGTACTCGACTAAAGTAAATAATTAAAAATAAGTGAACAGTTAAAAAAGTGAAACCAAGTGACAATTCTCATAGAGAATTCTAAGTGTATCGCAATACTGTTGACATTTTTTTTCGTGAAAAACAATATAACTAGTGCAATATCTATCGACGAACGACCGGTATTAAATCACCCGTTTGAAGAGACCAGAACAGTTTCGAACTTTCGAAGTATGATATTTTATATAACGATTGTCTGTTCGATCATTGCAAGGTAAGTCAAATTTTTGCAATTTACCTAATAAAGTTCCCACCAATCTTGATACATAAGTATATCGAAGAATACTACCACTGTTTGCAAAAAAAATATTACGCGAACAGGGCCCAATAAAAAAAAAAATAAAAAATAATAATAAATAAAAAACAAAAATTTATAAAATAAAATAAATAAATAAAAGAAAATTTTTTAAAAATTATTATAAGTTATCATAAGTGAAAAAAAAAAATAAAAAATAAAAAATAAAAATGCTTGGAGATAACGAATTATACAGTTCGACAGAAAAAGTTGACGCAGACGAACAAAACACAACAGTGACACAAACTACGATCTTAGACAAATTGTTTAAAACATTTAAAACCCCTGACATAATTAGGGACATGAACGAATTCAAAGGTGATATACGGACATTATATCAATTTATAAACGATGTCGAAGACATATTCATAATGTGCCGAGAGATATTACCAAATAATATAGATCCGCCAGTAACATTTATAAAAGCAATTCGAAATAAAATAAAAGGAGAAGCCAACGAGGTTCTAATCGCAAATGATGTATCATCATCAGATTGGAACGAAATAAAAAATGCTCTGATCATGCACTATTCTGACCCCAGATCGGAAGTCGCACTTATCAGAGATTTGCATCGATGTCGACAGTCGACATTAAATTGCAAACAATTTTACAATAAAATTATAGAAATTCAAACTGCACTTATTGCACATTCCAACCTGCACGGTGGAAATAGTAGTAAACGCGCGTTATATAAAGAAATGTGTCTCGCTCAATTTATAGCGAACCTCAAAGAACCCCTTGGTTCTAATATTAGAAGTAGAGACCCAGAAAACTTGGCCGATGCATTAGAAGCATGTCAAAGCGAAGAAAACATGTACTATATAAAATTCCAACCATCTATTCGAAAATTTTCATCTTTTCGAAACACCGAGCAAAAACCAATGGTAAAATTCAAACCACTGGATAATAAGGAAATCGTACCATACCAACCTAAACCGGGACCATCAGGATATCAACCAAAACCCAACTGGATTCCAAAACACGAATACAAAAACAGTAAAACACGTTTCCCGACAGTAAAACAGGAAAGAAATCTTAACATAACTGAAACAGAAGAAAATACAAGCGAACTGGAAAACGAAGAGGATGATGAAGAAATCTTGGAAGAATCAGAGGATTTTTTTCAAGACGATGCCTCGGAAACCAACGAATAAACATACATGGAAAACAAGAACTACCATACATCACAATTCATATTAAAAACAAACCAATTCACCTTCTCATCGACACAGGTGCCGATGAATCATATCTCAATCCCGACCTTCTCAAATCCGAAAAAACAATACAAATTAAACCGGTAGTAATTAAAACGATAAGCGAATTAATAACAGTAGACCGCATTGTTATCCTTAACGGACTTAAAGAACTAAAAACTAAAGAAAAACTCAAATTTCATCTTCTTAAATTTCACGATACATTCGATGGATTAATAGGAACAAATCTAATGACACAGTTAGGCATGATAATAGACCTTAAAAATAAAAATTTAATCTTCCCTACTCATACAATAAAAATTAAATCATTTAAAGCAGGTAGCAAAAACATTAGCTTCACACATGGTCTACCAAAAACTCAGTTAGAAGAACTTTTAGAAAAATATGAAACATTATTTGATACAAAATCAACATTACCCTTCACTGGAGATATAACACACTCGATAGAATTAATTAACGAAAAACCTATTCATAAAAAACAATATAGATACCCTAACGCCCAGATCCCCGAGATCAAAAACCAAATAAACGAATTATTGGCAAACGACATTATCCAAGAAAGCAAGAGCCCTTGGAACAGTCCAATAATCATCGTCAACAAAAAAGACGATGAATCCGGAAATAAAAAGTTCCGGATGGTAATCGACTATCGAGAGCTAAACGCTAAAACGATAGACGATAAATTTCCTGTACCAAACATTGAGGAACTACTTGACCAACTCAATGATTGTAAATTTTTCTCAGTAATCGACTTGAAATCTGGATTTCATCAAGTTAAAATGAATGAAACAGATATTCCAAAAACAGCATTCTCTGTACTCGGAAATCACTATGAGTTCAAAAGAATGCCCTTTGGCCTGAAAAATGCGCCATCAACATTCCTAAGGTTAATGAACCGAACACTAAACAAGTTTATAGGAAATATATGTCTATGCTATATGGATGATATAATTGTCTATAGCAAGTCTAGGAACGAACACATACAACACTTGGATGCAATCTTCAAAACGCTCAAAAAGGCAAACATGCGGATACAGCTGGACAAGTGTAAGTTCATGGAAAAACAAATAAAGTTCCTCGGACATATTGTCAATACTGATGGGATCCAACCAGACCCGGATAAGATTGACACAATTACAAGAGTAACCATACCTAAAACACCAAAACAAATTAAACAATTTCTAGGTTTAATAGGTTACTACCGCAAATTCATAAAAAATTTCGCGGATAAAACAAAACCAATATCAAAATTATTAAAGAAAGGAGCAAAAATTAACCCCAAAGATGGTGAGTACATAAAATGTTTCGAAGAATGCAAGTCTCTTCTAACAACAAAACCCATCTTGGAATATCCGGACTTTAGTAAAACGTTTAGGTTAACAACGGATGCATCAGACTATGCAATAGGTGCAATCCTGTCCCATAATGACACGGACAAGCCCATAGCATACGCAAGCCGTACACTAAATGAAGCAGAAACAAAGTATGATGCCACTAACAAAGAACTATTGGCAATCGTATGGGCCACTAAACATTTCAGACCATATTTGTATGGCACAAAATTTGAAATCCATACAGATCATCGTCCATTAGAATGGCTGATGTCTTTAAAAGACCCTTCATCCAAGCTAGTTCGATGGCGACTAAAGCTATCTGAATTTGATTTCAAAATAAATTATAAGAAAGGGACCAGTAACAACAATGCAGATGCATTATCCCGACTGGAAATAAATTGCAACGAAACTTGCACAATTTCTACAACACAAACTCCAATAGACGACTTCAAAACACAATTAATATTCAAATTAGGACCCCAAGAAAGACCAGATAGACCAAATCGTACAATACAAACTATAAATAACAACACAAGGATAACATACCAAAAACAGCAGTATCCGGAAGCATCAGTGCGAGCAATAATAACCAGCGTTATGTCAAAATACAAAGGAAACATAGCAATAGATTGCGATGATAACACAGCAGAAATAATAGCAAAATTGCTTAAGACTTCAAAAAATAAAAACCAAATAAATCTGTGTCGAGTACCACGACATAGAGAAAACAACGCAGAACAAAGGAATTATACCAGTAGTATTAGGTGAAGCAAGAATATACGAAAATAGCCTACAATTTCTACACGTCATAAATACAACAGCATATCTACCTATAGTTATACAAAACACACAAAATTTAGACAAAATTTCAGAACAAATCAAAAGACAGAATAACACCAAATTAGACAATTTTTTCAAAACTCGACTTAGAACACTCAGAAAAGAAACAAAAACGTTAATAGAATCAATAGCAACCATACAGCCAAAAGTACGGGGACGGAGAGGAATACATATAATCTTCGGAGACATAATACAAACAGATACAGAACAAATAAACCAAGCACTAAAAACAATAAACACAAACGAAAATAGAATAATTTCCAAAATTAATGAACAGGTAGAAATAAATAAAAACATGATAAATAGATTCCGAGAAATAGAAGACCACATTAACGGAGAAGTACAAGCTCTTACGGGTCACATAAATCAAAACAAACGACACTTAGACGAAATAGAAATGACATTAATAACAGATCAAAATCTTCATTCAATAGAATATGTATTACGAAGCTTACAACAACATGTAGACGAAATTCTAGATTCTGTACAATTAGCTAAACAAGGATATATATCTCACTACCTTTTAACCAAGGAAGAAAGCAACTTCATTTATGATAATTTAGAAAAACAAAAAATCAAAATAAATTCAGAGCACGAATTATATCAATTTTTAAAAATTAAAACATATTTTAAGTATCCAATGGTGGTATTCTCAATTATAATCCCGCAATATTCCAAAGATATTTTCCAACATATAAAACTGTATCCTTTAACCATTAACCAAACCTATACCATTAAAATTCCATCAAAATACATTCACACCCACAATAAAATTGCAAAATATTCTGACGAACCCTGCGACAAAATCGACGATACATATTTCTGTAATAAAGAAGAAATCTACGAAAGTCAAGATAAATGTGTCGAGCACATAGTTACAAACCAACCAGCACAATGTACATTAACGGAAGGCAAAACCATCAACTATATCCAACAGATAGAACAAAAATTCATTATAATAAACGAGAATAGATCACTCGAATACAGAACTGATTGCACAAACCAGACATCGAAACATCTTCCAAAACAATGTCTTATAACTTTCGAAAACTGCACCATAAGCATCAAAGGAATAACTTATTACAATATACACGAAGAATATCAAGAAAAATACAGCTATGTACCATTCAACGAAATAGTCATAATTAATAAAACAAAAATATTGGATCCTGGAATTATCACCAATATCGCAATAGACAACATGAATAAACTAGAATACGTAGAACAAATAACTATACCTCAAGCACATCATTACACCGCATGGAGTATAACAACAATAATAACAGTCAGCATAATCATGTATCTCTGTATGCTGAGATACTGCCCGACATGTACACCATGCCAATGGTATACAAAAATCAAACGGTCACCAGACATCAAAAACATTTCAAAGAAGCTACAAAAATCCGATTCCACTGAGGACAGTGAAAATCTTGGGATGGAGGAGTTACATTCCAATCCAGTACCAAATAGCCGAATACCAACAACAACTTCGAAATATACAAAGATATTTCCAAATCTTAATTTGATTAAATCATAAACAATAGTTTTATATTAATAACAATGTATTTTATTCAAACTCAGCAAATTTATCAGTTTAAATCAATAAAATCTAATCTCATTCCACTGTTATAAATAACAGGAAATGAGAATAATCTAAATACATACTAACCCTTCTCGATTTCATTGTGATTATCGCCGTCCGCGATATATCCAAAACAATATTGTAAACTAATCATAATTTATATAAATTTCTTTATATCATTTTGTCATCATAAGAATAAAATACAACAACAACAAAACTGTAGTAGAATAGCCTATATAATCAAAATTAAATGTAAATCGGGGCTCATTATTCTAGTTATATTGTAAGACATAACACTTTTAAATAAAATTATACAACATTAAATAAAAATTTGTTAGTGATTTCGAACCTTCGCAAAATCCCATAACTATATATATATATATATATATATATATATATATATATATATATATATATATATATATATATATATATATACCTTGATCAAAAGTTCCCGGAATAACCACCGTGTGGCGCTCGCATCGTTGTTGATATTGGGTCTAGATCTTAGCGTCATAGCTTGACATTTGCAAAAGTTACTTAGTCAAGAGTATACATCTATCTCTGTGTGTGTTGGCAATTATTTACAATTTTAGAAATGAATTAAAATTTGCAACATCGAAATTTTACGTAAAAAAATTTCTCTAAAACGGTCGTTTACCAGTGGCACGAGCGGTACAAAAGAGGTGGTGAGTCAATCGAAGTTGATGAACGCAGTGGCAGACCATCGACATCAAAAACCGACGAAAACATTGATAAAGTAAAAGAAATGTTGAACAATAAGCGCAAATTACCCATCAAAGAAATAGCGGAGGACTTGAACATTGCCTATGGATCTGTCCAAGACATTTTGGTTTCCGTCCTGTAGCAGCAAAGTTGGTGCCAAAAGACCTCAATTTCATGCAACAAAAAGGCCTAATCTGATTCCACATTCATCAAAAGGATTATTACTGGAGACGGAACGTGGGTTTATGAGTACGACACGCAATCCAGACATGAGGCAAGAGAATGGCGTTCACCAAATGACCCAAGACCAAAAAACCACGACGTTTTCAGTCGAAAAAGAAGGCAATTCTCACGGTTTTCATGGATTAAAACGGTGTAGTACCTCATGAATTTTTCGCCAGGAGCCTAGACCATAAACAAAGAGTATTATTTGGGGTTATAAGACGTTTGCGTGAAGCAATTCGCCGAAAGAGACCAGAATTGTGGGCAGAAAACTCGTGCATTTTCCACCATCGCACAGTGCCATCATTATTCTTAATTTATTGGCGAAAAATGCAACCACCTGATTTGACTCCCTATTACTTCTTTCTGTTCAATCGAGTTAAAAAAATATTACGGGAACGCGTTTCAGCAGCTGAGAGGAAATAATGGAAAAATCGCAGGAAGCACTGCTGGACTTACCTCAAAACCGAATATAAAAATGTTTAAGGACACGCTCAGTCTCATTTTGATACTATCTATCTTTGATACTCCCTAATATAAAATCCATTGTAATATGACACCCGTTCACGAGCTGGAGGCGATTAAAGTGGTCACATTGTATCAGGAAGATTATACACAAGTACAAATCGCACGAAAATTAGGAATTAATCAGTCTTCGGGTTCACGAATACTTAAGCGGTATCGAGAGACCTTAGAGTATAAAAGAAAGCCCGGACAAGGACGTAAAAGGTGCACAACCGAAAACGAACTTCTAACAAACTCAAAAATGAGTTACTTAGTGCGCGTCAAGTGAATATTAGTGTCAGAAAAGTTAGACGAAGATTAAAAGAAGTGAACCTAACTCCAAAACGGCCCGTAAAAGTTCCACGGCTTCTTCCTCGCCACAAATCCAGCCGTTTAGAATTTGCTCATACTCATGCAAATTGGGGAACTGATCAATGGGCCACTGTTCTCTTTTCAGATGAGACCAGAATCCAATTATGGAAACCAGATGGACGTAATCTTGTATACAGAAGAGTTGGAGAACACGACGCACCGTGTAACATGGTGCAAATTGTAAGCTTTGGTGGGGAGGTTCAATAATGTTTTGGGGTAGAATCAGTTGGGAGGGCCGTGCGGAGCTGGTGGAGATTGGTTCGAGGATGAATGCAGACTGGTATATGCTCGAAACATTCTTGGCGATCACGTTTTGCCATATGTGGGCTTCATAGGTTATGACAGTTTTGCGTTAATGCATGATAACGCTCCAGTCCACGTTGCTGCAACGGTACGACAATATCTCCAAGATATTGGCATTCGTGCACTTAAGTGGTTACCAATGAGTCTTGATCTTAATACGATTGAACACGTGTAGGACATTCTAAAACGCCGTATTAGAGCTAGAAATCCTGCACCAGATTCGACAGCAGAGCTGAGAGTTGCAGCGCAAGAAAAGTGGAATCTCATTCCGCAAGAAATGATAAAAAGCATTCTACTTAGTATGCCCAGAAGGATGGAAGCTGTAATAAGGGCACGGGGGGGAAATACTCATTATTAAATTAATCAAATTAAATTGTAATAACGCTAGTTTTAATATGCGTTAATTTTTGTCCAGGAGCTTATATATATATATATATATATATATATATATATATATATATATATATATATATATATATATATATATATATATATATATATATATATAATATATATATATATATATATATATATATATATATATATATATAATATATATATATATATATATATATATATATATATATATATATATATATATATATATATATATGTTTATATATATATATATATATATATATATATATATATATAAAATATTTATATATATATATATATATATATATATATATATATATATATATATATATATAAAATATATATATATATATATATATATATATATATATATATATATATATAAATATATATATATATATATATATAATATATATATATATATATATATATATATATATATATATATATATATACATATATATATATATATATATATATATATATATATATATATATATATATATATATATATATATATATATATATATATTTATATATTATTGTTGTTGTTACGGACACGTGTGACATCTATGATTGAATAGAAGTACTAAATGCTCATATTTGGAAACCAGCATGAATCGCAGTATACATGCGAAATAATAAATAAATGGAAAATTCTACTATGACCAAGAAGCGGGCAAAATGAGTATAAATACGCGAGCAGAAAGCGTAGACTTTCAGTCTGAATTGGGAAAGCGATAAATTAAAATCGGGAAAAACTAATAAGACGTGAAATAGTAAAAGTAACAGTAAAATAAAAGTACTGTGAAAGTGAACTGTGGTGATTTTCAATAAAAGTTAAAGTGAAAAACAAGCAAGTAGTTTTAATTATTCACAATCCAGTAATCGAGCCGTGGAGTGGTTTGAATCCCTGCTAGGGAAAAACGTAACAATTGGTGACAACGGTGGGATTGTGAGTAAGGAGACATGAAGCTACTTGAGTTGAAAGTGTCGGAGCTGAAGAACGAGCTGAACGCACGGGGTTTTCCTACAACGGGTAGCAAAGCAGAATTACAAGAGAGGCTACAACAGGCTTTGCTGAACCAGAACATCGATCCAGACCAGTACGAATTCAATACTGGAGTGCCTGATGCGGAGGGTCCAATAGAAGGGGCAACAAATGCCGGAGCAACCATTGCCCAATAATTAAGCAGCAATAAATAAACCTACCCCAGCACCTATAAATTTCGATATGGGGCAGTTAATGGCGGCGATGCAACAAATGATGAGCGGTTTAGAACAAAAAATTTGCAAACCAGCCAAGAAAATTTGAAAATCGGACAAGAATCTGTGCTAGAACGGTTGGAAGAATAAGAAAATATTCATAGGTTTTTGAAACTGGAAAAAGAGATTATAGATATTAAAAATAATGGCAGTGCTACTCAAATCCTGAAACCAGTCAGCGGAATTAAATTAAAGCCTTCGACATTCGACGGAACAACATCGTTCAACATTTTCAAATTGCAATTTGAAACGGCAGCAGTAAGAAATAATTGGTGTAAGGAAGACCAGGTAGCAGCTCTCATAGTGTCGTTAAAAGGCGGTGCAGCAGATATGTTGCAAATCATTCCAGAATCTGAACGCGGGGACTATGATAGTGTCATGCAGGCCTTGGAACGAAAATATGGTGCTGACCATAAACGAGACCTATACAGGATGGAGCTCAAAGGTCGTTTTCAAAGAATTGGTGAAACGCTACAGGAGTTTGCAGCAGACATTGAGCGATAGGTGCACCTCACCCACTTTAATATGGCTCCCGAATACACGGAAGTAATTAAAATTGATGCGTTTACTGATGGTATTCGTGACGTAGAAACAAGACGAACGGTAGTGTTAGCCTCGAAAACAACATTTGAGGAGACCATCGCCTGTGCATTAACGATTGAGACGGTTAATAAGATGATAGTACCAGATGTGAAAATACGACGAGTCGGATTAGAATCAGGAAATTATAACTCAAGGAATTATAACAAATCAGGAAATGATTGGCTACCAATCAAGTTTCGGTCTGGAAAAGGTAGAATTAGATGTTGGATATGTGACAAACCTGGTCATATTTAAAGGGATTGTTGGGAAATAAAACGTAAGCGGACAATGATACCATCATCATTGTATTGGAGGAAAAGGGAAGATTGCAAGGAATCAGAAAAGAAGGAGCATCCTGTAATATTGCAAACAATAAATGAGTAGGTTGATAAAGAAAGAAACCTAACTTCTTCAACAAAATCCAGCATGACAGCCATCCCCGTTCCACGGTTGACAAGAGGTGATGATGGCTTAACATTAGATGGAGAAATCAACGGGAGACCCTGTATGATAACACTTGATACAGGAGCAATGCGGACAATTTTGCGGGCTGATTTAATAGAAAATAATTTTGATTCAATGATCAAGTGCAGAGATCAAGGGAAAGAAAGAAGTGGTCATACGAATTGGTAACAGGGACTTCTGTCATGAAGTTTTGGTGGCTGATATTGTCGATGAGGTGATTTTGGGAGTGGACTTCATGAAGAAGAACAAATTCGTTTTGGACATAGGACGTGCTACGTTAAACTGTGGAGATTTTAAGCTACAACTACAATAAAATAACGGTGAGCCAATTGTACGAAGAATTACAGTGCGACATTCAACGGAAATTCGTGGTGAATTGGAAGATAAGATTACAACAGAGACGATGGGAGTTGTGAAACTCAGTAAGGAAGAGCAGCCAGCACAAAGGAAAAGACTATCAAGAAACAGAGTGAAACCTCGATATGAAATTCGAGGCTTGAGACCTAACAAAGAGCAGTCAGCCTGGCTTCACAAATTACAACGGAAGAGAGGCTTATCACCAAAATTGCAACCTAGCTGGGAAGGACCATACAAGGTGATTACAAAAATCAATGATGTAATCTACCGTATTAAGAAGGGCATCCGAGGAAAACCAAAGGTTGTACATTTGGAAAGGTTGGCTCTCTATAGAGGAAGGGAATTGGATCCTGTTCGGGACGAACAGGTTTCTGCGGAGGGTAGTGTTACGGACACGGGTGACATCTTTAATTGAATAGAAGTAATAAATGCTCGTATTTTGGAAACCAGCATGAAACGCAGTATACAGGCGAAATAATAAATAAATGGAAAATTCTACTATGACCGAGAAGCGGGCAAAATGAGTATAAATACGCGAGCAGAAAGCGTAGACTTTCAGTCTGAATTGGGAAAGCGATAAATTAAAATCGGGAAAAACTAATAAGAAGTGAAATAGTAAAAGTATAACAGTAAAATAAAAGTACTGTGAAAGTGAATTGTGGTAATTGTCAATAAAAGTTAAAGTGAAAAACAAGCAAATAGTTTTAATTAATAATTATTCACAATCCAGGGATCGAGCCGTGGAGTGGTTTGAATCCCTGCTAGAGGAAAACGTAACAATATATATATATATATATATATATATATATATATATATATATATGTATGTATATATATATATATATATATATATATATATATATATATATATATATATATATATATATATATATATATATATATATATATATATATATATATATATATATATATATATATATAATGAATACAATAAAAGAGATAAAAAGCCCATATAGGAGTATAATAGTGAAAATACACGAGGAAAATTATAGTACGAGTATGAACAACAAAAAATCGATAAGAATGTGTATATTGAAATGAGTTGAGGTAAAAGCGCCAAATAGGTAAAATAACAACAGCTCAAATAAAAAAAAATGTAAATCAATAAATATAATTTTTCCTTTTCCACATATACGAGTACAAATGAAAATCCATTGGAAAATTGTTTACCTTGGTGCTGACACTGAAAAATTATTTATTTATTATTATATAGTCATTTTGTATGTGTATATAATATAAATATATTATAATATGTATATGTATACACAAAGTTAGAAAGCTTTTTTCATTTTAAATTAAGTTTGTTGTAATTTATTTTTCAAAAAAAAAAAAGAAAAGAATTTGTGTTGATTATCATATCGAGGATGGAAATTTACCTCGCGAACAAAATTTATTAGTCTCACGATAGATGTACTTGTAATATATACCTACTCTTTGGCGCGATTTACCATTCCATAAAATGTAATTAGATTTTGCTAATGAACTTTCATTATGCCAAGAAAAGGTATATAAATACTCGAATGTCGTAATCAAGTCGAAATTATGTACGCAAAAGGTAATTTTTAATCTTTTGTTGAAGAATAAAGGGTTAGACTCTAAGTAAGTATCGGGCATAAATTATTTATTTACCATAATTCTTCAATTTGTTTGCCATAATCCTTGAATTCGGTTTGTCACCATTTCTTTGGGTCGATATTAAGGTAAAAGCGTTTCTTTAATTGTCAGGCTCAATTGGCCCGTTAGTCATGTAATGCAAAGTGTCCACGGAGAATATCTTTCAAGGCTATCATGGTACGTCTATATGTGACCCAGTACCCAAACGAGTTTTTGAGTAACAGTATTGAACAGTACTGATCCATCCATAGAAACTAAATTTTACTAATAACTTACACTAGCATATTTCTCAAAGAGGTGGTTCGAGTAAATGGGTTCGAAGTTATGTGAACTTACTCGAAGTAATTTATGTGCATAGCCAATACTCCCTCCATAATTTACTGAATTACTGTTTCCATTATTAGTAAAACTTGCAGGGTCCTTAACATATTTTAATATCCTTCCATGCTAACCAGATCATCAAATACTTGACTTTTCCAGAAAAAAGTTGTTCGATAGGTGGCAGAAAATAATGTTGTCCCATCTCTTCTGTTGCAGAGCACCAAAGTGATAACGTCACTCGTTAAAAGGACTCAGATCTTATAAAAGTGGAAGCTGCACCCAAACCAGCCATTTAAGCAGACAATCCGTTTCCTTTACTATGCATGCAACTGGGTACCAAGTAAAGCCTAAAAAGTTTCAATGAAAGTGTTTTAGAGCAGTTTTAGAGCATACGACGATCTCTACCATTCATCTCCTTTGCCTAAAGTTATGCTCTTAATATTTCAAAATTTGCACCTGAAAGACAGTTGCGTATCAACCAAGGGGGATAGATAATTTCACCTTAGGATTTATGATGGGCTAGTTTGCCGTGTCTCATATAGGCTTCTTTCATTCGAGATGATTTTACACTTTTAAGATAATCAAGTTAGATGCAGATAAATATTCCAGAAGGGCAACGCCTCTTGAAATTATATCTGAGGTGCTCCAGTAACATACATAATGCAAGTTTGCATCACAACTGATAACGATTGGAATGTCATTGTGGTTTCTTAAACTATTGAGTTGGAGAACAAAGGCTTTTATATCATAAGGGCAGAAGGATCAGCATCATTTGCCAATAATCATAAAATTTCAACCAGGCAGCTGAAAATATCCTCAAAATAGCTAAACAATGAATTTTGATAGGTGGATTCCAACTGGCCGGTCTATATTTTATGTTGTATGGTTTAATGGTGGAAGATTAACAATATGTTGTATTCGTTGTGAAGAGTTCATTAAGAGATGTAACCCTGTATTATCATATTTGGCAACCTTAAGGTTACATCAAGATTACAACAAATGTGTATGCTAGAAAAAAATAGAACCATGTCAGGCATTCGAACACTTTTTTTGAAAAATGCTAATAAACTTCTCAGTCATTCAGATTTCCAAGATTTTTGTATCCGTATTCTGAGTATCCATCGGATTGTAATATAGAAATCTAGATGGTTCATCTGAAATATTATCTCCCTATAATTTCTGACCTGAGCGAAGTGTGACTACTTGGACCTTTCCATACCTTAAGTTTTCTAGTAATTGGATACAGTATTCCTTATTGCTTAGCAGTCACTCTTAGTATCTGTTTCAAATGGCATTAAGCAGAGGTCACGTGTTGGTTTATGATTTGGAACACCATAACTTTCAACTTCCTTATGATTTGTATCACATTCACTTTGGCCATTTCAAATCGATTATAAACAAACATAAACAATCAAACAACACCTCACTATCACACAAAGTGTTTTCAATCTTTGCCTTTTCCGCCAGTCAACGAATTAAAAATTCTTATACCTTACACCTACATACACATACAAACAACCGACACAACACAGAACAAGATTAAATGTAAATATATTTATCCACCTTTTAATTTATTTGTCTAACCTGGTTACACAAACTGTGCATCTCCATTTCGTTGTTATATAGTGCAAACAAACAAACAAATGAATAAACAAAAGTTTAAGCTTTAACGTAGCAAAAGCTTACAAAAAATCGCGCTTTTTTATGTGGTGTTTGTGTATTCAAACAATACGTTTGCATATGTAGTAGTGCTAACACTAATAAATTTACGGTTTGTGCTTTGATCAAAAACAAACTATAAAAGCTCTTCGTCATTTGTTTATAATTTAACAATAATAAAGCGTGAAAAGCAGTATATAGGTGGATACAAAACAAAGCTTTTATCAGGAAATGTATGTATACATTAAAGGGATGATGTAAGTCTTGGATGTATTGAAGTAGGTGGTGAACTTTTTCATCCTTTGACTCATTTAAGTACAAAAATGACGTCACTGTTGTTAGAGAAGTTTTCAGTTTTTTAAAACCCTCGATATTCAAATGTTCGTTAAACTGTGTCAGGATTCATAATAAGGCAACCCTCACCAATCATATATATATATATATATATATATATATATATATATATATATATATATATATATATATATATATATATATATATAAGGTGGGGCAAAAGCCAAGCTACCATTTTAATTGCGCACCATCTTGGTTATGTGACAGTTTGCTCAGTTTCACTTCAACCATTGTGTTGTTTTGACGCCCTAATTTTATAATGAATTAATATACGCCACAAGAGCGACCAGAAATAGTGGCAATATTTATAAGCGAGACATGATTCGAAATTTTGTTCTGCCTGAAATTGAAGAGCGAGGACTAGAGGACATGTGGGTTCAGCCAGATGGGGCCACAGCACACACATCCCGTTCAACAATTCATTATTGAATGAGGGGTTTTCACGAGAACGCATTTCACGAAATGGCGATTTAGCATGGCCAACTAGATCACCGGATTTCACAGCACCAGACTTTTTTTAATATCAAAAGTTTATATGAATAAGCCCCAAACGATTCAACATCTTTAAGACAAAATATATGTATATATATATATATATATATATATATATATATATATATATATATATATATATATATATATATATATATATATATATATATATATATATATATATATATATATATATATATATATATACATATATATATTTATATATATATATATATATATATATATATATATATATATACATATATATATATATATATATATATATATATATATATATATATATATATATATATATATATATATATATATTAACAATAATCCTGCTTTTTAACAAATTCAATGTTAAGTCCCCATTTAAAAGCTTTCTTGATATTCAAACCATCCAAAGGCCTTGCCTTTTTGACACAAACTTGCCATGCAATTGATGTAAACGGTCATATAGAGGGACATCGTCTTGGTGGTATAGTATAATCTGATTTGAGGTGGAAGTACTTGCAAGTTTTTCGTCTAAAGCATGTACCTATCTGTGAAAGGTGGCTCACTACAGACACTACAAGACAAAAGGCAGAAAGACAAGAGGCAGGAGGTTATACGATACTTTTCATATCCTCCGTATTGCTTACATTCGTTCGTTCTTTAAATCAGTGGTATATGCACTGAGTGAGCAATCTTTTCGTCCCATTTTTCAATTTTATGCACTGAGACTCAGTTGAATACTATGATGCTTGATCCTATTCAAATCAAACCGCCTTTTAATTATTAAAATTTTTCTTGAGACAATGTTAAATACGATACAGGAGCTGATGTCTCGGCCTTGCCGGCTCGCTTCATGGAGAATTCATACTTTTACTCCTAATTTAGCAAACGGCTCCACCAGTAAACGCTTTCGGAACTAAAATTTTAAAACTTGACATTGGACTGCGTTAAGAATTCTCCTAGCAGTCCGTCGTTGCTGAAGTGTCTATGCCTATCATCCGCTCGGATTTTTTCAAGAACACCGGTTTGCTCGTGGATAAACAAACACAAAAGAATTATACATCCGTAAAAAGAGGTTTACGGATGTATAATTACACGATACACTTACGCCAAACTTTCGTCCTACTGTTTCTAGGATCGACAAGTAAGCAACGAACTGTGTATTCAACATTATTTCAAAATTTCACGACTGGCACCTGACAGACTCACCATAGTGAAAACAAAATTCGAACACATGATAAAATTCAGGATTTGCAGAACTATACTCTATGGTTCAGTCGATGACATTTGCGGTGTTGAAAAATAATGTAGATTAGAGACCTTGTGTAGATTTCCAAGCACTTAATCAGATTTATATCCCAGACATTTGCCAATTTGGCGTATATCCTGAATTTGGGGTTTTACATTTTGATATACATGAGGTACAGATCAACAGGAGTTATAGTTAAGATTTTAGTATTTCGATTTAAGTGATTGAATGAGACGATTGTGAGGTCTCCACCGGAAAACCAATCAAATGATTGATTGGGTTTTGGGTGGAGACTTCTAAGAATTATCTCAGTCAGATCCATGATAAATCAAGCAAGAATAATTCATGTTGTTTTATCAAGACGTAATTATGCATTCAGCTTGTTCGGTATGCAATGTTCGACATCTCATTGAATGCGTGTTGTCTATTAACTATACATTAACCGCTCTAATGAACTATATGACAACCGTGAAATTTAATTCCTCGATATGAGCAAACAATCCATCGAAGTGAATATTGATGAACATTGTCCAAAGTATCACCTAAAATATTAATCACAACCGGTTGGGTTGTGAGAAACCGTATATCGTTCCAATCACGCTCTGCACGATAAAATAAAAGTTATAAATGATTCTTACCACCTTCCCCGCACCTCCCTGGAAACTTGATAATGCAAGTGAACTCACCTGAAACAAAATAAAAAATTATTTAGAATATTATAATGACTAGAGCTTTCATTTAATACGAGTACATAGCCAGTTATGATTTGACGAAACACACATGTCCTTAATCTCACACAAAAAAATCGTAATTCTTAGTATTGTGAACACTATTGTCAGTTAAGACAAAACCTAACACACACACACACACAAGTAATCCAATTCATTTAATCCTCAACAATTCGTTTTGTATTTCCTTAAAGCTTTTATGTAACAATGGCGAAAATGTACAGGAAAGAAACAAAACTAAACTTTTAACTTTTGTTTGTATATGTGTAGGATGTACACATATACAAGTACATGCGGACATCAAACAGTTTGACGATGAAACTTAAGGATAAAAGATTTTCTTAAAACAAAAATCCTGCAACAATAAGCTTTTCAATGAGATTTTTCGTTTACATTTTATCTTACGCTTCTCGTATGTGCTTTTATACATATATAATGTTGCATACGTAATACACATGGCTACATATGTTCATATATCAAACTGTTAACAGTTTGCTCATACCAGTTTTCGTGTTGATAGATGAAAATTGTGAAAGATTTATGTTATCAGTATCAATTTTGTTCTATTTCTGTGGTAATAAATTATCTATTTTCGGCAACCGCACAAAAGCTTTCATTGTTTTCGTTTGTTTTTTTTCATTTATCGATAGTTTTGTTGTGCTTTTTCACTATACAAAATTAACTTATTGTTTTGAATGTGATAAGTATTTACCAAAATGAAAGTTCAATAAACTGGTTGACATCGGTTGTCGTGGTAAGAACAGTTTTACTAATACGTCATGCTAGTTTGACTCGCCTTATCCAACACTCCTGGAAGCTGTGCTTTTTTTGAAAAAAAATTGTAGCTCAAGCACGCTATTTGCTTGATGAGGTGAACATGCATCATCAAAAACTACCTGTGATCCCGAAATTGCGGATAAAAAGACCAAAACCATTTGAAGCCACCGAGCTGCAAGCTTTAGTAAATATGAAGATAATTCACAAACATAACTTGCCAAGGTATTTCCAAACGTTTATCTGCCTTGAAAAAAATTCAAAAGAAGGTAAAATGGATGCTGCATGAGTTGACTGAGAGACAGATGAAAAATAGTAGTCACTTCCGAAATTTTCTTTCATTGCATGAAAGAATGAGCCTACTGCTTCTAATTATTACTGGAGATCACCAAATCACTTCGACAAACCGAGCAAAACTATCAATGGGCAACAACTCATCAATCTGAAACATACTTTGGTTGAAAAACGGCCAAAACACTAAGATGGGATCTGCAACCGCATCCCCCTTATTTGCCAGACTTGATTCAAATTCGGTGGCAAATGGCGTGATCGATCTAAACTTGGCCAGTTTGTTGATGAATTGAGGGCAACAGCACAAGTCATCTTCGGCAAACCGAAGAAAATAATTGAACTAATCAATGAGCTTTTGCGACAAACAGACATTGAAACCGAATTTAAAACGGACAAGTGAAGATGAATCGGCTACACACACAGAATGGCATCACACGAATATTATTGGAATGGAATCGACATATGGAAAGAGAAAAGTCGGAAAAACGCCCTATGCTCATAAATTAAAGATTGCGGAAAAAAAAGTCGGTTGTTAAACAGAAAAGCTTATATAATTACAGTTATTATCTCGAAAGCCGTTTGTTACATATAAAAAAGCTCATCAAACCACGATAACTGAAAACTTTAATTTTGTATATAAAAAAGCATATTTTACAGCTTTTTTAATGTTAATACAAAAATCTATCAAAACTTTCAAAAAGTTTAAATTTTTTTTAGTTTTCTGCTCTGATAGATCTGACTGCGGTGCATTCATATACACCTTCGTTCGATATAAACTTTTACGTAAACAAAGGCTTAACAACAAAAAAAACTAAATTCACATCGAAAACTTTCAAAAGCTCTTTAACATTTGTATGTGTGTTTATTTGTTGCATACATGCAAAAATATAATGTCACTGCATTACAATAAAGCTCGGTGTGAGAGAATTTCTTGCGGAGTCTGGCAGTGGGTGGTAAAATTATTAATCGAAAATGGATTTCCAAGAAGTCGAAGATGATGGCACAAATAGGAAATCTGTGAATACACATTTTTATCATTTTTCAAACGATTGATCTATTTTGTACAGAATTTGGGAAAATAGAAAGGTGATTGAACCTTATTGAGTTACATCATTTAATATTGTATTATTTCCCTGATGTTGTAAAAGTATAAAATGGTGTGATGACTACCAATTATAATCGGGCATATTTAGGAATTATTGTGTTTAAAAGAAGCACAAATTAAAGCAAATAGTAAAAGTGGTAAGATAAAGTGAAAATGATATACAAAGTGGAATGAAAAGTGGTTAGGTGAGAATTGAAAAGAATGTTACGACATAGTATTAGTCAGGATAAACAACCAGTTGAACAGAGTTTCCGGTCACTGAGGAAAAGTTTTTAAATACATGTTACACAGTGAGGATCAAAAAAGCTTTAGGTTCAGACAATGTCCAGAATATAGCGACGTTAGGTCAGCACTTCGCTTAAATCAAGGTATTTTTCCGAGATGTATAATAGAACGCACTTGCCCTAACAAATGGAAGTAACTGGCACTGTTACCGAAAGGAGTCTAACCACCAGTGAAGCTATCACCTTACCGTCCAATATGTTTATTCGATACAGCCAGGACAAATTGTTTACGGCCAACTACAGGAAGTGCTTAGCAGGGCAGGTGATCTAGCAAAATACCAATATGGTTTCTGAAAAATGCACTCGACAGTGGATGCGAATAAATGTGTGGTTGGTATTTGGTTCAAGATCGTCGCGTGGCAGCAAGAAATACTGTGCGTTAGTAACACTAGACATCAAGAATGTCTTCAATACGACGAATTGGAATTGTATATTTTAGTTCCGAGCTACTTCAGCCAAAAGGCTGGATTGTCTTTAATTGTCTTAAGCTTTAATTGTCTAATTGTAGATCCTACCCGCTCTAGAACGTCATGTGCACACCATCATTGCTTCAACTCCCTTTACCATAGTGGTCACCACAATACAATGGTCATATATCGAGGAAATTTGTAACAGAACGATCCGATACATTCTGCAATTATTAACTTCTGCTACGGCCTGGAGCTAGCAGAACATAAGACAAAAACAGGGTTAATCACTCCCAGAAAAAGATGCATTTGGATAGCATAAAGTTAAAGCATGAATCTCAAAACATAGTCATCCAACCGGCCATTAATGATTAATCCTAAACTGTCATATATGACACATATCACTATCACCAGCAACAGGGAATCTCCAAGGATCTCGACAAATCAAAGAAGCTCTGCTAGCTAGCATAGTTACATTCACTCTGATACTCTGGCTAAAGAACATCAACTTACATATCTGAGAAATGGTTACTCGACCAAATTCTGATATAGTTATCACCAGATCCCATTGAACGATACATGGCTTAACAGACAACATAGCGATATGAATTATTATTTAACCCACTTCCAAATTGTTCATGGATGAATTAGAGAACACTAACAGTCGCCCGACTGCCTTTTGTGCACGGAAACAATAATAACACGTGTTCTTTGAGTGCCTACATTTTAACGAGGCGTGAAAAATATCGGTGCATCTGATCTTCATCTAACACCATATAACGTTATTGATTTTATACTAAAATCAGAAGGTGGTAAGAATGCCGTGAGTGGCGCTGTATCACCATAACACCTAGCAGTAATTTCATGACACCAAACAGCCAGCAAATCCGATACTCAGAAGATAGACTTTTGTCTATTTCTAAGCCAACAGAATTTAAAGTTATTTAAAGCTCAGAAGATGAAAAAATTGTAAAGCTCATTTATTCCTTAATGAAGGCGAGGTCCAAAATTCTTTAAAGTGGTCCAATTCCATATTCAAAAATGGCAGCAGTTAATTGAAATCGGGTGGGTAGTTGGGATAGATGTATTGAAGTTCGTACAATATAGTCAATGGGCAGCTCCGATCGTGTCCGTTACAAAAGTAGATTCATCTGTTCGACATTTGTGGGGACTTCAAAGTGGCAATGAATCCACAACTGAAGATACAACAGTATCCAATTCCTCGAACTGAGGAATTATTTCATAAGCTGGTTTATATAGATTCCAAAGAATGTCTTTCGGTATTGCTAGCGCACAAACTATTTTCCAGAAATTTATAGACCAATTTTTTGTAGATTTGCCTAGCACGGCAAGTTACCTAGACGATATTGCAGTTTCAAGTAAGACCAAAGAGGATCACTTGAAGACTTTAGAATTATTATTCAAATGATTAGATGCTGGTTGGATTTAAATGTAATTTAAAGAAATGTGAGTTCCCTATGACGCAAATTAACTATCTTGGTCATAACTATCACAAGAAGGAATACAACCTTTAAACGAAGGAGGTATAGAAGTTGTCTCGCCTTAGAAATTTAATGAATCTTTCTACCAAAAATTTTTGAAAAATGTCTCTAAAAATGGTGCTGAAATCCATTAAAAGAATTTCGTCGGCGAGATGTCGACTTTGATTGGAATGAGTCAAGAGTTCCAAGCCAAAAAAAAATTAATTGTGGAAGCTACCGAACTTGTTCACTTCAGAAACGATTAACCTATTGTACTGGCTACCGATGCTTCCAACTATGGAGTGGGAGCTGTGATATCTCACCGGTATCCTAACGGTGAAGAAAAACCCATTGCTTTCGCATCGAAAACGTTAAATGAACATCAGCGACGATATTCGCAGAGAAGATCTGTCTATTATTTTAGAGTGTACTAGGTTTCAAAAGTATCTCTATATACGGACGTTATTTTGAGCTGTTAACGAAATGGGAATTCACGTTAATAGGGTATAACTACACAATTCGGTACAAGCCAACATCAAAACATTCCAATGCAGACGGTCTATCCCGTCTACCAATTGTTCCAGATCCGGATTCTGACAAAAGGAGACATGTAGCGTATGGTTTTGAGACCATGCGCCACGAGACATAAAGAGATTGGCGTCCAAGCAAAGTTGATACACTTCATTCAGAAAGGATGGTCTGGCGTTTGACTAAAAGGACGAGAAATGCTTGTTCCGTGTCAAGAACACTGTGAAATTGTCCGAACAAAACAACTGAAAAGACGCCATTGTTGGTGGCTCGGTATTGATCGCGCCATCGAGAGAAAAGTACAAAGTTGCAAGAGTTGTCAAGAGGTTCCAGCACGTCCTTCACGGTAATTTTCCAGTTCGTACCCACCACATCCTCCGCGAGAAAGAAGCCACGTAGATATTGAGGGACCATTTCAAAAATGTATGTGATTACTATGTGTGGACGCATTTATAAAATTTCCATACGTTGTACGAATGAGTTCAATCACAAGTCTGAGCACTATAAAAGCATTACAATGCAATCATTGCAACGGAAGGATTGCCTGATGTCTTAGTAAGTGACAACGGAACGTCATTTGTGTCAGAAGTGTTCCACACGTATTGCACCAGAAACGGTATTGAACATACCACATTCGCCTCTTTTCATTCGTCATCGAATGGGGAAGCTGAGCGGTGTGTTCGTACGTTTTAAACGTCGATCAAGAAGCTTACCTTTTTGTTTACATTTCGTTCCACTCCGACTGCTAGTGGATAATCTCCAGCGGAATTGGTATATGAATTCAAGACTTGTTTATCACTGATGTCCACCAAATAACAATCGTCCGCAGAAATGAAAAGTAACGATGTTTTTAGTTGATGATTGTGTGTTAGTCAAGAATTATGGTAAAGGGAAGAAATGGTTCCCAGCCAAGCTAATCACTAACATTGGCCGAATAATATACTCAGTTAGGACGGTTGTTGCCAGTTATAGCTTAATGGTTAAGAGAGTTGCTTATCACGCCGAGGTCGCGAGTTTAATATTCGCCGTTGACCAAAAATTAACATGCACCGGATGACATAAAATGCGGTTGTGTGTAAAAAAAACATTCTATGCGCTGACCGCCTAATATGTGCACCAATCGTTATTAAGGTTTGTAAGGTCTTACTTTAGACGCGGTACGGGCCATAGATAATTGTTTTAGGACGGATCGGGATGTTGTTCGACGACAACAAAACGAGTCAACCAGTTTAAACTAGGAAGCGGGCGTATTTTTCAGAATCTGATGTAGAAGATGCAAAAGTTCATTGATCTTCCAGGATTCGAAAGCCATTCATGATTTTATTTAACGAAGGAGGAATGTTATATACTCTCATACGAGCAAGTACAATATTTTATATTAAATAAAGTGAAAGCATGTGTCACCACTACATCAACTAATCTGCTATTTATAAAGGTATGATCGGTGATGCCGTAATAGTCGAGTCAATCATTGTTTATCGTAGCTATTATAGTTATTTGCACTGATAAGAAAGCTCGATGTTTGGTTATTAAAATTAAAAAAAAATTCGTAGCTGATCTTTTTTTAATTGTTGAGCTTTTTGCCCAAAAAACCCTATCTATCTTAAATCTCAATAGAATATGTAAATATATAAACTTCCAGTTTATGAGGCCTTATGTCGTTTTTGTCAATATGTTAGAACCAATTGGAACCGTCACTATAGCTTAGATAGCTTGTGTAGTCAACTTGTAATTTTCTTTTACTATTTACAAACAAATAATTTAATTATTAATTTTTTTTTCACTTGACTGATGGAAATTATAAAACCAATTAAGTAGAAATAGTTGAAACTTTTAAAAAAGCTTTTATAGTCTTCGTTTATTAGATATATGATTAAAGCAAAAGAATTATGTCTAAAAGCTCTAAGGCTTTTGTTGTTGTTAGACATTAATATATTTCAGTGCTTTTTGCGATTTGAATATTTTTGGTATAAGAATGTGTATTACCCTAGGTATTCTCTTTGGGATTATTTTCTTGACCTCTAGTGCATCGCGGAATTTCTCATAAACCCAACCTGTTATCTTGCCATTACTAACACGAAATTTTGTTGGTAGCCGATTTATACCATCTATATTTTTACCGGTTATTCAATTATGCTATATTGAAAGTCACGTTTGGTAATGCACAACATGAAAATGTTTTAAAAAATGTTTATTTAGAAGATAACCTAAATCGCAATTCATGTATTCGGGAATGATATACATGCACTAGTCATTCATGTAGTGTTCGACGATTCTCCCTGTTTTTGTTTTAATGCCAGCATAGTGCAGATTGCTACTTCGAGAACTCTATTTCAAACATTTTTAAGGATAAATTTATATCGACAGTACAGATTTAACTGGTTATATGCTAGGTTATCAACCTAACCTGACGAGTTCTATTCATTAAACCAGATTATACTTACGATAAAGCTCATAAGGTAAGCTTTCAAAATATTTTGTTCATTTATCTCTCAAGATGAATTTAAATTGCCAATTCAATATAATGTCAGCTTTTCAAAAGCTCCGAGCTTTTTCATTCATCAATTCTATTGTTGTCAGAAAAATAACAGCTGTTAAACCATATTGAAAACAGCAACTTTATTATTTATTTTTCATAAATTTCAAAAGACTAAGCTTTTCAGGTTTTTGTAAAAAGCACAGACAGCTTAAAAAAGCTGAATATTGCAAAAAACCAAACCTGCACCTACGTTCCTTCATTTATTCTAAAATTGTAGTATCAGAACTTTCCGATTTTCTAAAGCATTGACAAATAAATTCTACAAATATATATTATATTAAAGCTATATATATTATATTAAAGCTCAACTAAGCGAAAAGAGATTTTCTTTAAGCATCGAACTCTTTCAGGGTCTAATAATTAATACAAAGTGATTACAGGGTCTAATAATTAATACAAACCTTACAAAATCCTAATTTTAGTAATGTACGTATAAACAAAAACATAAATTGGCCTGTGAAATCAATTAACAACAGGCTCGATTGATTTTTACTATCAATTAGCTAAAAAGCACAGCACAAAGAAAGTTCGTTTTATCAACCATTAAGCCCCAAACATTCATAAATAGTATTCTTTCCGTTTTGCTCAAATAAAAATAATAATATTTGTTATTTAATTAAGTTTGTTCTGATTTGTTCCTCTCGTTCCCCTCACTCCTCCATCAAAGCACAAAAAGCTCAACAAATAAAATATTATTTTTATCTAGAATAATTTTTCAACCTTGTTTTTTGTTCAAGCCGAGGCCATTGACGTTAATTACATTTCGTATACAGACAAATTAAATCACATAAAGCACAAAAGTGCTTTGAAACAAAATACAAATATAAATACTTGAGATGGAAATTACCAAATACTTTGTGTTGTTATATAAGAAAGGAAAATTACTTTTTGCGTAACTTTCTTGCGTTGGAAAATTATTTTGAAAAATACTTTGTTTTGTTCAGCAAATTATGTTGATATTCCTATATTATATACAAGAAAAATCGATAAATTAAATTTTCGAACATTAAGCTCGAAAAAGCTCTAACAACAAAACATTTTTTTGGTAATGAAAGTTATCTAAATTTAAAGAGGTAAACAACATATATCCTGATATATGTATATAAAGCAAAGAAAATATTTTTTTATGTAACAAAAAAAGTTAACTTTTAAGAAAGCTTTTCCGTATAAAATTTCATCCAAATAAAAGAAAATCAATTTTTTCTCTCAACTTCACAATTTATTACCGAATAAAACTTTGTTTTTACTAAACAATAAAATTTATCGAGATGATATTGTTATACGTACATACATATGTGAGCTTTTTCTTTTCGTATACTTTTGATGCGCAGGATAAATTTCAATTACATTAAGTGTCTTATACATGAACAAGCCTTAAATCATAAAACATTTGTCTTATATATAACGACAAGGCCATGACCTTTATCATAATTTAAATTATAAAAGCTTGCCTCTATGAACGCAAAGTACAACCGCACAATAAATATTAATTTCAATTAACTTTTTCAAGATGAAAAACCAAGTTCTAACATCAAAAAACGTATATAATATAGAAATACAAAAATTAAAGCTCATACTCATAACACAATATATGGGAATCATTTATTCTTGTGTTTCGCCGTTCGTTTAACCGAAAAGCTTTTCTTAAAATTATTTTATTTATTTATTATCGTGCGATAAGTGTGGTTACGTTTCTTATTTTTAAGAAATTATTATATTGCAACCATTATGTGAAATTAAATTACTGTACGAAAATTTGATTTATTAGAAGTGGGAAGTGCAGCATCGCCATTATCAAACGACCGAAAGCACAATTTTTGTTACAATCACAATAGAAGAAAATAACGGTAGCAAGGTTTAAGCTTAAACAATGTGCAATCCTCTTGTTTCAAACAGATCAGTTCATCAACAAAATTTTTATAACCTAACGCCTGAAAGACGAGTAGAAATATTTGATAGTATCATTTAGGGGTATCAATTTCTAGTTGCAGATCATCTGTTACATACGCCTGAAAGACGATTTTATGATACAACTAAGAATCGTAGAATAGAAATTTATACACTCGCAGTCAATCTTGTGCAGAATCAAGCAGACGCTAAGGAAATGCAGAAATGACCCATTAGTTTATGAAAAGCTCTAAGGAAAATATGGTAACTAAGTATTGACACAATTGAATTCAAGCTAAATTTGAATTTATCTGAATTATCTTCATTAAATGATACTTTACAACAATGTCCAAACTCTTTTACTAGAAGATGTAACTATTTCCCTATGGGTCAATTTTGTTTTAAGTATAAATCCCCGGGGATTTGTGATAGACTACATTACCAAACCAACCAACATTTCCCACACCAATATTATGTGAAACCACAAAAATAATGATCTGGGTTTTGAAAAATTAATCACATCACCTCAGAATATAGTGAAATCCTCTGGTACATCGAAGAGGAATCTATACATCCAGAAATCAATTAAACGGAAATCATATTTTTACAGGACTCACAAAAAAATCAACGCTGGTGATTCCCAGCTGACTACTACCATCCTATGCAAAAATCTAGATCATTCAATATTGAGACTGTTAACTTTATGTCACTACGTTTAACCATCATTATAAAATTCGATGAGTCAAACTACTACAATGTCCGCTAATGTAGATTCCCATTTCTGGTATTGCAAGGAATTCTCTTTGCCATCGCCAGAATTATTAATATAATGTCCTACATACAGCATATATACGGAGACGAATCACAGATGTCACCTGTGTTAATTTAAAAGAAAATTATAGCAGTAGGGGTTACCCTGTAACCAAATGCTTACACATTCGAACAAAATAAAAATAAATAATGAAATAGGCGGAGCGAACAAAATACGATGAAAAGAACATTTGCGAAGTGTAGAGATGAAAAATAATGGAATGTTCTACATTCCATTCTTCCATTCTAAGTATTTATACAAAGTATTTGCTTCGTATAAATACGTGTAGACATTTGAGTTACGAACAGTTCAATTTTGAATTTTGAAGTTTTAATATCGGGAAGTGATAAAAAGTCAAAGTGAAGTGTTGAAATAATTGTAGTGATAATTACTGTGGAAAATTAGTGTTGTAATAATTATTTGTGAAATATTTGTGGAATTTATTGGGAAATAAATTTATTAAAAAATTAATCTTTGCGAGTTTAATATTCACAATCCAGTGACCGAACCGGATAAATTATTAGAATAACCGCTCGGCGAAATCGTAACAATACATGTAGCAAACGTGATCGTCGGTTTTTGGACGGCCAATAAGAAAGTGACCAGGTGTTGATAGGTCCAATACTTCTGGAGATAGTTCATACAGTGTTCGTAAATTTACAATCAAATCAATATGTGTAAGAAATATAATGAATTCGTCAAAAAATATTTGCAGGATTTGACGGCAGCTTCCGTTTCTGCAAAATTGAAGGCATCTTATTTCTGGGTTCCTTTAGTCCACCTATAATATAGGAGTCATTATCGCTATAAATCTAGTTCCATTCACTTCGTTTTGAGTGAAACCGTCGTGAAACTACCGAAAACGCTTGGGTGGCTATATCACTTAATAATCCCAATGCACAGCTTTTATAGCCATTTATACAAATAAAGTCGGGTAAGTTTTGACCCATTACCACTAATTGACGACACGCTGGGTATGTTGTTAGGGGCCAAATGGTACAGTAAGTTGGATCTAATTAATGGGTACATATAAGTGCGTGCTGCAGGGATTAACACGGAAGCTCACCCTTGTTTATCTCAATGAGGTCTTAATGACTGAGCAATTTTGAGGGCGCGCTACAAAGAATCAGGAACGCAAATAGTAAGAAGAAATTCATGCTGTTCAGGAAGAAAATATTTGGGCCACAACATCGCAGAAAATAAAATTAGTATGGATCCAGACAAACGTAAGGACGTAAGGGAATGGCCGATACCAACGAATGTTTACGAGCTACGTTTCTTGGACGTAGTACCGGTGCTTTGTAGAAAAATTTTACAAACATCACAAAGAATCTTTATATAAACTGACGAATGTCAAAAGTTCGTCCTGACCACTGAGAGCAACAATTCAAGAAAACCTTAAAGAGAGAGATTATGCAACGCGTTTATATTAGCGAATCTAAAAGCGAAACCGCTAATTATTCTAAATACCGCCAGCAATGACTGGTGCCGTGACTACAAACGATCAGAGAACATAAGAGAATTGTGGCGTAGTTTCTTCCTTGCCGGGTACTCAACATTAGAAAAAACTCAAACGACTTGGTCAAGAGTTTCGACCGAACCATTAAGAAATGTTTGGCGAAAGCGGTGGATTACAAAGAACCTGGGATGAACGACTTCATGTCAGCTACTATACAGTTAGCTTGATTTATTTTATCCATTTATACAAAGATTGCACACCCGATTGAATTTAAGAGATTTGTTAATAGGACTGCAGCAAAGAGTTTCAACCAGAGAAGATTTATCATGCCAACAATGTTAGTTTTTGGGCTCAATTCCTGGGGTGACCAAAACTCACGATTGGGTGTTTTTAATATGAAAGTGAATGTGGGTTTTACCGTGGACCCTAGTGGCAACATGAGTTCTAAAATAATTTACGCCTTCTTAAATTAAAGAAAAACATTTCAGAGTCTTTCAAACTGATATTGTGGGACAGCAAGTCATGAACATTATAATCATGTGCCTTGTCCCACTGGATACGCAACCGACGATGTCCCATAAGCAACCTTAGCAATTTGTAAAATTGAGTGGTTTCTTGTGTGTTGTGCTAATCCTAAGAATTTTTTGAATGGTTATTCAAAAATGGTTATTTGACTGATTGACCGTCTGATGAGTGAACTCGGTCTGGAAAGTATTGACAACTTCGATTATAGATGCCAACCAGTAGACGTGAGAATCAATTCCAAAAATGAAAGATAAATCACAATTCTGACATGAAAGATGGATCACAATTCATGTATTCTGTACTCCAACAGGAGGTTATAGATGTGTTCATTCATTCACACGAACCATCGTAATCAGATGGTAAAAGATACTTTTTGTATTATGCCTCTATCGAGATTCGAGAACCCTCCTACTCCAAATACTGCAGCTTTAACCAATTTCCATTCGAATCTGAACTGAAATCCTTAAGGTTAATATCCATCAATGCAGAGAACTTATGAGTGAATTAAGTCAAAGCTCTTTGTATTCGAAGATTTTCTGGAAGTGTGTTACCGACCATAATCGGCGCCCAAAGAATGGAAAGGGAAGAACTACTGGTATAGAACTCTTCTCTTGTCAGCCTTATAGTTAATATTATAAGATTCCCTCCAAATCGATCAATCACCGCACAGGTTATGCTACGGAGGATTTATTTCTTACAGACTCACCTTCTAATCACACTTTGTTTTTTTTTCTGTATTTTCTTCTTTCAAGACTTACCATTAATTTACATCTGAATTCTTAAAAATCTTACTACAATGTAGTGACCACATCCAGCGATAGTTCGTTGGTAGGTAGCTGCTCACATACTAACGAGCTCGAAGAGTTTGGTTCTTTGTAGTCTCCTCACCAAATGTTCATTATCCAATAGCCGAGACGCTTCCGCAAAAACGATGCAAATCACTATTACGAATGTACCAGGGTGTCTTGACTATACTTCCCAGAACCTTATTCCAGAACTTTTGATGTTATTGTTCTAAGTGCAACCCCAAAAACTGAATGCCATAGCCCTTTTCTTTTCTTCTTCACATGCTCTTTCCGTTAAAGCATAACATCCAGTGTAATACCCAAGTATTTGGCAGAGTTCTCGTAACGACGGAGTTTAATTCATTAAGTTTGTTTTTTCACTGGCTTGGGCCACTGGCGAATTGTTTCTTTTGCAGATTGAAGTTAATTCGCCGCCTCTTCTACAGTTTGCTCTGTTGCTAGTATACAAGTTTCGTCGACAAACTATGCTATGTTTTCGAGATCGGACAGTGGTATTTCACATTGCATATAGTAGGTATAGGGCTGGGACCAGAACGCTATCTTGTGGAACTCCTGCCCATACTTCTCTAAGTCGAAAATACTCACCTTCTTGTCTTATTCTAAAGAGCAACATATGGTCCCGGAAGCATTATATTTAGTATATATATTAAACCCTCGTGCCACACCTAATCGAAATATCTTCTAACGCTTTGCATCTCAATCCAAATTTGTGATCCGATTAGGTCTCTACTTTCTATTATTGACTTCATTCTTCCCAAGAGTAGTCTCCCCATTAGCTTTGAAATGATAGGGAGCAGGGATATCGGACGATACGAATTAGCTTCATTGGACGGTTTATCTGGTTTCGGTAACATAATAACTTCCGCAACTTTTCAGGCAGAAGGAACATAATAACAGCATTAAGCAAGTGAGTTAGTTTATCTATATATGTCTTTGGTAGTTTCTTTAGAATTTCTCCCGTTTAAAGTCATATGCAGGAGGCTTTGCTGTCTCATGGGATTCTACCCCCGATAATCATTGCTTCCGATTATAATATCCGATTCGGTCTCATTTGATTTGAAAATATGAGCGAGATGATTAGCAAATTCTTCATCTTCTTATTTGATATCCCTAGCCCACGAGCCATCACTTCGCTTAATAGGAGGGGTCTGCATAATTGGGGTTTCTATACTTTTTGTTGCCTTCTATAGTAGGTAGTTCGTATTTTCATTAGCGGTAATTTTTTCAAGATATAAAGAAAACGATTTTTCATTTAGCTTTTGAATTTCTGGCTCAAGCTGTTGTGATTTATTATTTAGAATCGTCTTGTCAGATGGACTTCTCGTTTGTTGCCATTTTCTCTTAACTCTCCTTTTTTCTCAGGCCAGGTTCCGAATTTCTCGAAACGTGGCCTTAGAAAAAAGCAGGGTGCTGTTATGGGTGCTCATAGTTTTGGGTGCTGTTCCTTTAGTATTCTTCCATGCAGCTATCTGAATAATATCAGTAAAATTTTCTACCTCTGCTTCTACTTCCAGTACCGTTTTCTACCTCTTCTTCTAGTTCATGTACCGTATTAAGATTGTTTTCTAATTCAGATCTGACGGCCCAGTTGGTTTAGTGGTTAAAGCTGCGGCAGTTGGAGCCAGTACTTTAGGCTAACATGGAGCTGTGCAATGCGTAGAAGGTTCTACGAAAATCGGACTTATAGCCGTACATAAAGTAGTATCACAACGGACCATCGCAAGTCTAAGTGTGCGGTAGCAACCACCTAACAAAAAAAAAATAAAAAAATTCAACTCTGGAGCTCTTCCTATCAATTGTTTTATTAATCGGTCTAACCGCCGCGTTGTTTGGACGGAAAATCGAAGTGCAAAAAAAAAATTAAATTAAATTGGAATAATAAAAAAAGTGCAGTGTTTGTTTATTTTTTGCATACAAACGTGTGTTTATTAAAAGTGGTTGATTACTCACGGTGTAAAATGTGACGATGGGACTCTTTTCTCCAAAAAAATCGTCTTCAAACTCAACATCAGATTTAAATATAGTGAAATCTACAGAAAATAACTCAAGTGCATCGACTTCTGCTCAAAAAACAAATGCACCGTCAACACATGTATTTTCAGAATACAAAGTATGTGTAATTCCAGAATATAATTAAAATAGTGCAAAATCATCAACTATTAATGTAAGCAATATGAGTGAAATAAACATTAAAACAACGGAAAATAATCATAATAATAACCTTGACAATGAATGTCAACAAACATTAGTGCAAACGGGTATTGAACGTAACATTACAGTGACTTCAAAAAGAAAACGTAATCCCAAATCTCCAGAAGAGGCTATTTTAAAGTCTAAGCTAAAAAGTGTTAAGCTCAATCCAGATGGAATAGAATCGCGCAATCGGTTCGAAGCTCTAGGTGTAGAAGATCACAGTAAAGATAAAAAAGGAGAGCCTAAAGAGAGACCTCCGTCGATTTACTTAAGAGAGGCACCATCGAAACAATTGGTAACTTTATTCTCACTCGGTATTCTTTATTGCCCAAATCAAACGTGGCAATATTAATGAAACTAGAATTCAAGCAAAACATATTGACGGCTATTCAAAAATTATAGCCATCTTAGAAAAAAAACAAAAATTCTTCTACACATATAGATTGAAGAGTGCGAAAGGAATCACGGTTGTTATAAAAGGGATCGAGTCCACTGTGCATCCAGACGAAATTAGCGAAGGACTAAAAACTATGAACTTTAAAGTGAAAAGCGTGATCAATATAATAAATCGCGAGAGAAAACCACAACCTTTGTTTAAAGTTGAGTTGGAACCAGAGCCAATAAAATTTAAGGGCCATCATCCGATTTATGATGTTAGATACTTATTGTATCGAAAAATCGTAGTGGAAGAACCACACAAGCGTAAATCTGTTTTACAATGTACTAACTGCCAAGAATATGGCCATTCAAGAAATTATTGTAAACTTCCAGCTATGTGTGTTATATGCGGAAACCTACATGAAACTAGCAAATGTGAGCTGGATAAAAAAAAACAGAAGTTAGAAAATGTAGTAACTGTGGAGAAAATCATACTGCAAACTATAGAGGTTGTGTAGTATACAAGGAGTTAAGCAAGAAAATGACTCCACGACAAAGAGTCGAACAACAAAAGTTAAATCACATATACAAAAATCAAACTAGCGATAGTGAATTATCTTCAAACACAAGTCCTAAAATATCTTATGCAGAAGCAGTCAAAGGCAACTCTGTTAATGCAAAAACAAGCGATGACCATGGTTCAGTTCTCTCAATGAGTCAATGAACAAATTTATGCAGATGATGGAGACTAACATGAGTCTCATGCTTCAAAACATGAATACTCTCATGCAACTTCTCATTAAAAACCAAAAATGAATCCAATTAAGATAGTTGTATGGAATGCCAATGGGCTACCGCAACATAAACTTGAAGTACAAAAGTTTCTTATTGAAAACGATATCGATATTATGCTGATTTCCGAAACTCACTTTACAAATACGAGTTACCTCAAGATCTCAGGATACAGTATCTACGATACTAAACATCCTAGCGGAAAATCACATGGTGGAACTGCTATTCTTATTGAAAACAGAATAAACCACTATGAACTCCAAAAATATAGGGAAGAACATATTCAAGCAACCAGCATCTGTCTAGAAGAGTGGTCAGGGAAATGCATCATATCTGCGGTTTACTGCCCGCCGATACACTCAATTAAGAGCGAACAATTTGCGAATTACTTTAAAACTCTAGGAGATAAGTTCATAGCAGGAGGTGATAACAACGCAAAGCATATCCAATGGGGTTCGAGATTAACTTCTACGAAAGGAAAGCAACTGTGGGACTGTATACAGAATGAAAAGTTGGATCACATATCTTCTGGCCACCCAACCTACTGGCCAACTGGCAGGCAAAAAATCCCCGATTTACTTGACTTTTGTGTAACAAAGGGTATATCTAGAACATTAGTAAGGGCCGAAACGTGCTACGATTTGTCTTCTGATCACTCTCCGGTATTAATAACTCTTAACACGCAGGTTCTACAACAAGAGCCATCTAGATTCCTGACGAATCAATATACTAATTGGTCTCTATTTAAGTCTACAATAAGCTGGAAGTGTTCGTTAAATATTCCATTAAAGACAAACTATGAAATTGACGTAGCGGTTCAACAACTAACTAGTATTCTACAACAAGCCGCTAAGATCGCTACCCCGATTAATGCTACGCTGATCAAGTCAGCTAATTATAAGAAACGTAAACTTTCTCCAAATATTCAACAACTACTAATGACGAAGCGCTCAATACGCAGGCAATGACAACTCTACAGGTCACCTACTCTTAAATCAAGGTTAAATAAAGCGACTAAAACGGTGAAAATCGCTCTGTTAAATAAACATGACGAAGAGCTTCAACATTATCTCAAGGGACTTACAGCTACTGAAGCAACGGATTTCTCATTATGGAAAGCTACACGTAAGCTGAAACGACCAACACTCTCATTCCCTCCAATACGACTCTCTGACGGAAGCTGGGCAAGAAGTGATGTAGATAAAGCAAATATATTTGCAAAACACCTTAGCGAAGTGTTAACACCTAACGAGCAAGTTGGAAATCAAGAAAATCTAATCAATTTTGCAAACACGTCTGAAAGCAAGCCAATCAAATACAAGTGGCGCAATGTCAAACAAACGATCAAGGACAACATCGATGTAAAAAAGGCACCCGGACATGATCTGATAAGTGGCAAAATGATGTCAAATCTACCGGATAAATGTATCAAACTAATAACTTATATATTCAACGCTATAATGAAAACAGGCCATTATCCAGAAATCTGGAAAACTTCAGTTATTATAATGATTCCAAAACCTGGCAAAGATGAAACAAAAGTTAACTCATACCGCCCAATTAGCTTATTACCAACTCTCTCAAAGCTTTTCGAAAAAATGCTTTTGCAAAAACTTGAGCCAATTTTGAACAAGAAAAACATCATACCGGATCATCAATTTGGATTTAGAGAAGATCACGGAACCGACAAGTTCACAGAGTCGTATCTGAAATCAGGAACTCCCTTGAACAAAAAAAATATTGCTCTGCAGCGTTCCTAGATATAGCCCAAGCTTTCGATAAGGTATGGCATAAAGGACTTCTACATAAAATTAGAGCACAATTATCGTCAAGTTTCTGTAAAATTATTGAAAATTATTTGCTCAATCGAAAGTTTTTGGTGAAATATAATACCGCATCCACAGATTTATATGATATTCATGCAGGAGTACCTTAATGCAGTGTACTGGGGCCAGTGTTGTACTTGATCAATACAGCAGACTTACCAACATCAAATAACGTGAAAGTTTCTACTTACGTGGATGATACTGCAATCCTAGCTGTCCATCAAAATCCTACGATAGCGTCAAGAATTCTACAAGAACAGTTAGACCAAATCGAAAAACGACTAATAAAATAGAGAATTAAGGCCAACGAGCGTACATCGGCGCACATAACATTTACACTCCGTAAACTAACCTGTCCGCCTGTCAGACTAAATAACATCACTCTCCCACAACACGAAAGTGTTAAATATCTTGGACTTCATTTAGGTAGAAGACTCACGTGGAAAAAACACATTGAAGCTAAACGTCAACAAATCAAATTAAAATGCGTTAAACTAAATTGGTTAATTGGAAAACACTCAAAGTTAAGTCTAGACTGTAAGGTCTTGCTGTACAAAATGATACCTAAGCCCATCTGGACATATGGTATTCAGTTGTGGGGCTCCGCGTGTGCTTCCAATATAATAAAACTGGAAAGAGTGCAGTCACGAATACTTCGAACAATGGTGAACGCACCCTGGTATGATACCGTAAACGAAACAATTCATCAGTACAGCAAAAAATACCAGTTAAAACTTGTTTGCCATCCCAACGAATTAGCCAGGGAACTATTAGATAGGCCAAGAAATAGGCGACTAAAAAAAATGGATCCTTTGGATCTAGCTAGGTAATTCAGATTTTACCGAGTGCACATTAATATTAAGAACTAACATAGGTTAAGTCTTATTAATTAAATTTTTATAAGCCTTTAAGATTTGATTACATATTGTTAGTTTCCTATATAGGAAAGATTCAAGAATAAAAGCCATAGGCAGTAAAAAAAAAAAAAATTGTTTTATTGGCAAGTGTTGGTCTCGTCTCCTTTGTATAATTATCTTGTCGCTTATGGTAAGTATCTCAATTATCCTTTACTTCAATAAAATTTTATGAAACTGGTTTTGATAAAGAAATCCAGTAGATCAGGAGTTTTACCTTCATCCGTAGGCGAAACCCAACAGGGTTGCCAGCGGCATATATGTTATATCCCATTTCTACTATTGCATTTTTAAGTTCGTTGCCTTTAGTTGTTGCGTCTAGAGCCAAAGTCAACATGCTATCCATTAAAATCACCTCCGACTATAAATCACCATTGAAATGTTGAAGGATGAAGTTCGGTTTCTTCAGGTTATATCTAGGTGGACAATACACTGCTCCTATGAAGGTGTTCCTTGGTAGATGTAATTTCTACTGTGGTACGCTGGGTTTCGGGGATTCGAACCTTTTGCATCAGGGATTCGAACCAAAACCTTTTGCTTTGTTATCCGGATGAATTATTTTCATTAATTTGGTAACCCCGAAAAAGAATAAGATTGCCTAGTGGAGTGGATCTCAGATACTAGACAAACATCGATATTTTAAAAACGGCTTCATGTCCGAATAAGACGTTTTATTATAGATTGTAGCCTTACATTTCCTAAGATGAAGACCGATTTCGATACGAAGACAAACTACAAATGTCAAATTGAAAACATCTTCTAATGATAATCCCAAAATACTTCAATCCTATATATAAAACGAAATTTCAACGCTATTCTGCTCAACTCATGATGCAAATCAAACATAAAGAAAATGTTACCACACCGTTATAATCTAAAGAGTTAAGATTGAATAATCTTTTGTTAACAATAAAAAAATTTATAATACAAATCTTTTATCATTCATATGCGATAAGATAATCCTTTTGTGTTCTACTTATTTTTGTAAAGTTTCAACACACGAGTGTATAAATATCTAAGAGATGGGTGTGGGTACATCCATATGTACATTCTTAAGATATACATTGTTAGTTCATAAACTAGTCAATAGGTGACTAACTATAGAGATATTCTGTACTTTGTCTTCGATATGGCGTGATTTCTATATCGATTTTAGAGCTTTTGGAGGGGTGCTACACGTAAATATAGAAACACAATACGAACGTAATACAAATCATGTAATTTAAGCGTAAAGGAATCGAATATGGAAATCTTTTTAATTAAGTAAACAACCAAAAATCGAATAACCGTTAAACGTTAATTAAAAGATCTTATTGTTATATAAAATAAGAAGGGTGGCTTCAAAGTAATTAGCAAATCGGTATACGGCCGTGGACCCCAAAATTAACGCATCACCTCACAAGGTCAGCTGTACTCGTATCTTGTACAGCGATATCTTCTCGATGAGACGATTATCTTTCGATAATCTGAGTGACTCGATAGTGTGCTGATAACCACCCGACTTATCTAAGCGAGTCTTAACAATACTCTAGATTTTGGTAGTTGGCCGTACAGCTGCTGTTGTTGTATTTTGAGACATATGTAATGTTAGCCCTTAATCCAAAACCTGTGGATAAATCCGCTCGTTACTTACACTGTAGTACCTGCCTTAGGTACTCCGTGATGTAAATTTCATGGATACTTTGTATTGTCCCAAATTCTTAGTCTCGCTCACGTATTCCTTTCATAGGTATCAATCGGTTAAGAATGGTGTGATAATTTGTACCAAGCATTTACAATATATCTGTTGTCTTCAACTTCTATGTGGTCTTAAATTTCTCGATTCGAAGAGCTTGAAGAATATATCTACTCCCTAAAAATATATCGTTGTGACTGCGCTTCGGTCTCGGTTCACTCTGCTAGTCTTATGAGTATTTCGTCATATCGTTCTGTTGTTTGGTTTGAATGTTATGTTTGATTGGTACACGTGATGGTATGAATACAGTTGAGTCTTCAACTATACGGTGATGGAGGTTATCATTTCACAATAATCTACGTGATAATTGTAGTGCCGACGATATAAACTGTCAACGTGTGCCAGACCGATACTCTTCATTCAAAATCAATATTCCAGCTGTGTTGTATATCAAGCAAATATGTCTGCTCAATGATTCGTCAACAACCAAGATAAGCATGTATTGTTGCCCTAGATCGCATGCCACAAATCATTTTGTTAACTGAGGTCTGGATTGATAGTTGAACTATAAAATGCCCGGATTTTAACTATAAAATGCCCGGATTGGTCACATTTGGTATGTATAGATCGGTTGTTGGAATGTATAGATCGGTTGTTCTTTATTTTATTCGGATACATCGGCTGTAGAATATGGTAGTATGTACACTTTATAGGCATTCGCCTACTAAATCCTCTAGATGTTTAGTTGAAACTTGGCTGTTTGGGCTAATAAAGGGTGGTTAAATTTTAAGGGCCGACGTTGAATGTGAACCACATCTAAACGTCAAGTTTTTTTCTGCACTCTCGTCGTTGATTAAAATTATGCATAAAGATTTACATTTCCACGCTTATAAGGTGCAATTGACTCAAGAACTAAAGCGTCTTGACCATTCCAAACGTCGTCAATGGCCAGAATGGTGGCAAGAAATGGCAAAAGTGGATGATCTATTTCGAAGATAATCATCTTCAGTGATGAGGCACATTTTCACCTCAATGGATTCGTCAATAAGCAGAATTGCCGCATTTGAGCGAATCATAATCCAAGAGTGATTGTTGAAAAACTAAGGAACTCACAAAGAGATGACTGTTTGGTGCGGTTTATGGGCTGGCGGCATCATCGGGCCGTATTTTGTCCAAAATGAGGCCGGTCAGGCAGTTACTGTGAATGGTGTTCGCTATCGTGAGATGATAACGAAATTTTTATGGCTCGAATTGGAGGATATAGATGCAGACGATATGTGGCTTCAACAGGATGGTGCCACACAGCTAACGAAACAATGGCTCTTGTGCGCTACAAATTCAATGGCCGTGTTATCTCATGTGGTGGCGATGTCAATTGGCCGCCAAGATCATGTAATTTGACACCGTTGGACTTCTATCTTTGGGGTTATTTGAAAGAAAAGGTGTACGTCGATAAGCCAGCAACATTTCAAGAGCTAAAGGATGAGATAATTCGGCACATTAACGGCATAGAACCTCAGTTTTGCCTAGGCATCATCGAAAATTTGGACCATCGGGTGGAGGAATGCTGAAGTCGTGGCGGCCATTTGGCCAATCAATATCGGCCCTTAAACTTTAACCACCTTTTAGTTCCACTGCTAACTCATTCTGGAATTAATTTCTCATTTTTGTGTTTGATGTTTGCCGGAAGTATATTCGATCCCCGTTTATATTTTGTTGCCTGTACAGTCACCGTATGATCTTATCCCAATTCCGATGGTATTGATTTGACTCGAAGGACGAAGTAAAGAGATTGTATAGATTGAAAAAGCTAAGCTTTTGTCGAGATTAGGATTAACTTAAACAAAGGAATTATTAAAGGATTGAGAACAACTACCAATTCGAAGGGTAACGTTAATGCTAAAAATAAATAGTGGGCTCAAGAATACACAGACAACGAGCTATCAGGACGACAAAATTATGTCTTTTCTCTGGCGGAAATCTGACTTACTAATAGAATTACCAACATATTCGAAGATGTGCTAAACCGGAAGCAAGTACGTTTTAAGATGTAGCCCAAGTGTTCGATAAAGTATCTGGTTTATACCCAACCATTCGTCATACTGTATTCGTGTACCAGCTGTTTGGTATCATATAACCTAAGATCGCGTTTGTGAACATCGTGGCTTCATGGCAATTTTCATGGATAGAAATTAATACAAAATACTGACGGAGAAAATATAATTTGAAGGTGAAGTGTGGAAATTGACGTTTGAAAGTATTTAAACACTTTGGATTTCATAGTTGTTGAATCCGTACAACGGATTAGTGTATTCTAAAAAATCGTGTTGTGACAGAAAATCTGGATTAAATAATTATCTAGTTACTGTAGAACTACTCGGTGGATAATTATATAATATTTAAACATCTCCCAAACCGAGAGGACTTTGTGGAAGGGAACTAAAAAATTAAAAAGGCCAATAGAATCAAATACACAGTTACGACGATTATGTGTATGATGGGTGAGAAGAGACGAGGAAAAATGCTTCGGGATAAAATTCATATTCAACGCGATAATGCGAACTGGTTATATAAGTACGTCAAAAATGGTAAATATTTCTATAATGAAACGAAAACATCTTTACACTGCCCAATAAGCAGAGTTGTAACCATTTCAGAGCTATTTATAAAAATTGTACCTACTTAACTTAAACCATTACTGGAGCGGTGGATTTGTATCAGACAGTCAGGTTGGCTTCCGAAGTTAACATATTATAGAGCAAGGTTTATAAATGCCATCAAATATTTCTTCGAGGAAATGGAATACTATACTCTGTAGGCTTTCTGAATGTAGCTCAAGCTTTTGAAAAAGTTGGGCATAACCGATTTATATAATAAAATAACTTGTACTTAGTATACTAAAAAACACTATAGACATAAATCGTGAAACAAAATGGCTCAATAACTGGCTTAAATGACATAAACTTGAGGTTTGCCACTTGACCGAAGACTAACATCAAGCATAGGGCAAAGAAATCTAAATTTTTTCAAAAATGTATTGGCTGATGGGAAGGAAATCAAAACTATTAAATAATAAAGTCTTGACCAATAGCACTCGGTTGTGAACGATCTACCAGCACACCAAACAGAGAACTCCTAAAATGAATTCAAACGAAAATACTTTGCAGCATTACGAATGAATGGTATATTCAAAACACCACCATCATATTCAAGCAACCCAGCTATAAACGATTTCCAGGAGTAAATTGAATTGTAGTTATGGACCTTTAAGTTTGATAAAGGTTCATCGCGTCAAGTTTCTACGTTGAATGATTATGTTGTATATAAGAAATTATGAGTTCTAAGAATAAATCTTAACAAAGGTTTTAAATTTGTAGAAAGATTGAAAAATAAAGCCATTGACAGCATCAAATAATCTCATATAATGGAAGATGACGGTCGGGATTGTAATAACTCGTTCGGTTTTAATCGCTGTGTAACTGTGAAAGACCATCATCTCACTTACATATTTTTATTTTATTTTTTGGAAATTTAATGATCTAATACATTAGATATGCGAACAGATTGCAGAGCATATGATTAAGTAAAACGGCAAATAACGATATTATAAGACATTCCAGGCGCATTTTGAACTAGAAATTCAATTCTATTCTTCTTATACAAAATTCATAATTTTACATAAAATCAATCAATTATGGTCTGGTTTTTATAAAATGTGATTCATTTACGGTAGATATGTATTAGGGAAACTGCTAGGGAACTATTAGGGAAACTGCGGATTAGGGTAAGCTAAGCTTCCTATTCTAAGCTAAAAACCGTGTTGAATGTCTAATGTCCAAGAGAAAAATGAGGAAGCAAGAGGGATTTTGAATCCTATTCCAAAAGGATATATATATATATATATATATATATATATATATATATATATATATATATATATATATATATATATATATATATATATATATATATATAAAGGGTCCGCCATCTAAAGTTTTTTTTTCAACTAGTGCTTATTTCGTGAATGGTAACACTTAGCTCATTCTGATTTGACAGATAATTAGTTTTATCCTTCTGCTGAACTAATATGGTTGTGAATACGCTTGAACAACGCTGGGAAATATTGCGACATTACTTTGAAAATCATGGTAATGTTGCAGAATGTGTGCGAAAATTGCGTACGGATTTTGGAAGAAGAGAAGCACCGTCAGCTCCGTATGTTCGTTATCTTGTGAAAAAAGTGAAAGAAACAGGCATCCTCATCGATAAACCAAAGCGTAAAAAGCCAAAAACAGTACGTACACCCGAGAATATTGATACTGTGGCAGAAAGGGTGCGTGATGCGCCATCAACATCAATTCACCGTCGTTCTCAACAATTAAACATTTCAGAGACATCATTAAGACGAATTTTGCATAAAAACCTTGGTATGACGCCATACAAAGTCCAATTGGTTCAGGAATTGAGGCCAACTGACCATCCAATGCGTTTTTGCTTCGCTGAGTGGGCCTGCGATCGACTTACAGAAGATGCCGATTTTGCCAAAAAAAATCATCTTTTCGGATGAAGCTCATTTTGATCTTGGCGGGTATGTAAACAAGCAAAATTGTCGCATTTGGGGCACGGAAAACCCGCACGCATACATTGAAAAGCCGGTACACCCAAAACGAGTCACTGTTTGGTGCGGATTTTGGTCTAGATCCATAATTGGGCTATTTTCTACGAAAATGAGCAAGGAGTGGCCGTTACAGTCAATGGCGATCGTTATCGGGCCATGTTGAACGAATTTTTGTTCACAAAAATTGAAGAGGAGGATATTGGCAACATTTGGTTTCAACAGGACGGCGCTACGTGCCACACAGCTGAAGCTACACTCGATATTTTGCGCCCTGTTTTTGGAGATCGCATTATCAGCCGCAGAGCTGATGTCGTTTGGCCACCGCAGAGCTGCGATTTGACACCGTTGGAGTATTATTTGTGGGGTGCCCTCATAGATAAGTGTTACGCCGACAAGCCAGAGACAATTGACGCTTTAAAGAACAATATTCGTGAAGCCATTGGTGAAATACAGTTGCACACAATCGATAATGTGCTCAAAAATTGGACCGATCGTGTACGCTACTGCATGGCCAGCCGAGGCAGCCATTTGAATGAAATTATTTTCCATTACTAACCGGAAGGATTGTATTTTTAAATAAAAAAAGAAATTTGAGAAAATATTCAGAAGTTTTTTTTTATAGCATTTTCAAAAAAAAAGTTACTTGGCGGATTTTATATATATATATATATATATATATATATATATATATATATATATATATATATATATATATATATATATTTATATATATATATATATATATATATATATATATATATATATATATATATATATATATATATATATATATATATATATATATATTTATGTATATATATATATATATATATATATATATATATATATATATATATATATATATATATATATATATATATATATATAAATAAATATATTCAACCCTCAACAAACGGTCAAATTGAAAAGCTCATTAGTTCCCCAAATATTTATTACACCTATTCATAGCAGCAGAAATACGCGAGTATATTTAGAAGTGCCAGTCATAGCCTATAAATAAATATGCATATATAGTCTCTTTATACAGATAATTTTAAAAGAACGCTAATTAACCCTTCATTAATTGACACTCTACTGTACAATGAAAAATTCTAAAAATATTTATAACGAAAATTAAATACAAAAATGCGATTTTTTTTTATATATTTTCGACACGAGTATTACATTAATTATGGCAGTAAGATATCGATTTTTTGCCTCTTCTATTCAATATCGTGTTCTAGTTCCAAAGTTTTTATTTTGTAGCTTTCACTATATACGTGTACACACCAAAACTAAGACTATTGGGTGTATCTCTCTATATAGCACGTAGATTAGATGTAGGACATAATATATTTGATTTGTGTGTGTGTGTGTGAGAGGATTGGATAGATTGAATATTTTAAATGGACACCAACTCATTTGAATTATAGATTGAAAAGCGTGGATGGTAATCATTACACCACTACTGTATACCATTTTCTACTGTACGCTTTCCATATAATATTTTATGTGTTTTTGCATTAGAACAAAAGCACAATAAAGCGAACATATATTATAATATTATATATGTGTGTATGTGTGTGGAAATTACATAACTTTTAATTTTCCTAAACATCCCGAGTTTAGCTAGATGTACACACACACACACACACAAACACACATACAGATAGATATGTTGTGTTTAGTGTTTTATATATTTTTATTATTATGTGTTAGGATGGGGGTTAATTGGATCTATAAACATGTATATACACATACAGATGAATTATATTGGATTAAGTATTATCATGATTACAAAACGAGCTTAAATTTTCTATCCCTTCTCTTTGTCTTCTTATTTTTATAAACTATTGTTTACTTGTTTGCCAGAAAGATTGCCCATTCCGTTCGACGGAGCGAAAATAACAAAACCATACATCACAATTTTACATCACTTAACAAAACTATTAGTTCAGAATTATGATCTGAGAGGCGAGAACTGAGTCAACGTTGAGTTAGCCTTCCTTTATTACATCTACAATATATCCTTACCGGGTTGAGCACAGTTTCTATTATTCACACTATTTACATTTTACTGGAACCTTCTCTAGGGTAATGATACCATCTCTTAAGGGAGACATCGACTATCACTTTAATGGTCTGGACCAGAAGAGATTTGACAACCTCATCTTTTGTCGCCAACCCAAAATCTTTTCAAATTGCAAACTGCGAAAAAGAACGAATTGTTGAGGACTTCCTGTACCCTCGTCCTTCATATACTCTTCCCTAAGGACTGCATTGCTTTGGATCACAATTTCTGTTTGAGGACCAACTGACATTCGAAGAACAAACGGATTTTAGGACTGAGAGAGGGTGACTTTTGGGTGAAAAAACGCATTGATTCACTTCCATACCATAAGCAAACAACTCCATTTTGCAACCATATCATTATTTCATTACCTTAAATTTGTAGGTGTGCAGGTCAATGTGGACTAACACTAGCATCTGTATACACCTCAATGTGTGCAAAATATTTAAATCGCATTTTACGATACTCGCGCTTCACTGACAACTCATTTACCGTCGTTTTTGATATGTCTCCAAAATACCAGCCCACTAGAAAATTTTCCGATGGTAACTTTAGCACTTACCGGTCAAATTTTGAAAAATATTTTAATATTTTCATTAATTATACTTTTGACCGTTTTGTGCTTTTGGTGTTTAAAGGTGAGTCACCCATTTTAGGGGGACACACCAGCGACTTTCGCATGGTCTCTGTTACACTCAAGTGTGCATTTAGGTGCTAATAGTTCATGTGAACCTAATTGTTGATGGATAACTCTTCTGAGTTTTGTCGATGAATTAAGCTCGTATACAGATTGAAGAGTATTGGTGAAACCTGTAAGATAAGGCGACAACAGTTTTACTAATAATACGTTAAGCAACATTTGCTTGAGTTAACCGACAAAATCAAATATCGTATCCGGACACGAAATGTAAACTGGAAATAAAGGTACAAGAAGTGCATAAATTAAGAAATGGCTCAATTGAATTTTTCTCCTTACTAGGATTCAATGGAAACTAGAAGAAAATACGAGAAGCAGATGCAAGCAAATAAAGGATCTGTCGGGCAAAACCTTATCAGACTTGAGCTACAACTAAATAAATGGAAATAATACTTTTGAGGACAACTGAACAAGTTAACCGGATTACAAACTTCCAGATGGTAACTATATAACGAAACTATCAACACCCATCCACCAACGGGGCGTAAAGTTAGAACTGTCATCCAGAAGCTCAATAGTAATAAGGATGCTGCTACAGATAGCATATCAGCTGAATTATTCAAAGACGACGCACATATATAACTGGAAGAATTCTTACCGCCTGGAATACCGAGAGAATCCCACAGATATAGGAGGGCCTCGCTACCTAATTCAAAACGCAACCTAAGAGAATGCAAGAAATGGATAAGTATCTCACTAATCAACAGAACAATAAAAGTATTATATACAACTGGTAATCCTTGAGCGACTTTCTATATCAACAACTAAGAATGGGAGAAGCTGGTTTTAAGCCAGAAAGCACGTGTACAGATCATATCAACACTACACGTATCATCATAAAACAGTTAAACTGCATCGCTGAACCTATATTCTTCGTAGACTTCGATCGTCCATTTGACTCAATCAGTCGAAACGTAATATGGAAATCACTTTGCAAAATGGGCATACTAAAGAAAATAATTGAACTAAACCTACGTTCAAACCTAACGCGACTGCAAACCCAGAAATACTTTCAACATGCTTCACAAGCCTTGGATTGCTGTTTGCTTTTGGTCAGTTAAAATCAAAAATCAAGAGCTTCTGCGACAATCAAACCAAACAGGCATTGAAACCGAACTCAGAAAGCGCAAGCGGAAATGGGTTGTGAACAGTCTGAGTAAGAACTCAAATAATATGAATACCATTGGTGGTGCTTTAAAGTTGAAATTTGTGTTTTTCGTTAACCCGATACGACGGAAACAACGCCCGCTTAATTAATGTTCGTATGCGAGATGTATCTACCAAGCGAGTTGCAGTTTGGAGTACCGGCTTCAAATCCCATAGTGGCAGGATGCCAAAAGGGAATTTTCTAACCATCGAACGTTTGAACTGATCGCACCGGTGGGGTAAATGAACTCATCTGAACTCCCTGTTGAGTTGAGAATCTATAGGCCTTCCCAACGTCCATCTCAGTTCTAAAGGCTGACAGGGAGCTATGCAATGTGCAGATGGATCTACGATGGGCCGACGTAAATCATAAGTGTGCGGTAGCAGCCACCTAAAAAAAACTGAGGACGAATTTGAACGAGATCCACAACAAAGTCTGGGATCGCATGAAGACGACACCATTGCTAGTGCTGAAGTGTTCAACACGAAATTAATACTGAAATTACGGCACTACTACACTGACTGTTTTTAGCAGAATGGAAAGAACGACAATCCATCCGACTTTTATAGTACAGGGTGGGGCAAAAGTCCCGCTAACATTTTGATTGCCTATTACTTTGTTCAAAGAAAAGATAAGTAGGTTTGGTTTTCATAAAAACTTTATTTGGTCCTTAACCACCAATGAAATTGCTTAAAAACAATTTTGGACGGAAGGAAGGAACGCAAGCATGAAGTCGACTTAAGCCAAGTGACAAAATCCAGCCGTTTACCGTGTAACGCTAAAGATTGAAAAATTATATCGGCTACATGATGACCGCGATTCACTAAGCAACTTTGGGCTTTTTAAGGATTTTTTCATGACATCCTGCAACATCTCAGGCTGAATTTCTTCAATTTCGTGACGAATATTGTCTTTAAGATGTTGAACCGTTTGGCGCTATTCACATAAACTTTTGATTTTAAAAACCAAATAAGAAACGGTCTTGTGCTGTTAAATCCGGAGAACCAGATCTCCATGCTAAATCGCCATTTCGCGAAAGTAATCTTCGTGGAAAAACCTCATTCAATAATTGAATTGTTGAAAGGGCTGTGTGTGCTGTGGCCCTATCTTGCTGAAACCATATGTCTTCTAGTCCGTGCTCTTCCATTTCAGGTACAAAAAAATTTCGAATCATGTCTTGGTACCGTTTGGCAGTAACAGTAACTTCAACAACCTTGGACATTTCACCAAAAAAAGGGACCAGTGATGTTTCCAGCATGAATACCACACTATACAGTTATTTAAGTGGATGCAATGATGTTTGATGAATTAATTGAGGATTCTGTGTCCTCCAAAACCCACTGTTCTGTTTATTGACTTCTGAGATGAAAATAAGCTTCATCGATCATTATCAATTTAGACGAAAAATCTTCAATTTCACCATACAGCCTTAGGATTGCATTACTGTACTCGACTCGTTGATCAAGATCACTCGGTAGCCATTGTTGGACTAATTGAATTTTCAAAACTTAACTTAAACTGCGTGCAGAAATGTGTAACTGGAAACGAATCGATGTTTCTGGAGACTCTGCAACACTTTCGCGCACCAAAGCCACATTTTTAGCGTTACGAGACGTCCACTGACTTTCTGAACTAGGTATGTCTGCTGTCGTACCGTACTGTCAAAAATTTGCATGTAAACGAAAAATTGTTGTTTTGTGAGGCACTAGACGATAAGGATATTTTGTACGCAATTTCCGCTGAGTGGCAATAATGGAACGATTATTTTCAATAAATATTGTCACTGTTTCTGCTCGTTCTTGTGGCGTATATTTATTCATTATAAAATTGGAACGTCTACACAACACAATGGTTAAAGCGAAAATGAGCTAAACGTCACATAACCAAGATGGCGCGCAATTAAAATGGTAGCGGGATTTTTGCCCCACCCTGTATAAGCAGTGCAGTGGTCGTTTGGATTTTGATCTGCGTTTGATGTGTCAAAGTACGAAGTCAACCGAAGAGGGTCGTATTAGTATAAAAAATAATCTATGGCTTAGAGGCCGTAAACGGCCCTTACCGCGTCTCATATGAGACCTTACGAACCAATTTTTAACGAATGGTACACATTGTAGGTGGTCAGCCCAACGAATGATTTTATACACAATCGCGTTTTTATGTCATCCGGTTGCAAGTTAAATTTTTTTTGGTCAACGGCGGGAGTCGAACTCGAGACCGCGGCGTGATGAGAAACTCTCTTAACCATTAAGCTACATCCGGCGACATTAGTATATTCGTAGTTTAAAATTGTTTCTATTATCTGAAAAGATTTAAGCTTGAACGTGTGCACTACAACATTCGGAGTGTATGATTTTTCGTGAGCAATTGCTTGGTGCTTTGTATCACACTATTGAGTTTCTTCGTTACTCTATTACGTTCACGTTGATGTTGGTTTCTCTATATTTGGCATGTATACGAGAGTCAAATCTGGCTACACTCAACAGGCCTGAAATAATCTGACTCAAAAACAAAGAATTGGTCTTGTCAATGTTTTAACTTCCAGCTGGCGAAAGAAAGTGATCTAAAAGCTATAGTTTACTGGGGTTTTCGGTACATATAGCATGGAATAACAGGCTCCGATTGAGAGCTGAATCAGTATTTAACCAGTGTTTATCATACGACAGAATCCAAATCTAATGAGTACATACTTATAGCCACTATAATTGTAACAAAAATATTGGGAGGATGAGTGTGGGCCTCGAAAGTCTAAATCTATACAGCGATGACTCATTTCCACTATCGCAATCTTGAATATATACCGACGATATATAAAATTATTTCCACGTAATTGATTTCGATAAATTCAATTTGTCGATTTGACCTAAATATCTATCCACCATTCAAAAAAAATATCATAAAAATGAAAAAATGATTTTCCATCTACCTTCCGAAACGAATCGTTTAAATTCTTAATGCATCGAATAAAATTTCCATCAAGCAATGAGTCTATATAGCAATAGCTGTGGATACACCAATATACGATTCGGTTTTTTTTTTGGATGTGGATACTCATACGTACCTACCTGCCTACATACCTACCACACACACACACACAAAAGATCGTAATGCTTTTTCATCAAAATTTACAGTTCGAACAAATGAAAATGAAAAATAAAAAAAAACAAAAGAAACTTTGGAAAATTTATTTTCAGAACAAATCGATTTTTTATTTATTTCATTTTCGATAACCATTTCCCATCTCCAATTTTGTAAAACCATTTTTTTGTTCTTCTTCTGTTCGATTATTGTTTGTCTTAAAGTTTGATAACCATTAAATTATTTATTCTTATTCTTGTTGTATGTGTGTGTGTGTGTGAATGGCCGAACGGAACTAAAGTTTTTTTTAGAATTAAGATTTATTGGACTAGAACCAAACACACACACACACAAATTTATATCCACAACCATATCGAAAATAATGAGAACGGAAATCGAAGATTCCATCCCAACGTCTCGAAGTTAAGATAACAAATCACAATTTTTGTGCCGACGAATTACGAGAAATCAGCAAATCGAATTATTTATGCCGACCTGAACTTTTTCGAACATAATAATACTCGTTCGACTGTTAAATATTTTTACCTGTGTGTCGGTACACTGCCATCCAATTATATAATATAAACGCAACCTTTCCTGTTTCTGTGAACATTTCAAACCCATCCTCGCCACCAGTTCAAGCGACAACAACAACCGTCTAAGTACATCTGGAGATATACAATACAACTGTCAATATAAAGTTGTTATTTTATTTCCGTTAACCTTTATCAAATTGTGGTTGAGCTTTCCCAAAAAAAAGCACACTCGCCCATATACACTCGCATCATATAGAAAAATACGCACTGTGCGACTGTGTGCGGTCACAAGGCGTGGGTATATAGTAAAAAGCTTGATTGTAAATTATGGTCGCATTGAATATTTAATTTGATAACGAAAAGTGAGATAAATAATAGGCAGCTAAAAATAAATATGTATGTCAGATCACAAAATGTTTGTTTGACAGTTATATAAAATTTATTTAATAAAGTTTTTGTTAAGGTGTCAACTTCAGTGAAACGTATAAATATTGGAAATATTGGAAATGTAATCCAAGACTTGTCAATCTGATCCAGGATTTAACTACCATTCGGTGGCCTGTCTAGGGCTACGGACTGATAGATGAATCGTCATTGGTCAAGCATGAGCGTTCCATCGTAATTAATGGAGCTTTAAAGCTTGAAACGAGTTTGGGAGATATTGCCCATCATCTTATCCCACGTTTGTCAACTAGGCGACTCAATTACGCGACTTCAATCTCTAGAACAGAATCAGGACAGTAAATGATACCTGTTCGAGACCTAATATGAATAATAGACTCCTGACTGAAATCTGCTGTAATGACCTCACACCAGAAGTTGTTGAAGTAAAGGATAAAAGTATTGGTCGATTTAGTACGGGAATTGGATAGCCTAAGAAGAGGTAACTTTCTTTCTCTATTTAGTTTTGTGTCTCTTTCTATGATCTGTATGTTTAATTTTCTATCGGAGACAAACTATACGAACTTACTTACAATATCTATAGAAAAGTAGTCTTCAGGACTTGAACCGACGTGTGAATGAAAATTTACCAAAAGGTAGCAGCATTTACCTAATAATCATAATCAACTCAGTGGCGTAACTACAAGGGCGCAAACCCCGCGCTGTGGGGGGGTGCAACAATGGGGAGCCCACCACAACGCGGAACGTTGTCCCGTGGCCTTTGTTATTATCATGAATTAGCTGAAGTTCTTATAATAAAATCTCCAATAATATTGGGTGTATGCATTAAAAACCGGAATTTGATACTAGATGTCATTACTTGTTTATGCATTATACTTGTTTATATAATACATCATGGACAGATATGTCTTTTGAAAGCCCTATTCAATACCTGTCAAAATTCAATACCTGCTAAAAGTTTTTGTTCTGATCATTGATCAAATTTGCGAAAAAAAAACAGCATCTGAGAGAAGTTTTGTTAAATCAATTTTTCGCAAACAAAACTGCAGCTGAAAGTCATCGTTTGTTCGTGGGTTTGTATGGTGAGCATGCTCTTGCAAAAACACAGTACTTTGTGTGGTTTAATCGCTTCAAAAGTAGTGATTTTGACATCTAGGACAAAGAGCATCCTGGTCAGCCGAAAAAGTTTTATGCTGACGAATTGAGGCATTACTCGATCAAGATTCATGTCAAACGCAAGAAGAACTTGCAGAATCATTGGTAGTTGATCAAGCAACAATTTCCAGGCGTTTGAAAGCCTTAGGATTCACCCAAAAAAGATGGGAAAATGGGTGACATACGAGTCGTGGAAAGACGATTTTGCATGTTCGAAATGCTGCTCGAGCGCCACAAAAAGATGTTGTTTTTGCATCGTTTTGCACTGGCGATGAAAAATGGATCCATTACGATAAGTTCAAGCGCAAAAAAGCGTATGTCAAGAACGGCGAGGCACGCCCATCGACACCGAGCAACTCATACTATGAGCTGTTGCCAAGTGACCAAACCATCAATCCCCAACTTTATCGTCAACAATTGATTCGATTGAAGCAGAAAATCCAGGCAGACCGGTATACGAACAGATACGAGTCAATCATTTTCCACCACGATAAAGCTCAGTCACATATTGCGGTGTCGGTCAAAAATTACGTGGAGAATAACGGATGGGAAATTCTGCCTCAACAGCCTTATTGCTCACACCTTACTCCTTCCGACTACCACCTATTTCGATCCATGCAGAATGCCCTACCAAGAATACGCTTCACTTCAGTTCAAGGTATCAAAAATGAGTTTGATTCGTCCATTAATTCGATTGAATCCATAAATTGCCAAAAAGATGGGAAAAAATTGTGAGTAGCGATGAGCCATACTTTGGATAAAAAATCTTGTGACATTTTTCCACAATAAAGGCTCAAATTTAAAAAAAAAATACTGGTTTTTAATACATATACCTATATAGCTTCCAGTGTTTTGCAAGTATTGACATGCTTATTATTGTTTCTTACGTTATCTGTAACAGTCGCAAAAGTGGAACGATCTTTTTCTAAATTAAAAATAATAATAAATTAATTTTTGATGAGCAGCATTTGTTATTACTCTGAAGGGAAAGATATGCAAGGTGGAGGGAAGATAGTCTAGAGGCCCACATTAAGTTTTGCGGGGGGAAGGACCCCAAAAATTTGTAGCTACGCCACTGTACTAACTCCATTTATTGAAAGTAATAATCTGCTAAGAGTCGGAAACAATTATGTTAAACTGGAGTGAAGTTTACGAAACATCACCTGCACAAAATTATTGGAACTCATACTTTCACCTTCGAGAAACAACTCGCTCAAACGGCATAGAAGATAATGTATTTTGAGTCTTGTGCTGGACTGATTAAGTAAAAAGTTATAACAACGCTACAGTGTGACATGGAGAATAACCACGCCGTAGCAGGATAGAACAACCCAACCTGCAGAAAGAAGAATTGTTAGTTCCAAAAAATACACAATTAACTCCATTGGTCACTATAGAGTCATCAATGGATGTCACTGAACATGACTTTAGCACCATAAAGACCAGAAAAAACTACCACTGAGGTAAATAATGTATAATATATGTTCCTGAACCTACCCGAAAGATACGCAATTCAAAAATAGAGGTATAACAAACCTACTACTGCCTGAACCCACCAATGCCGAAACTTTTGAGTGCTAGAGCTCATACAAGATTAGATAAAAGTTGCTCCATTTGAACATTCTAACGGAACATATATTTCGAAGATCTAGGCAAACTTGAAATGGTAGCTATGAAATGGAACTTACTAATTGATCATTATATAACATATCATTGGAAGAAGATTATAGAGTGCACATTGTAAAGAAGTCATGGATTACTGACTACTACCTGTAAACGTACAACTATAATTTCTATAATTCAGTGGCTACAATGACAGCCGCAGAAGAGGGGTCCTAAATGCGAAGTTAAGGAGTCTACTCATGTTATATGTCGTGATTAGCTCACTAGACAGAAGACTTTGGAAACTTTGGAGCATGCCATTCTACTCTCTTCAGAAGTAAACTATTAGCGGATCTGAGAAGGTAAGAAAAAATTATCTTCCTTTCCAGCTTCTTCGTTTAAATATGTGAACTGGCTCAGAATTCTCAAACCTCACATATGAGGATAGTAATTCTTATCAAGGAAATTCTTATCTACGAGTCACATCCTAGAGTACGATATACATCCTCTATAGTATCTCTATCAATGCCTATGAAAGACTACTTTACTTGTGATGGAATTAACATTAACTTAAGGCAAGTACGGCACAGACTAATTCTGGTGATAAAGAACCTTGCTTATATTCTAAAGCTCTAATTTCCGGATTCTGATTTGCTAAGCCGATTTACTTGTATTTGTGACAGTAAATTTTCGATTACTAAATCCTTTCTCATTGTTTGCTTAAAGTGGGCTAGCGTTTTACTGATAATCATGATCCAAGGTTTCGGGAATTGAGTTGATGACTCGAAATCATTATTAGGTGTAGGTTTCACCAACTTTCAGTTATATCAGTAAGATTTTTTTTAAATTATAGCCGCAGTATATAGAAAGAATACGTGAAAGCTGGTTCTAACCGATCTCGAATATGTATGTAAATATAAGTCTAGCTACAATTACATTTTTTTCAAAATTCCTACTCATCCCTAACTCTAGTCAGCAATTAAACTGCACCGCAGCTGTTTAACTTTATGGCTCTGGTTAGAGATTCTGCTTTCTAGATTCTGGGGACTTCAACTGTCTCTCGTGAAGCTGAAATAGTACTTTCGAACTCACGTCTGGTACATCCCCATACCCAATCCTGGGTCTAACTAGCTGTTTAACGCTTCTAATGGCTCTGTTCGGACATTCTGCTTTCGAGATCCTTCGGACTTCATCTGTGTGCATTCGATAGTCTGCCATTAAGCACATATAGTATGGTTGAAAGCATGTCGCCAGTATTTCGTTATATCTAGGGCTAAGAACTGATAGATAAATCGCCATTGGCCAAGCACGGCAGTTTTGTTTATCGTAATTAATGTAGCTTAGAAGGTAAACAAGTTTGGAAGATATTGCCCATCATCTAATCCCACGTTTGTTTATCAGGCGACTCAATTCCGAAAATTTAGGCCCAAGCAAATGTATGACAGTAAATGATACCTGTTCGAGACCCAATATGAGTTTTGGGCCCTTGAATGCAATCTGCTGTAATGAAAATACGTTGTTGAAGTAAAGGATAAAAGTATTGATGGAATGCATAAGGGAATAGGATGGGTGGTGAGAATCTTGCCTCAAGTAAGATTTGGATGGCCTAAGATGAGGTAACTTCTATGATCTCTATATTTTATTTTTTCTAATCGGAGGCACATACGAACTTACTCACTACATCTGCAAAGAAGTAGTCTCCAGGACTTGATACCATTAACTGTAAATAAAAATTTACCAAATTATCTTGTGCTACCCACAGTAATCATACTAAATCCCTTTATTGAGGATCATAATCTGCAAAGAAAATGTTCAGTGATTTTAGGACAAATTTTGTTTTGCGAGCAGACAAGCTTCAAAAACCCGCAAAACATGATCAACGAAAAATGTAAAGATGAGAACTGAGAGCCAGTGTATGCCCTCGAGAAGTCCTTCTTTTATGCGACTATGATAAACCGCAGTGAAGTCCACGAAACATCACCCGCACAAAGGAGAATTCGTAGTTCTCACAAATAAACAATTATTTCCCTCACTGTCACAACCATAGTCACTATAGTGACAGTCATCGATGTTTGTCGGAGAATATGACTTTAGCACCATAAAAACCCGAAACAGTACCACTGAGATGAATAATGTATAATACTTGTTCAAGAGGGTAACTCCTGAACCTACCCGAAAGAAACAACAAATTTAATGGCAGCAGTAACATATAGGCAAGCCAAGAATAGAGGTATAACAAACCCACTAGTGCCTGAGCAATGCTACAAATGAGAACTAGGGCTCACACAAGCTTAGATAAAAATTGCTCTATTTGACCATTCGACGAAGGGGACTGCACCTTGTAAAGTAGAAGATGAAAGGGTGCGCCTTGTAAAGTTTATGATCCTACAACAAACTCCAACTAACAAGCAACAAATATAGACAATGGATAGAAGGAGGTACTGGGAGACAGGAGAAACATTGTCGTATTTGGAATCTCACTCATCTCGAGGCCGACCAAAAAAACTTTCAAGATACACAACAGGGTCTGTCTATATGCAATAAACACCATAATATTTTAGAATTTTAAGGACATCAAAATATGAATTACAGGCTACTACCTGTAAATCGTACAGCTATAATTTCACAGCTTGAACGGATGGTTTGTAGGTCACACTGAGTGGTTTAATCCAATGGATAGATCGAAGATTGCTGTTAGCCTATAGGCAGCAACTGGGCCCTAAAGGTGATATTAAGGGCTCCGCTCTTGTCATATGTTGTGGTTAGCTCACTGGACATCATACTTTGGAGAACTTAGTTTACTTAAAATATGAAACCACACCATCCCACTCTTTTTTCAGAAGTCAATTATTTGGGGAACTGGTTAGGTAAGCAAATTAATACTCACTAATCTATTTCAATACTGGCAACAATATAATATGCAGATGGTTCACACATAACACAAAACTTCAAACTTTTAATTTTTTCACGCAACTGAAATCTCAGGTCAAGTGCCAAAGCATAATGCATGTGGCTTGAATCGTCTTATTGTGTCTTTTCAGACAGTCCAATACCTAATAAATTTACCAGTTTTATAAAACTGCATATCAGTGAGGTGATAAATGAAGCGCGAGGTTCAAATTCCACACGACCAATTTCTAATTCGTCTAATAAGTGGACTGATTCAGAACTGTCAAACCTCACGTGTGAGGAAAGCAATCAAGGAAATTCTCATCTATAGTTATTGTTTCCCTTCTTTGATCGGACAGACCGTGGTGGGATGGGGTCGACGGTTCAGTGCCACTGCAGAGCCACGTCGTTGAGTATGATACTTATCTTTATCAATGCCTATATAATAAAAGACTACTTTACTTGTGATGGAATTAACACTAACGGAACTTATGGCAAGTACGGCGCAGACTAATTCTGGTGATAAAGAACCTTGTTGAAGCTAATGTCCGGATTCTAATTTGCTCAGCCAATTTACTGGTATTTGCCACAGTATGTGAGCTGATGGACTCGAAATAATTATAAGTTGTGGGTTTCACCAACTTATGGGCTCCGCTTGGGTTTTCAGTTAGATCAGTAAGATTTGTTTTAATTACAGCCAACAGCTCGATACATGCTATTGTAATACTTTACGTGCTGGCGCAGTATATACAAAGAAAACGTGAGAGCTAGTTCTAATCGATCACAGATATATGTATACGTCTACTGTCGACCCCAAGTCTTCAGTATTTCATTCTTTCATTTTTTTCAAACTCCAATTATACCTTGGGGTATTCTCAACTCCAACCAGAGGACTTGGAAGTCCAACATCCAAGTCCTCTGGTTCGATAATCTCTCATGAAGATCGCATATAATACTATCGAACTCACGTCACTCCACACATTATGCCATAGTACATCTTCACACTCAGCCATGGGTCTAGATAGCTTTTAAACCGCTTTCAATGCCTCTGGTTGGACATTATGTGTTTCTAGATTTTATGAAATTCATCTGGTTTCTCAGAAACTCACATTGTACTGTCGAACTCAAGTCTCCAGTATTTCATTCAGTACTAACTTTCAATCTACAATCAAACCTTGGTACATCTCCACATCCAACCCTGGGTTGAGTCTTGTTATCTATTAAACAACTTTGTGCGCCTCCTGGTTGGAGATTCTGATTGTTACGACTTCATCTGTGTCGATTCGATAGTCTCCCATAAAGCTCATATAGTACTGTCGAACCCATGTCTCCATAGTATTTCGTTATATCAAAACCCGTACACGCATATCATGAATGTATTCAAATAGCGTTCCATAATAAGCCAAAGGTTATGAATCACTGATTTACAAAAAATAGAAATTGATTGTTGTTGACCTGAATAGGAACTTTTTAAAGTATATTATTGTCTCGATGACTGTTAAGTATTTTACGATGATGGTTGTAGTTCTGACGTTGGTCTATTTCCACAAACTAAATCGATACACTTTATGCCGGCGCTTTAATCACTTTATACGTATATATAAAGTGGTTAAAGCTGCGGCAGTTGGAGCGGGAGCTACCGAGTTCAAATCCCGATAGGAGCAGGATGCAAAAAGGATTTTTCACCATGAGATTACGATCTGTGGTGTGAATGAACACAACTTTGACTTCCTGTTGGAGTGCAGAACTCATGGGCCGACCCATCTTCCATGCCATCTTCGGACCTATAGCCGTACATCCTCGAATTGGCTAAAAGTAAGGACGTAAATAAACGAACCGCGAACAAGTAAGGAGTACCTTGAGCCCCAAAACAGATTAGAGATAAAAAAAAACTATATCGACCGTATGGTCTTGTTAATCGTTGGTAAAGTAATTTCGTTTTCTTCGCCTCGAGACCATTATCTAAATAAGATATTTCGAAAATAATGACTTCTGTTTGTTTCGCATTAAGTTCATTCGTTTTGGGTAAATTAATTAATTAGTAGAAATATTTGTGCGTAGAGCAATATAGAAATAGCCGCATCAACATCCACCATCCAATATTATAGAGTTCTCAAGTGTGTTTAATTAAACGAAATACGTATAATTGGGTGATCAAAATGACTGCAGATGTGATACTAAACTCTAAAATACAAAAACCTTAGCTTGATGATGTAAGAATAAAACAAACTTTTTGTTACGAAGTATAAAAAGCTCAAAAATATTTAGATAAAAAGCTTCCAAACTATATAAAACTTTAACACAGATTTCCACTTAAAATGTGTGTGTGGTGAGTGTGTGTGTGTGCGATATCGAATTATTACTGCTAAAGATAGACACTAAAACTACACACACATACACACTTCAGTTTTTCACTTTAACAACTGTCTAGACAATCAACTTATCGATTGGGATGTGCATATAATATTATACGCCCGACACTGGTATTGCCAGCATAAACCAAATTTTTGTCGAATATCTAGGTACATACAATTTATACCCATTAACGTAATCCACCCACCCAAGTAGTACAAGCAAAACAGAATTATATAAATACTATTCGCAGAAATGACCGTGTGCCAAAAAATATATAAATTTAAGGAGGGCGCCTCAATTACATAACAGAATAATTTAGTTTTAACTCGGCATAAGCAACTCTTATGTAATCTTATTAAAAAGAAAATTGGACGCCAACTTTTTGTGTTATCTATATATATAAAAGTTTGGCAAGTTTATACCAAGCCAAGATTATCGGTTTAGTTGACAAATTAGAAATGAGGCTGTGCCATCTGTTCAATACAATTTATACAATTACAATAGTAAAAGTATAGAGGATACGCGAGACTTGTGCAATACACCCTTTAAACATACGACATTACCATCTATAAGCTTTACATAAAGCTTTCCATTTAAGAAATGGTTGTGCCACATCAGCCTAACCTAAACCATAAGGTTTAAACTAACAAGGCACTACTCCACTGTAACCGGGATCAGTATACCTGTGGTAGGAGATAGCACTAAACCAGGTTTCTTAAAGCCATCACTCTAAAAAGGATTGGTGACAAAGGTTCTGATACTGACAAAATTTGAACAGAGGATATAGCATTGTTTTATTTAAGTTCATATAATCCACCCCCTCTTAAAACAGGAGAAATGGTCAGCCTCTCAACATGCGTACTGTAAGGGTAAATCGGTAGATACGGCCCTATATGCCTTGGTGCGCACAATTGAGAGATCAATTCACTCAAAGGAGTATTGTATAGTAGCTTTTCTTGATATTGAGGGCACCTTTAATAACGTTCAGACAGATGCAATTCTGAAAGGATTATCGTTCATGGAAGTGGAATCCTCCGTAATCAAGTTGATCAGTCATATGCTGGGAAGCAGGACTGTAAACTCAGAGTTGGGGGAGGCAACCATAAAAAGGCGAGTGGTTAGGGGAACCCCACAGGAAGGAATCCTGTCCCCTCTTCTCTGGAACATGGTGATCAATGGATTACTTCTGGAGTTGGAGAGGGAAGGTATAGGAGTGGTTGCCTACGCTGATGACGTGGCGATCAGTATATCAGGTAAATTTTTACCGACCATTAAGGAGGTAATGCAGAATGCGCTTCTTATTATTACAAGATGGGCCAGTAAATGTGGATTGGAAGTCAATCCGTTTAAGACAAAACTGGTACTCTTCATTAAGAAATATAAAATTCCGGCAGTTGACCCACCTAAATGGCACTAAACTGGCCTTAACTGATAAGGCGAGATTTCTGGGTGTAATCTTAGACAGTAATCTTAGACTAAGTTGGAAGCCAAACATCTTGGAGAGAATCAGCAAAGCTACGACGGCGATGTATTTGTGTAGGAGTGCAATAGGCAGACGTAGGGGTCTCAGAACAGAGCTGGTGCTCTGGCTCTACACTGCTGTAGTAAGACCCGTTCTTATGTATGGAGTCAGTGTTTGGTGGCCAGCACTGGATAGAGTAACCTATAGAAAGAAGTTAGAGAAGGTGCAAAGAATGGCCTGTAAGCTCATAAGCGGGGCACTGAGAACAACACCTACTCAAGCCTTAGAGGTCATGTTACACCTTCTTCCAGTAGATATCTTTGGCAAAAAGATGGCGGCTAACATAGTCACAAGACTAATGGCCGTTTCTCAGTGGAAACACCTTCAGGCAGGTCACTAGACAATAATTGGTTCGCTAAAAAAGGAAATGGCGAACCTTGATTATATATATTACACCTCTATTATGCTTCAAAAAAGGTTTTAAACCTTAATCCCTTCAAAATAATTATGGGGGAATAAGCAAGCACTGAAAACCGAAGCTATACAATTCTGCACGGATGACTCAATGCTAGATGGTAAGGTCGGAGCTGGACTTTTAAATATAAGCTCTGGAGCATTAAATATAAGCACTTCCGTTCGTCTCCCTGACCACTGCAGTGTGTACCAGGCGGAGATAATAGCGATTGAGGAAGCCTTGAGCTGGTTGAGGCATAACGTGATATCCAAGAGGGGTATCACGATATATGTGGACAGTCAGGCGGCTATCAAGTCGCTGGAAGCTGTGCTGTTGAAGTCTAGGGTAGCATTGGGCTGCCACTCGTCTCTTAACGAGATGAGTGAGCATTTCAATATTCAGATTATCTGGGTCGCTGGCCACTCTGACGTCGAGAGTAACTGCAGGGCAGACGAACTAGCTGGGCAAGGTACAACTCTTCAGCTGAACCCTGAAAGGGCCAATGTGGGGAGGCCTACAGTGGATCTTAGACTGGCTCTGAAGAAAAGGGCAAAAGCTTTAGCACTGGAGAGGTGGTCCAACACCCTCACATGCGAGAGGGCGAGACAAAAGTGGCCAAGGCTGGATTTGAATCGCTCCAAGATCTTAATCTCTCTGGAGAGGAGAGATCTAAGAAGGATAGTAGGAATATTAACGGGACACTGCCTTTTCGGTGAACATGCGAGAAGGCTGGGTCTAGAAAAAATTACTTCTGTAGAAGCTGTTTGGACGAGGAGGAGGAAGAGACGCTTGTTCACTTCCTGTGCTCTTGTCCTGCACTGGCACTAAGAAGGAATTTACACATAGGTAGGTACGTAATAAAGAACCTTTCAGATCTTGCAGATATTAAGGTTCGGGATATTTTACGCTACATTAGTAGCTCAGGATGGATCCAATAGAGTGTTAGGGGTATTATAGGGGACTAAGATCCTGTGGTATCACAAAGGAACGGCAACGATCTAAGTGTGCGTTAGCAGCCACTCTAACCTAACCTAACCTAACCACCACCCCCTCTTCCCCTCACTATATGCACCATTGTTAGACTATGTGTCGATGACTCATCCATTAAAACGAATAATTCTATTATGGCTACAGCCAGATCATTTGAATTCACTCTCGTTAAATTAAAAGCCGTCACTCACTGAAGACTTACTTTAAATGAAATGAAATATTTTTTCTGTAGTGCATGTAACGGCCAATCTTCTCTACTGAACTACCAGTGGGGTCGTAAGGTATTATTAAAACCTTAGTGTAAATTCTAGATAGATTGAGCTAGACTTGGACTTTACATATTGATCGAAAACGCCTTCTTCGCAAATTGTGTCGCAATCATAGGTGACTTTGCCCAAAATGGATGAAAAATAGTGCTGCGAGTTTCAAAGCAACTTATAGATTTTCTTGAGTTAAAGCTAAGATGAGACCTTGGGTCATCATCGGTACAAGACAGCCAGTCGGTTTTCTAAGAGTTCGAATAAATTGATTATACACAAACAAACATAGTCGAGTGGAGCACAAAATTTGGTCCATGGAGTCGCTACTTTACTTTAGTCGTATACTTGCACTATATGGAACATGCAATAATACTCACTCCCAACCCGGTCCTTCTCGGAGCGTTCGAAGAAATCTAGCAATTAGTCATCGTTTACATGGAATTTTAGAGTCCCTTTTTACGCCACTGCTAAAGGGACGATAGTTGGCGGACCAAGGACAAGTTGGTATTCGTAGAGCGATTTTTCAACAGATATCGGATGGTTCGAGCAGGTCAAGTTTAAAGGGAAGACTGCACCGGCTAAGACAATACCACGAGAAACGATAAGAGAAATACTCTTGACTACCCAGATCCGTGAAATCTGGCAACTAACCTGTAGTCAAAGTAAGTATTGAAGTTGTTAAAACGAAGGAGTTCTCTATTAAGGTTAAAATTTATTCCAATTAACCAATTAACCTTTCAAATGGTGAGATCGTGAATCCTTAAAAAGATTAATCGAAATAGTCTTTATCTTTCCCAATTTAGCGAGAGGTATACAAAAGCGGTCAGTCTAAAAGTAATAATTTTCTGGCTGGTTTCAGTTTATAAGAACCAGAAAAAAGAAAGCAGCTGGTTCTCAGTTAGGAACAGAAGGAGGGTCGTAACTACATGAAAATGAGAAGCGAACGCCCATCTGGAGTAGCACGGACATCAATGAAAGGCGTGGATCATGGTTTGGTATTTATTTCGCACCATCTTCTTAATTAAGGAGTGGAGAATAACGAAGCCACCTTCTTTCAATGAATATAGTGCTACTTGAGGTCTAAGCTTACCATTCACACAGTAACCCAGTTGGCCTTTAAAAACCATAGAAGGAATAGTTTGAAGCGCTAGAGAATGTTTTACCAAGATAGAAGACTGTAAAAAATGCCTACAATAGCTTCCTAGAATAGCAAGCTCCGAAGTAAAGCCTAGGGACAAGCTGAAACCAGTATAATAGTCTTAGAAGCTTCAAGACGTTTTAAAAAGAAAGTAAGAAAGCCTTAAAAAGAGGCAAAGAGCACTTGTGAGACTAGGACACGTACCTAAACAATACTAAGAACCGTATCGTTCAAAATTGAAGATTATCCTACTCTGGCTGAAGGTCATATTCTTAGACTAAAATTCGTACATATTCCTAGGAAATGGAGCGAAGTTAATTTGATCTTCATTCCGAAAGCGAAGAATAGCTAGCATTGCTGAACTTTAGAAAGTTGGAACATTAAGCCCGAGAACTGAACGAAATTTAAACATTCGTACCGTAAGATTATCGATACAACCTTCATTACCTTGGAGCGCATAATCGCTTAGCTGATAGGAATCGAGAAATCGCTTAGCTGATAGGAATTATCCTTGATGGATTTCATCGACATTGAAAAGACTTTCAATAACGTGAGAATCATGAAGGTATTGAAGGTGTTGTAACTCCCCTGCGGTATACGGATTAATCAATCATATGCTTGAAAGCAGAATCGTCAACTCCGAGCTATAACACCATAAGAAGAAGGATTTTAAAAGAGACACCATACGGTGCTATCACGTAAGTGTGATGGTATGTAGTAATGAGCTTAGTTTGGGATTAAACCCATTCGTAACAAAGCTGGTCCTCTTAACCAAGAAATGCTAAATGAGGGTTTCCAACGCGCTATCCTGAATATATGTAAGTTGAGAGATGAGGCTTTTACTCGTGTAGAAGCTCCGTTGGAAAGAATAGGGCGTGAAACCGGAGTTTGTACATTGCAGAGTTTGTTACACTCAGCTTCGAGCTTTGGAAGTAATGTTCCACCTTGACCTTGTGAATATCTTTGATAAGTAGAAAGACCCATGCGGAAGTGCGACTTAATGTGCAATAGATCAGTGGAAACGTATTAATATAGAAGACTCGAACTTGTTTCAATCTCTAAGTGAGAAACTGGTGAAGTTTGATTACACTACACTGTTTTATCCTTCGATAAAGATTTTTGAACCATGTGTACTTTTAGAAAATTCTGGAAGGGCGGATAAACACTGATAATTTAGACTTTGAAATTTTTACAGTACACCCTAACGTGAAGTATAGCGAAATAAATGTGACCAAAACAGAAATATGAGGGACTCAAAAACGTTGTTTCGTTAGAGAAAAAATACCTTCTTGGAAAACATGCGAGAAGGCTTGAAGACAGGGATTTACCCCGGGACTTATCAGCACAGAAAAACATTTGTATTTGGGTATAGTTGTAAACAGCCTCTCTGAGTTTGAAAATATAACACTTTGTCAGTAGCTCCAATTTGTTTAACGTTATTCAATAACTAAGAGTGAAATCTATCACAACGATGTAACACCGGTCTAGAAATTCTGAGCCTAAATCACCTGGAAAGCATCTATGAACCGCATTATTAGCAAACTAAACTTTTTAACGAATACCCTTCGTCTCAGGTTAACTATATAGGGTGTCCCAATAATCGGTTCAGGTTTGACATATCGGTTATTTTAGCTCTGGCAACACTAATATCATTCTTTTTATGACATAAACTCAGTATGTTATTTCTAGATGACGAAACGAGTCGCGCTTAACGCTTCAACAAAAGTGGAATATGTAAGAAATTTACTTCCACAACAAATCGCAAGACACGGGACACACACTTTACGGTATCAAGAAAGTTGTGCATAAAGTGCATTATACCTAGTTGACAATTCAACGTCTACCCGTACTAGTCGTGTTCGTTAAGCTGAAAATAGCCCCCGCGTTGACCGAAAAAATGCGCCAACGGCCAAGAACATCAATTCGTTATCGTGCAACGGAAATGAACATCAGTGACAAATCCAATGAATTCTGCTCAAAGCTCTTGGTTTGTGGCCGTATACTGTACAATTGATTTAACAATTCAAGCTCGTTTTTGGTGCGGCTTGTGGCGTAGCGGCATTATTGGGTCGCATTTCTTTAAAAAGATTCCGACACGTCCTTTATGCTCAATGGAATCAACTGTTATCATTTTTTTTTGTGGCCATACTTTAAAGATATTGGTGTGGACGACCTTTGGTTCCAGTAAGATAGTGTGCCATGCTACACATCGGGGCAATCCCCAAACAATTGAGCATGCCAAATGGAGTACGCCAAGGCCAACCGTGGCTATAGAATAGAGATATGGATCAGAATTTAAGAAGATAAATTGTTGAAGCGACAACACAAATTGTCTAATCCGTATTCATAACACAGTATATCGAAAAACATAGATCACAATCAAATTATCTAAACACATTTCAATTTCATATACAACATACGATACGATACATGTACCCACTCACATTTTCTATACCAAACGAGTTACGAGTACTAAACTATTATAAAATTGTTATTCGAAATTCAATTGTTGTACGAAATTGCGAAGAAGCACGTATTAATTTCTGTTCATTACATCCATAGCATATATACCATGTATTAGATCGATTCACACCGATATTAAAGTTCTATTTAAAGCTTTCTCCCACTATATATAAATATATGTGTGACGATAAAACATTTATTAAAAAGGATTTAGCCAGTACATTTCAACACTTTATTGTTCCAGCAAAAAGGATGGGGAGTAAAAAAAAGGCTTTTCCAAATTAATTCTAGATTTTCCGCATCATCAGCTATTACGAAAAACCATTTTTTTTTACCAAAATATAAAAAGCTTATCGGAGTGAATTTTTTTTTTGGATACATACAAAGAATAAAAGCTCGATTTTCGGCACGAATTGAACTGGAAATATTAGTCACTGCCTATATACACAGTATCTAGTGTAAAAAATATTTCTCGACTTTTCACTTTTCCACGAGCTTTATAATATCATAATAAAACATTCTATTTACCATTTAGTGACGTAAAGTTGATTACTTATATATGTATGTATATATATGTTGTGAAGAATTAAGTTCCAATAAATGTTTAATATAATATATATTCCTATGTATAAACAAATTATAAACCACTCTAATTAAACTTATTAATTTTAATTATAATTTGACCACAAACTCACACATGCAGACACAAACCATACACTATAAATAATTTATAATTTATAAACTATATAAATTTACTATTTTATTTAACTATATATTTAATTTATTTATTTATTTGCCACACAAAAATCTCAAAACAAATTTAATTTTTTATATATTTAACATCTAAATTATTTTTTAATAATTATATCTTTATTTAAATTAATAATTATAATTTTATTTAAACATCAAACAAACAAAAATTCAAAAGAAAATACGTCACTATGTATTATATCCTATGTATGTATGTATATGTATGTATATATATAATTTTCACATAAACAAAAAAGCACAAAAGAACAATTTTCTTTAACTTTATGTAATATTTAATAATAATATTTTCTTAATTTAATTAAATTCACAAATGAAACACATAAAGGGAAAACATCACTTTAATAACATTTTTTTCTTGATTTCATTTTTTATTTAAATAAAAAAAACAAATTTAACAAAAAAAAAAATAATTAAATTTTATATTTATATGTGAAATTATAATATAATTATGTAATAGCAACACGCAGACACATCATATTATAGCAAAAACTTCGCGAAGACTAAAGTACATAGAGTTAAAGTAGAAAAATGTCGAGACACAGTAAACGGGGAAAATAAAAAGAACAAGGGGCAAAAAGTAGGGGAAAAGGCAATTCCACAACGACGAAAATTGAACGAAAGCTTATTAGTATGATATTGTTTGTGATGATACAGTTGAACCCCGAAAGGTTGGAAACAACGGTATTTTAATTTTTTTTTGTTAATATTTTAGCAATTACAATTCATCTAGTATTTATCCCTTTGATTTAGTCACTTGTGAATGTGAAAAAGCCCATCGGTTTGTTCTTTTTATAGGTTATTTAATGAAGTAGTCTGCACTGGTAACATTTTTGGAGTAAAATTTGTTTACGCACGCTTGACTTGGGTAGTTAAATGGTGAATGCGTTACGAAAAGTGTGATCGGGTGAGGCAAACGATCTACTATTGCCATGAATAATAATAAAACAATAAACGCAAAACAAATCATTGTCCAGTAGTATCAAGATGTTCCATGACAATTCATATATCACAATGTGGAACATTCAATTTAGTTGTTTATTAATATCAAAGGACACATTCTCTACCATTACTATATTTTGTTGCTCTATCACGAGTTTCCAGTATTTAAGGACTATATAGTGCCATAAGACAATAAACGATTCTTCATTTCATCAATGACAGAAGAAAGTTTTCCATCGTTACTTTCAATTGCCAAAGTCTCAGAAGCGAACCCTTGAGCGAACCTGTAATTGATCCAACCAATATTTTCTATATCAGAAACCTTGTCAATTTTTTTTTTTTTTTTTTTTTTTTTTTGTTTAAGAAATCTATATTTCTGTATAATATTTCAACTAATCTCAGTGATTATCTAGTAAATGTTTTGTATTTTTAAGCAGTGTAGCATCTTATGGGATGAGAAAAATCGGTTCATCCCATTTCGTCCAGTCCTTTGATTTCAGTAGTTCAGGGAACCACTAATTCTAAAAGCTTTGTTCTTTTTAGACGCTTTGGTCCATTGGTGTGATCCAGTAGGTTCCGCAGCTCCTCGTTGTCATGTTGCTGCAGTCGCAGCACATAACTCCGTGCAAGTTTTATTATTTCATCATTGACGTATTCCATGTTAAGGTCTCGATTGAGGTTGTCATTTCTAATATACCATAGAGCATTCACAATGCTACGTAGTACTTTGATTTGAAATGTTTGTATGATCTTAACTGTAGTTTTCTTTGCACAGCCCCAAAGTTGAATATCGTAGGTCTAGATAGGTTTAAGGATTTGTTTATATAACAGTAGTTTGTTTTGCGTTGTCAGCTCAGAGTTTCTTCCAATAAGCCACTGCATTTTTCTGAATTTAAAATTCAATTCTTGTCTTTTCTTTTTAACATGTGCTTTCCACCTAAGCTTAGTGTCTAGTGTCATGCCAAGGTATTTCGCATTGTCTGAGTAAGGAATTTGTTGAAAATTCAGTCTAATCGGGATGTATTCTACTTTCTTGTTGGTGAAGTTGATGTGTGTTGATTTTGATTCATTTAGCATTATTCTCCAAGTTTTTGTCCAAGTGTTTACTGTATTAACAGCATTTTGAAGTTTCCGTGTTGACTCGAAAATACTAGTATCAGTAATAATTGCAGTGTCATCAGCAAAAGTCCCTATTCTGGCTTCTGCTATATTTGGTAAATCATTTGTATACAGAAGGTATAACACAGGGCCAAGCACACTACCTTGTGGAACTCCTGCCAATATTTTCTTTAGTTTTGAATACTCTTCTTCTTGCCTCACTCGAAAATAACGGTCATTTATGTATGACTTAAGCAATTCAAAATGTTGTTTTGGTAGATCTCGTTGAAGCTTAAATTCCAGACCATGGTGCCAAACCTTATCAAATGCTTGGGCTACGTCTAGGAATACTGCTGAACATACCTTCTTCTCTTCCAACGCCTCTTCAATCGTATCAGTGATTCTTTGTACCTGTTCTATTGTTGAGTGGCCTTCTCGAAACCCAAACTGATGTGGTGGTATAAGTTTCCTAGTCTCTATAATTGGCTTGAGTCTCTTCAGAAACAATCTTTCGAAAATTTTTGATGTGGTTGTTAATAAAGAGATTGGCCTGTATGATGTTTTGTCATTTAACGGTTTATTAGGCTTAGCAATCATTATTATTTCTGCTACTTTCCACTGTCTCGGAACATAACTTTGTCTAAAGACAGCATTGATTATGTGCTGTAGCTTCCGTAGTGCTTTTTCTGGTAGTGCTTTGATTATTTTTGCTGTTATCAGGTCGTAACCAGGAGCCTTTTTATCTTTAAGATTTTTTACTTCTTCTTTGATTTCTTTCACAGTGACTGGTAGGAGAGGTACCTCGTCTATTTTGTTGACCGGTGTTAAATATTCATTCTCTACCTGCCCAGTTGGTGGTTTGAAGGTAATTTCTAGGTGTTCGGCAAAAAGATCAGCTTTTTGTTTATCGCTGCGAGCCCAGGTTCCATCAGCTTTTTTTATGGGTGGCACTTGCAGTTTAGGTCTTTTTAGACTTTTAGTGGCCTTCCACAACGAATAGTCCGTGTCAGATTTACCTGTCAGGTTACTTAGAAAGCAAGCTACTGACTCATTCTTGATCTCTTTTATAAGCAGTTTAAGTTTGTTGCACAGATTATTTAGGATTGTTTTATCTTCAGGAGCTCTAGTTCTCTGCCAAGTCTTGCGAGCTCGTCTTTTTTCGTTAACCAAGTCTCTCACTTCAACTGGGTAGCTTATACTTTTCTGTATTATATCATGCTTGATGGGAGTACTTTCCCATGCCCCTTTCTGTATACTTTCAATGAGATTTTCCAGCTCTTCTTCTATCATATGATCGTTCGAGATCGGCACCTGTAGATTGACGCTTTCTTCGACTAGCTGGCGAAAGTATTCCCAGTTTGTTTTGTTATTTGTTAGTCTTGGAGGGCTTGCTTTCCTTATTGCCGTGGAACTTATTGTCATTAAGACTGGAGAGTGATCCGATAATAGTCCTTCTTCATTTTCAACTACTACGTAATTTTCGGATATACCTCTGGATATATAGAAGTCTAGAAGATCAGGAATTTTATTTGCGTCTGTAGGCCAGTAGGTTGGCTTTCTACTGGAGTGGAACTCACATTTTAATATTCTGCCTGCTTCAAATACCTCGCTTCCTTTGGGAGTAGTTCGATTTGATCCCCAAAATATATTTTTTGCATTAAAATCGCCTCCAATAATGAAATTTTTACCAAGCGATTTAAAAAGTTTGATGTAGTCTTCCTTTTTTGGGTTATATCTGGGTGGGCAGTAGATTGCTGATATAGTGTAGCTCTTGTAGTTTTTGGTTTCAATAGAAACAGTTGCTACTTGCATAGCTTCTTCCTCTATTTTAAGTTCTTCTTGATGTTTAATATTTTCCTTGATGAAGATTGCTGTTCCGCCTCTAGCTCTTTCTGCTGGGTGAAGAGCTTGATAGCACTGGCATCCACGAATTTTGAAATACGAGATTCTAGTAGAGTGACTTTCTGAGATTAGGCATATATCAATGTTTTTTGTGTTTCAAAATACTTCTAATTCTGAAATGCGTTGCGCAAGACCATTTGCATTCCAGGTAGCAATTCTTAAATAGTGTGTCATTATGTTTTCTTGTTTAATTTGAATGGATTAGAATTAAGGTAATCAATGATTTCTCTAGTTTTACCTGTCGCGTCTGTTATTTTTTTATTTTGGTTCATCGATGTATTTTCTAGTGTTTCTAGTCTTTTTTCTTGTTGTTTTAGTAGCTCACTCATAGATTCTAGTCGTTGATCTTGCGTCGCCAGATGAGAATTTATAGTGGTTAACTTCTGCAGTATTTCTTGCAGGACATGATTTTCCTGACTGGGTCCTTTCTTGACATTTTCCGTTTGGCCAGCCATTTGGGCATATGTCGTGCCTTCTCTAACTTTCGCGCTATTAAGAGGGATTTGGTTTGGATAGGATGGCGTCCTAGGTTGAGAACTAAGAGTTCTGATGTTCTCTGTTGGATTTTTTTTACTATTTCTCATTCTTTGCAGCTGTTTGGCAACTTCACAGCCTCTGTAATTTGCTGGGTGGTGATTCGCACAGTGTATACATTTCGCTGGATCGCTTCTACTTTTGTTGCATTCTTTTGATGGATGTTTTCCAGCGCACTTTACACATCTAGGCTCCCTATTGCAGTATTTTCGAGTATGGTTATATGCCTGACAGTTGTGGCATTGTGGAATTCTACTGCTGTTCTTTTTTAATGTCTCAATTTTGACTTTCATGTTCAAGATTGCTTTGATTCCATATATCTTATCAATGCTCTCGGTGTTGTTAAATGTTAGCATGAATAGGGGTAGGCCGATTTTGGTTGTTACTCTTTCATCGTTTGAGTTTTTGGTAACCTTTTTCTTCAGAATGTTTACAGCATTTATGATTTTGAATCCTTTCTGACTAAGTTCCTCAATTATATCATCAGTTGGGCATGTATGATGTAGTCCTCTGGCCATAACTTTGATTTGTTGCTCTGCTTTGTTTTCATACGTGAACCATTCAATGTTTTGAGCACTAATTGCATTTGCTAACATTCTGTAGGTTTCTGGATCAACTGCATTTACTTTCCAAACATTATTATTCAGTGCAGTGACCTTATATTTGTCGTTTGGAACTATTTTGACTATTTGTTTAATTGTTTCGTATATATATATACGAAACAATCTCGTATATATATATATATATATATATATATATATATATATATATATATATATATATATATATATATATATATATATATATATATATATATATATATATATATATATATATATATATGTTACGGTTAAAGCCCGAAATCGGCGAATGTCCGAATTTATCAAAATGTGAACCGAAGTGTACCGAAATCCATTAATAGATTCTATATAATCGGTTCCTACGTGCGGCACGGATCCTACGTCCCTCGAAGTTGAAATCTAAAGCCCCTCGGAGGGCTAAGCGGGGGGAGCGCAGTGACCTCCCGCGTGCCCGTGAGAGTTACCGAAGCCGTTAGCCTTTACAATTCTAGAAAATCATGCTCGGTTCTACTACGAAATCATTCTAGGGTCTACTACGAAATGTTTTGGGCTGTAGTTACTGCAGATGGACGAACTCCTCTGGTTTTCATCGAACATGGAGTCAAGGTAAACCAAGAGATGTACCGCCAGAAGATCCTTACCGATGCTTTGCTACCTTGGGCACGTAAGCACTTTGGTACGAACCGTTTGACTTTCCAACAGGACTCGGAACCATCACACAAAGCGACACAGCAATTTTTACAAAATTGCGTTCCGTGGCTGATTTCATTGAAAGAATGGCCACCATATTCACCAGACTTGAATCCCATGGATTTCTCCATATGGTCCATTTTGGAGAGTAAGGTGTCCACTAAAAAATACGAAAGTGTTGATGCATTGAAGTCAGCTCTTGTTCGAGAATGATATAAAATTCCGCAAGCCCACGTACGGTCAGCATGCAATGCTTTCTATGGAATACTGAATCAAATAATCAGAGCCAAAGGAGGTTATATAGAGCAGTAACATGTTTTTCATAAAATGTAATATGTTTTCAACATATTCCACGAAATTTCAAAAAAAAAATAATCAAAATTATAAAAATTACAGCGTTTTCATTTGGTAACATTTGGTCTCAGCCACCCTGTATATATATATATATATATATATATATATATATATATATATATATATATATATATATATATATATAAAGGATCTCCTTGCTGCCACAGCTATTCAAACTAATGTGGACGTGGTATTGGTGAGTGAATCAAGCCGACGGAAACTACAGGGAGGAAACTGGAAAGTAGACCTGAACGGTGATGTAGCACTTATTATATGATCCAAAGAGATTGCCACCACTAGTTTCGATGCTATAAAAGGAGTTGTCTAGGTGGATTTAGACGATCTTATTATTATGATTTGCTATTTTTCACGCAATAAACCGGTGAAGAGTTTGCCCAAAGGCTGAACTTGGCTTGATTATTCGGAGTCTGAATAAAGATGTAATCGTTGCAGGTGATTTCAACTCAAAGTTCCCATTATGGGGAGGTGAAATACTGGACAACAGAGGACAAATGCTCGCAGACTGGGCCGCTTCCTGCAATCTTAATAGTTTAAATGTAGGGCAGATATCAACCTATGAAAGAGGCTCATTTCTCGATGTAACTTTTGGTACCGAAAGAATTGTTAACCTGCTTTCTAGTAAAAGTTCTAGATAATGAAAGTTTTAGTGATCATCGCTATATTATGTCCGAAGTGATTAGAAATCAGTCAAATAGGAGAGTAGAGCAGAATAAAATTACAAATAGAAGCTGGCGCATAGAGGAATCCAAACAAGAAAGTTTTCACAGTGCAATTCAGCGTCACCTGGATCCATGTCGTATTACAACGCCAGCGCAACTAGTAGATGCGACTAGGAAGACATGTGAGGAGGTACTATACAGACTGGCATACGAGGCAGGAAAGTAGGCGTGTACTGGAGAACATTGGAAATTGCAGAACTGTGCAGATGTTGCAACTACGCTAGAAGAAAAATATTGCGAGAGAACCGGCGTACCCGTGGTCATGTGGATACATCTATCCAACAGGAATTTAAATGTGCAAGGAAGAACATAAGAACGACTATACTGAAATCAAAGAAGAATTGCTGGCAAAAGCTATGCAGCAGGATAGAAGAAGATACATTTAGCCGAATGGTGTCCACCATTACTGCAGAATCTGTCACCACCATAGTTAAGTAGCTTTTCCCGTTTCACGAGCGAGCAAACTATAAGTCCATACAACCACAAGCATTTCTACCATTCACTAGGGCAGAACTAGAGACTGCATGGAGAAAGCTAAAGATGAAGAAAAGTGCAGGACGTCCACCCAAAAATAATCTCGGATGTTATAAACCAGGCGTTTAAGAATGGAGACTTTCCACGCATCTGGAAGATAGCTAAACTTGTGTTACTTAAAAAGGAGGGAAAGCTGGATGTGGTGCGTGCGTCATATAGACCACTCTGCCAGTTGGACACCTTCAGGAAACTATATGAGCACCTACTGCGTCACAGATTAATAGAAGAAGTCAACAAAACTGATGGGCTTGCAGAGAACCAGTTCGGGTTTCGAGCGGGTTGTTCTACAGTATAGATGACGGAAAACACACACGGTGTGTCCCAGTAGTAATTACCCTAGACGTACGGAATGCATTCAACAGCGCAGCTTGGGAATTAATCCAGAAAAGGCTTGAGGAATGTCAAGTAAGCCTGAGTCTTCTGAGTCTCCAGAGCAATCTGAGTGAACGAGAAATCATTGTCGAATCAGCGGGCGTAGCTACTCTGATGTAGGTTACGATTGGTGTACCACAAGGTTTGGGCTTAGGACCACAGCTCTAGAATATTCTATATGACGGTATTCTCAAAATTCCGTTGCCCGAGGACTCCAAGCTAGTGGGATATGCCGATGACTTGGCACTTATTGTATCAGCGAGATATGAACAACAAATTGTAGTGCGAGTAGAAGCCGCAGTCGAAGCCATCTCCAAGTGGCTCTGCACTTATCGGTTGCAGTTGGCACCGGAAAAGAGATCCGATCATTGGACACTGCAAAGGCCCGTGATCAACTGGAACCAGTCCAACGAACTATTTCACTCCGGGTATGTAGTGCTTATAGCACAATCTCGAAAGAAGCAGCCTTCGTACTATCAAGCATGCCACCTATGACGTTAATGGCCAAACATAGAGTCACAGTACTCAGTGGGACTCCTGAGGAAGACGCCAAACAAGAAATGCTGAAACAATGGCAGAAACGATGGCAAAGTGCAGACACTGCGTCGTGGACGGAGCGTAAGCATGGTGAAATCAATTTTCACCAAACGCAATTCCTATCCGGCCATGGCTGTTTTAACAGCTATTTCTTTAAAAAGCATATTAAAGAGAGGCCGTTTCTACTGTGAGGTTGTTTCTACTGTGATGAACAAGATACACCAGAACATACTAGTTTTCACTGTGAACGGTGGAAGCGGGGGCGTCGTGAGTGAACTGATAAAGAAGGTCAGCTGTCAACGGAAAATATTATCCCTAAGATGCTGTCGGACGAGCGAAATTGTAAAACCATCAATGCCATGAAAATGATAATATTACATCAAACAATGACAACATGAAGCTAACAACATAAATTGATAAGATCATAGATATCCAACGCCTGAAATTATGCAGATTTTGCGATCCCGGTCGTGTGGAGGAGCGGAGGGTGGGGTTTTAGTCGGTAAGAGCCCGGCACAGCGCCCATGAGGGTTTCCTCCCCTTCGACAAAAAAAATAATATCTATATATATTTATATATATATATATATATATATATATATATATATATATATATATATATATATATATATATATATATATATATACATATAGATGGAACTAAAGAAGTTTTACTTCAGTCGTGTGGTCTAAAGCACATTTCTTTTTGTTTATTTAACGACTTTTACAGGCCTGTACCGAGGCAACAATCTGATTCTTTCGGTTTTGATCACGAGCCAGCTCTTCATACTATTGCAAGCAATAAGAAGATGCCAGATCGCTATCTTCACCGTAGAGCTACTACTCACCGACAGCAACTACTTCGCCTACCGAAATAGGTATAGGCCTCTTCGCCCAGCGTACTCGCTATCATTTGATTTCATGCAAGATATCAGGAATTTGCATTTAATTCCTCTTCTTGTGAATGAACTCGGTATGTGCCAACAACGTCGCGTTTTAGGCCATAAATCACACGCATGATTCTTCTCTCGAAGGTTACAAGCCATCTTTCGTGCTCATCCATCAAGGTCTAACTCTCACATCCATACATGACAACGGGTTTGATCAACAATCTGTACAATTTCAGCTTTTCCGTATCTGCAAGATAAATTGATATCTGTCAGAAGTGGACGTAAATTTATAAAGACCGATTGTCAGCGGCAAGCCGAAACTTGATATCGTCTCCCACACTAATATCGTGAGTAATGAGAGATCCAAGATACTTAAATCTCATCACTCCTTCAAACGTGTGGTTACCACTACTGAAATCAATTACGTCTTGGTCTCGAAAACCAGAGATCAGATATTTGGTTTTGGACTCGTTGATTTTGAGACCAACGGAAGCTGAAAACTGTTACAATGGATCAAGTATCTCTTTCACTCCGTTGCCATTTAATCCAATCACACAGATATCATCTACATATGAAAAAAAATAATTGGATTATCGGAATAAGATATTGTCTTGAAATGTTTCACTTCAACGTTGGATGTGAATCTCGTTGTCGAACACCAGAAGAAATTGCAAAAATTCTCGATAGACTGTTCTCATTTTACACAGATGTACGTGTTTGTTTGGTATTCCTAAATATTCAAGCGCATACCATAGCCTCTCTCGATGGATCGAGTCGTAGGCTTGCTTGAAATCTAAGAATACCTGATGTACAACACGAGATGTTTCGTAATACTTGAAAAGAATCATCAGTGGCGAAAAACTTGATGAGTGACTGATCTATTTGGATGGCATCCTCCTTGGTAGTCACTACCAGAGAAGTAATATAATGTAAGACAGTAACTTGTATGATGTGCTAAGGAGAGTGCTATACCTGTGTGATAATTCTCGCACTTCAAGCGGTCACCCTTCTCGAATATTGGTATAACACAGCCATTTCCCATTCTTCAGGGATAACAGTATTTCGCCATATTAGTCGTCGAAATTACAATTCCACAACTAGCCCTCCCAAAATATCAAGAGCTCTGAATTAAAGCAACTCCTGGTGAACGATTTTTCTTTTTGAATTCCTCATAGAATGGTCATCTCTGCGGTCTGTATTAAGTGGAACTTTAAATAGGTTAGAAAAATATTTACGCCATGTATCGAGTACCGCATCGACGTTAACACAGAGGTTTCCATCATGGTCCCGAATTGCAGTTGACCTAGATCTAAAGGTATATGGTGAAATTCGATGATTCCTTTAAAGAAAATACGCTAATTGCGCTCATTGCTGAGTTGTTGTACTCTTAAGAACTTAGCCTTCCACCGTCACCCATCACCAATCTAATATCGTCCTCTTGTATAGGGCCCATCAGATTATCCAAATGAGTCTTTATCTAGGGGTTGGCTTACATCAGTGAACAAAGCTTACATATTCGATTATCAACTCTGAAAGTCCAGTACAGCCTTTTTCAACTATGGACCAAGGAGAAATCCAACTCCAAGATTTCCGAGGTCATCTCCACTGTGTAGCAATGTATGGCCTTGCGACACATTGTCTCCACTTTTGGGCCATCGAGTTTCTTGGATCGCTATGAGTACCAGCCGATATCATACATATGATAAGACCGTTCAAAGCGTTAGATTTTCTTAGTCACCGATCCTCAATCTCGTTTCCGGGTTTTGACTGTATCCGATTTTTTTCGATTGTTGACATTTTTATTTATTGTTTTTTACTGAAGCGGGTCGTCAGCGCAGCGATCCAACCAGATTTAGTCTCCTCGTAAGACAAGCTCTGGATACTGTGGTGGTATTCTATGGGTTTCATGTTTCGTTCGAAATATTTACGAAACATGGATAACATAAAGGGTCCGCCATCTAAAGTTTTTTTTTGCAACTAGTGCTTATTTCGTGAATGGTAACACTTAGCTCATGTCTGATTTGACAGATAATTAGTTTTATCCTTCCGCTGAACTAATATGGTTGTGTATACGCTTGAACAACGCTGGGAAATATTGCGACATTACTTTGAAAATCATGGTAATGTTGCAGAATGTGTACGATAATTGCGTACGGATTTTGGAAGAAGAGAAGCACCGTCAGCTCCCTATGTTCGTTATCTTGTGAAAAAAGTGAAAGAAACTGGCATCCTCATCGATAAACCAAAGCGTGAAAAGCCAAAAACAGTACGTACACCCGAGAATATTGATACTGTGGCAGAAAGGGTGCGTGATGCGCCATCAACATCAATTCACCGTCGTTCTCAACAATTGAACATTTCGGAGACATCATTGAGACGAATTTTGCATAAAGACCTTGGTATGACGCCATACAAAGTCCAATTGGTTCAGGAATTGAGGCCAACTGACCATCCAATGCGTTTTCGCTTCGCTGAGTGGGCCTGCGATCGACTTACAGAAGATGCCGATTTTGCCAAAAAAATCATCTTTTCGGATGGAGCTCAGTTTGATCTTGGCGGGTATGTAAACAAGCAAAATTGTCGCATTTGGGGCACGGAAAACCCACACGCATACATTGAAAAGCCGGTACACCCAAAACGAGTCACTGTTTGGTGCGGATTTTGGTGCAGAGGCATAATTGGGCCATTTTTCTTCGAAAATGAGCAAGGAGTGGCCGTTACAGTCAATGACGATCGCTATCGGGCCATGTTGAACGAATTTTTGTTCACAAAAATTGAAGAGGAGGATATTGGCAACATTTGGTTTCAACATGACGGCGCTACCTGCCACACAGCTGAAGCTACACTCGATGTTTTGCGCCCTGTTTTTGAAGATCGCATTATCAGCCGCAGAGCTGATGTCGTTTGGCCACCTCGGAGCTGCGATTTGACACCGTTGGACTATTATTTGTGGGGTGCCCTCAAAGATAAGTGTTACGCCGACAAGCCAGAGACAATTGACGCTTTAAAGGACAATATTCGTGAAGCCATTGGTGAAATACAGCTGCACACAATCGATAATGTGCTTAAAAATTGGACCGATCGTGTAGGCTACTGCATGGCCAGCCGAGACAGCTATTTGATCCCCCACCTATATACAGGGCTTAGATATAATGGATTAAAGTACTGACCCTCACCCAGACACTGGTGTGCTTAATCCATTAAATCAACTACGATTTCGTTCTCAGCAATTGTATAACTGCATATAAAGTGTTCAATATACCACGAATTTCTTCATTTACGTGTTGATAAATACGTTGTCCCTAAATTACGGCAAGATTTTTTATTTCTTCTTGAATGGTTTGGATACTTGGATCCTAATGTACCACGAAGCTTTAACTATATCTCGTAGCACTTTGTTTTGCAAAGTTTGTATTATTTTGGTGTTGGTTTTTTTTTGTGCAGCCCCAGAGCTGTATTTCATAAGTCCAAACATGCTTTAGAACCTGTTGATAAAATAGTAATTTATTTTCGGTTGACAAGTCCGAATTTTTCCCGAGCAGCCAATACGTTTTGCGGTATTTGATATTAAGGTCATCTCGTTTCTTTTTCACGTGCTCGTTCCATCTGGGCCTGGTATCTAAGGTTATCCATAGATATTATTATTTAGCGTTTTTTGCATACAAAACGTCATATTTTTGTTTTATTTTTACTTTTGATTGGCACTTGAAGTTCTATTTTTTTCCCCTAACTGCTTAAACAATTCTCAATTTGTTTTGTTGTTTGTAAGCTGAGGTGAATTTCAGATATTAGAATGATCAGATATTAAATTTTTGTCATTTTGTAAGAAGGTCTGAGATTTTGTTAGAATCAGTTGTTGAGCTTCACTGTTGATATGTTGCAGTAATCTTATGTCATGATTGATTGCGCAATCAATGGCTGCGTGGAACAATGAAACGATTTGATTGTTAAGTGCAGCCTCAGAGTATGATACCATACGTCCAAATTGGTTTAATTATCGATTCGTAGATCAGGCGTTTACAGTACAGGCTAAGTCTATTAGCCAGGAGATCTCGTGTTGTTTTACTTTAATTTGCTCTGCGCTTTTTGTCTAACGCAATTCTTGTGCCGCAACTGATGTACTGATTTAAGCTCGTTTACCTTTATCTTCCAATTCCTATATCGTCCATTGACTGAATTTATCGAGTGATTCCTATAAGTATTCAACTGCTTGGTTCTGCGGTTCGCTTGATGCCAATTCTGCTATATGGTCAGAAAAAGTACTGATGAAGGTTAGTTCCGATTTGGACAGGCCCTCATATACTACTCTGTGGGAGCTCTGCTATGCCTGGGTTAAAATTGGAGTATGTTTCTTCATGTGAAAATCTAAATTTTTGTTTAGAACGATACGACTCGAGCAATTGTCAGTAATTGTGTGACATTATTTTACTTAGTGTGTAGATAAGACCCTCTAGATAACACACTCTATCCCAAACAGTATGTTTGACTTTGTAGTCTCCTCCTGGATCTGGATAGACTAAAACCTCGATCTGCGTCGTTAATTGGGACCCAAAAAAGACGACGCAAATCAAAACGACGCAAATCGAAATTAATTTTCCTATATATAAATATTTTCCTAATTAGTACTAAAATAAAATATTTTCTTGTATCAAAAACTATTTTTATTTCAGTCATATGTACATAATGCATAAACCAACATAAATAAAATATAATATATTTATAAATTCATTAAATTTTATATTAATTCATTAAATATTTAAAAAAATTACATAAAAATTCATTAAATAAAAATGCTTTACATTGCACAAGAATTATAATTTATAAGGTATATTATTATTTTAATTCTAGTTCGATGAACATGACGATTCTAAATCGATAACTATTTCTGTAGACTGATTTGGTTCTTGTACTGACTTAATTAAAAAGTTGTCCAATGTTTGCTGCACTTTTGCCGCTTTTTATTCTTGATAAATTTCTTTGTAGCAATTGATAGCGTTATCTATAGATCTTGTCACTTTTAAACTTCGATTTTCGTCCGGGTCATTATCTACAAAAATTTCCTTTGCCTGTGAAATAAGTTGCATCGCTTTCGAAATACAACCAGCCGTTAACTGTTTTTCTTCTGGAACCACATCAGGTATATTAATATCGTCCACCAAACAACGTTCAACATTTAAAGAAAGCAAATCTTCATTATTAAGCTCTTCATCGTGTGACAGCAATATCTCATTAACCCTAATCAGGATAGGTTGAGTCTCGGAGACTCATTGTAAGTTTTATTTACAAAAAACTAGCTGTATACAATTTTTCACATAAAGTAGGGCATATGTATTTTGTTTACATAATATTCTTGATTAAGAAAATTACAACAACATTATTTTACACGCAACGGTAAAAGTCCTGTTACACTATTTTTAAAATTAAAACTAATCCGTATGCGATGAGTCTTATAGACTCACTATAACCATTTTATAACAAATTAAAACAAAACGTTACTTTTTATGTAGTAATGAACGGTTAATTTACAAAATAAATAAAAATAATATTATAAATAGTTTCCTAGTTTATTGTGCACGTGCATAAATACAGTAAAATTTATTATTTGATAACTCTCAAGGTATAGTCGACGACAGGTGAGCTGTAAAATATTAGTTTTGATTTGGTCAGTGAGTACAATATTCTAAAACAATTTTAGTGACAATATTTAGTGATTTAGTGTGACGCGAAACTTCTTCTTTTTTGTGTTTGTTATATATTGGCATACGTATAAACTAAACGGGATTTCATCAGGTGCGAACTATAGTACAAGGTAAGAACTAAGAAGTTTTGTTTGAGTTGTTGTAATATGATTTTAGCGTTTTATATTGGTCGTAAGTATGGAAAGAAATCGAAAACGAGTGTGGACGGAGGAAGAAGTTCGAGCTGCTTTAGAGGCAAGTGACGATGATACCCAGGATATGAATTTGGTAAACATCGAGTCATCTGATAGCGAAGTAGACGCGTTAGAAACCGATTCAGATGTCAATGACGAACAGGAAGTTTCTGAATCCGAAGCAACGACGAGTGTTCATACACCAAATATCGATCCAACCTACTTTACCGCAAAAGTTGGCACACAATGGCAAAATTCTCATTTGCCGCAAAGAAGAACACCGTCTTGCTACATAATTAGAGGTGGAGGTAATAAGGTTAAACTTCCCCCTGGGAAACATGTGGATTCGGCATTGGATGCTTTTTCACTCTTCATCAATGATCAAGTTATTGATATTATAGTCAATTCTACTAACTTGTATGCCTATGAAAAACGCGCAATAAATTGGAAATTGACCGACCATGTGGAAATACGTTGTTTCATCGGATTACTGATCAATACGGGGGTAAATAAACAGGGTATATCGGAAGCTGAGGAATTTTGGCACCCACTATTTGGGAATATTTTATTCAAATCGAGCATGTCTTGCAACCGATTAAAGTTATTGTGCAAATACATTCGATTTGACGATAAAGCAACACGTACAGCCCGAAGAAATCGGGACAAATTTGCTCCATTTCGAGAAATATGGGATATTGTTAACAATAATTTTTTAAAGTACTATATCCCAGGTGAAAACCTAACAATCGATGAACAGTTGGTACCCTACCGAGGAAGAGTCTCTTTTAGACAATACATACCATCAAAGCCGGATAAATACGGCATGAAAATTTGGTGGATCTGCGACAGCTCTACAAGCTATCCTTTGAAGGGAATTCCTTATTTAGGAAAAGAAGGTAACCAGAGAGCAGTTAATCTGGCGTCTACTGTGGTACAGCAATTGTGCGCTCCATTCCACGGTTCTCATAGGAATGTCACATTTGACAATTTTTTTACCAGCATGGAGCTAGCCCAACATTTAACAAGTGTAGGTTTGACTTGTGTTGGAACTCTGCGCCGAAACAAAACTTATATACCAAATAATTTTCTTCCCAACCATCATCGGACTGTAGAATCAAACGTTTTTGGTTTCAGGAAAACAATGAGTTTGGTAAGCTATGTTCCAAAAAAGAATCGTGCTGTATTATTATTATCTACTATGCATTTTGACGTTAAGGTCGATGAAAATAATAGAAACAAATCTGAGATTAATTTATACTACAATAGTACAAAAGGTGGAGTCGACACTCTGGACCAGATGTGTCATTCTTTTACTGTGAAAAGAAAAACATACCGTTGGCCCATGGTTCAATTCTTTAATATGTTGGATGTGGCAGGAATAGCATCTAAGGTGATTTGGACAACTTTGTATCCTGAATGGAACGTCACGAAAGAAAATAACCGTCGCAAACTATTCTTGCAAGAATTAGTGCAAGATTTGGTTGTACCAAATATTCAACGACGTAGTACTGCACGTCTGTCTAAACTAACTAAAGGAATTGTTCAACATGTATTATCCGGCACCAGTTCGGATCAAAATATTGAAATTTCGCATAAAACTAAAGATGCCATTTTAAAAAAACGTAGATGCTATATTTGTCCTCCTGGAATTGGACGTATGAATAAACAAATATGCAGCAGCTGCTCGCAAAATGTCTGTACTGATCACTCAGATAAAGTCGTTATCTGCAATAAGTGCATCAATTAGTAGTTTTTTTTTGTTAATTTTGTATGTTAAGTGAATGTATAATTGAATTGCTATAATAAATACTGAATTATTTTAAAAAGTTGACGTGATTTTTATTATTTTTGCCAAATTTATGCAAAATACTGTATATGAGTCCGACAGACTCATCGCATCCTTTTTAGTAAGAAAAATTACCCATACTGATTAGGGTTAATATCATCTTCCTCCATGCCTTCAAAGTTTGCTTCTCTAGCTAACTCAGCAACTTCTCTACGAACGGTTGGTACAATATCAACTTCTGAATCTTTATATACGGTTTCTGGCCATAGAGGACGCCAAACTCCATTCATGCATGTTTTTTTTACTTCCATCCATGAATGGTTTATATTTTCAATAGTCATCAAGATGTTATAATTTTTCCAAAACTGTTTCATTGAGGGCATATCATCCCCATCAGTTGATGATATAAGCTGACTAAACGTTCGTCGTAGATAATAACATTTAAAATTTGATATGACACCTTGATCCATCGGTTGTATGATTGATGTCGTGTTTGGTGGCATAAAAACAAATTTCACATTTTCTGAAATATCGTCTAGATAAATTGGGTGTGCTGGAGCATTGTCTACCAATATCAACATTTTAAAATCAATATTTTGAGTACGACAATAAGTTTTCAACTCGGGGACAGCGCAATTTTCTGCCCAATCTTTAAATAGAGCTGCAGTCATCCACGCTTTTTTATTCGAACGCCAATAGACCGGAAGAGCACTTTTATCCACATGTTTAAAAGCCCTTGGATTTTCAGAGTGGTGAATCAGAAAAGGCTTAAATTTGAAGTCACCTTCTGCATTTCCTCCTAGGAGAAGTGTAAGCCGATCTTTACTTACTTTATATCCAGGGCAAGACTTTTCAGTTTTGGAAATGAACGTTCTTCCTGGTAGCCGTTTCCAATAAGGGCCAGTTTCGTCGACATTTAGTACTTGCTTCGAAGAATAACCACCTTCTTCAATAGTCGCTTTAATTTCTATTTTAAATTTATTTGCAGCTGCAATATCTGCACTGGCAGATTCTCCTTTCAAAGCAACATTATTTTGCTCTACTTTTGAAACGTTCGAACCAACCTTGACTGGCTTCAAATTTTTCTGTTTTTTTCCGCTAGATGATGGCGTATCCTTTTGAATATCGTTAAAAATACTTAACGCTTTGTTTGGAATCACCATTTTGCTAAGTGGCATCCGGCGCTGATTTTGGCTCTCTATCCAAATACTAAGGAGAGACTCCATTTTAACCATAAATGAACTTCTTACTTTGGTACTAGTTTGTTTTGATTGCAATGATGTAGTGGCTTTAGCAAACTCTCTTATTTGCTCAGCATCTCTATTACAAATTGTTCTGACTGTTGTAGGAGCTAAACTAAGATTTCTGGAAATTTCAACAGCCTTTTCCCCAGATTTAAAACGTTTTAACACTTCTAATTTCAGTTCCAAACTAATTTGTTTGCGCTTTTGACTCATTTTTTATGGCTTCTATTATTTTTTAAACAACACTTTTAATTTAAATAACCAAAACCAACACTTTTAATTTACTTAACCAACAACAACACTTTTAATTTATTTAATCAACACTTTTAATTTACTCTTGAGAGAGAACGACTATGTTATTTTATTTAATATTGCAAATTATAAAAAACTTACTGTGAATTACTATAAGCTTGTACATAAAGATTAAACTATAGAATTAAATGGGAAATCCCCTTTATATAAAATAAAAGCAACGCAAATAAAAAAATTTACGACGCACTATAAATCACGAAAATTTAAGAACGACGCAACTTCAAAAACGACGCAAATCGAGGTTTTAGTGTATCTTGAATCATACACTTGATTAACATTCAACTAGTAGTTGCAAGTTTCATTTGAAAACTTTATTAAACTCGAAAGATCTATATAAAGTTACATAGATAGATCAACACCTTCTGTACCCCAACAGTAGGTCAAACTGCCTCCCATTTTACAAAACTTTGGACTTGGAGCTGTTCCCAATCTTTTTGTATTTGATCACAATATACCGAAGCATTAACTGTCAAACGAACTGTCATATTCTCCTCACATTTATTATCACGTATAAGTATACTCTGACAATAAAGTCAGGAGTATAGTGGCCTAGGGTAACCAAGTTGCCACAAATTGTGAACAGTAGTAAGATACACGTTAGGTAGTGAGTCAGACTAAAGCATGATGCTAAATAACTGGACCTGGCTAAAGTATCAATTATACTTATAATTATAACAAACTAAAGATCATTCGAGTCAAAGATCAACCGGAATGAGGACTCAGGATCAAAAGTAAAACCACTTGTACATCGAAAGTATTGACTGTGTTTCAACGATAAGCAATGAAAAATAATACAAACCTATGGCTTTTAAGAGCAGTATAGTTTTTGTCGCCAATTGTAGATTAATGGTTAAGAGAGTTTCTCATCACGCCGCGGTCTCGATTATTGTAGTTTTTATAACGACATGATTATCATGGAATGTGCAAACGACAGAACTCTATATTCGTGAACGGAAGCTTAATTGGAGTTTATACCACTGAGAAGTTTACCTTTAGACCTACAGGGGTGGCAGTTGTTGATCCTGTTCCGATTCAAGAACCTTCATTTCTACAGTAGCTGAAAAACCAAAAACTCGGATCTGTAATACACGCATTAAGTGGTGAGTAGTAAAGCACGAAGCTAAATAGCTAGATCGGACTACAGAGTCAACGGTAGCCTGACAACAAGCAAATGTTTAAATCATTGGAGATATTGTAAGGTCATCCTCGTAGAACATTATCGATATAGAAACCTACAAGTGTTTACTTACTATACATTTCGGTTATCTCACCGTCACCTTTGACCGAAATATCTTATCTGGAACCTCTTAACCATTTGGAAAGACTTTGAGCTATTCATACCACAGCCATAACAGAAATTGAGAGGTGGTCTACTGACATTTCATCTCTCGATCAGAAGATGTACAGCACTTACAGCAAATCAAATCCAAAATAAAACAATTATTACAGCACAGTTTGGGCACTAAATATAGACGAAGGTGTATAGGATCATATAACTGCCCAGGCTCTCTCGGACACTATGGGCTCCAAACACCTATTTGCGAATTTATTTAGAGTATAACCAAAAAGTATAAACAAATCCTACCTCTCTTATAACGCCACTGGTTTTCTGGCGGCATTAGTCTTCAGTTTCGCCGTATATCTAAACGCGACAGGTAATTTTAAAACTTGTGTGCCATCCAGATTATAATTGCAATACTTATCGATAGTAACAGCTTACCACTTCGATGATTTGTACAATTCCTGAGACTGTCCGCCCTATATAAAGAACTGAGTCGTCTTGACCTCCTACTTTTGACATGTCTTTAAATCAAATTATGTTTTACCTCAAAACGATTCAATGATACAATTTGTTGTTGTTTTGGAAAATTAGTTTTTCTTTTTCGTCTTCGACGACATGTGTGCTATCAAAAATACAGTTAAGATAAAATGTTGGTCGCATATAAATCGTCTTACTCTAGATATGATTATAAAGGCTCGGCGCCAAATTTGTCTTAATCAATAAAAATATGTTCGGAGCGTTTTGCTATTACATATTTTATTGGTGTATGCGTGTAGCACATCATATATGTGTACGAATATATGGCAAAAATTGAAATCTTATGTAGAAAATTATGTTTATGGTAATTGAGACAGTAAAATTGTTAAAAATTTATAACCGAAATGGCAGTGTTTTTATAGCAATCATATAATAGGCGACTACACGATGCTGTGTGTTGGACCTTATATGCTGAAGTGTTTTTTACTTTACCATATAATCATGTGCGCCACTGTGCTATTTCATTATACAGAGGTTGAATGAAAATTACGGAGATGGATTACTGTATGTGTGTATTCGAATGAATGGCTTTTGGGAGAGTGCTTCTGGAATTAGTCAATGATATCTCCGTTCGTATTTAACGGGACGCGACGAAAATGTCTAAACATGGAGAATGATTTTTTTTTTATAGTGTTATCCGTCACTCAGGCTATATTGGCCCATTGTGACATCCCACTATATTACTTTACGTTCCGGCTATCTGCACATGCCTACTTATAGTACTGACATATGGAAGATGGGACATGTGAGATGAGTTCATTCACAATGCCCAAACGATCGATGGTGAAAAACTCTTTTCGCATCCTGTTCCTGTCGGAATTCAAACCCGGTACTTCCCAGTTATAAATGGCAGAAAGCTTCAAAAATTAATTGATGACGTCACAATTCTAAAACAGATACCGCTCATAGTTTCCAGATGAGTAATTCAGGTTCAAACGGTTCATCAGTTGCATATATTATATTACATTATATTCACAGACTTGGGTTGCTTGATTGAAGAAAATCTCAACCCGTATATGCATGTGGTACAGACACGGAAAGCAAACACAAATGTGAATCTTATATCTTCATATTGGCATATAATTCTCATCCAAATTTCTAATATTATACCATTTCTTTCCCCTTCTCGGCAACGTCAAAAAAACCTTTACAGTTTGAACAATCTGACATATCGTCGATTCCTGACATATCGGGCAGAGCAATGATCGGAATAACATATATTGAATCAGCTACAACTGATTCGTCGCCAGAGTCTGCCATGCATCTATCTATGGTCAGCAGAAATATTTAACGAATCATATAATAGGCATTCAACCATAACCTTTGATCTGACAGTAAAAAGCTTTCTTAAATTTTGGTTTATGCAAAAAGAGGAAACTAAATGTTTGAACCCTTAAAAAGAGATGGGTGATGGTTTGAGACACGTAACACCTAGAGGAATAAACTGTCAAATAACTGATCGGTGCCTTCACTGGAGACAGGAAGATCATCATGGAGTAAACCTGGCTGGTGTAGTGAAACTGTCTCAACCGCTGTTTAATTGTGAGTGCTGTGTTAAACAGTCGAGATCGGGTACATCAAAGACTCACACTCAGAGTGGCAGCATGCTATTATAGGTAGCGCCTATTATTATAAAAAACTACTGCCTGAAGAAGAACTGAATCTCCGTAAAGCACGTGAAACGAACTTGGGCGGTATTAATTGGATATGAGTGAGACTCCTCCCAGAAGAATACTAATCTATGTGAAATTTTTCATATAGCCAGAGCTTCGGTGTGGTGGTAATACATCGGTAAGGCTCGCTTGGGGTGGGCTGTTCTAAAGATGACTGGGAAGGAATAACAGGAACTAACTTACCATCATAAATTGTGATCACACTTACCCCCTCAATCCATCTTAACAACTCTAGTTTCTCATCTTGTACAATGAAGTTAACAGAAATAAAGAGAAGTGATTGTCCTGAGTTGTTAGTGACAAAAAAACTATATTTAGCAGATCCGTCGATAAGCAACGTATATAAATGTCGCCACTTTCCTAAAACTGCCACACAAGTTTCATCAACTGTGGCAATGAAGACGTATATATATGAATATTATTTATTAAAGCTTCACCACGAACTTCGGTAGTCAAATTGCATAGTTGGAATACATTTTCATCATCTTCTCCCAACCCTTAACATGACATTCCCTTATATATTCACTACGATATAAAAATAGTCATGCCAGTCTCGTTAATCAAAATCAATCTAATCATGGAATGGTACAATTGAGCTTTTTTGCCATACTATCTATCAATATAGTTAAAGTTTTTCTAAGGTTCAAGAGAGGACATAGTTTAGAGATTAGTTGTAATTCAAATTTTCTTCATTGAGTTGTATTAGCTCCAAGGCCATAGTATCGCCAAGGGACACGCGTTACCAAAGGATTGTCTGGCGTACGGATCAATCTCATCCCACTCGGCATTTTGAGCTTTCCACGGTCACATATGGTCTTCTTCATTTCTAGCCACGAGAGCGTTAAACGGTTCATAGTCGATACAAATCACCAAAGGTATCTAGAGCTATAGCCAAGGACATCTACGTAGATGAGCTGATGATCGGCGCTGATAGTGAAGAGGAAGCGCAAGGATTAATAGAAAAAATCGATTAGCTATGGATTCCATCTGAGAAAATGGAAGGCCAACGATACTTCAATACAGTCATTCGCACATGTAGAGCTTCATAACTCCTAGAATAAGAGCATTCAAGAACGCGATAACGAATTGGCCAATCCTACGAAAGTACTAGGCATACATTGGAATTCTAAAGTCGATACATTCATATTTTTCACGAAGGTTACTGATACCATCCAATCAACAAAAAGAACAGCCTACTCCGAAGCAAGCCAATTGTTCGATCCTCTCGGTTGGGTATCGCCAGTAGTAGTAAGCTTTAAAATATTTATTCAATATCTTTAGGAAGAAAACTTAAATTGGGATGATCCACTACCACGTGATAAACAAGAGCTCTGGAACAAATTAAGGTACAGTTTAAAGTCAATTAAAACTATCTCAATCCCAAGATTCATCCAGACGACCAGATCTTCCAAAATCGACTTACATGGATTTTGCGACGCCAGTCAAACCTAACGACCATTCTAAGGATCACATCAAACTTATAACATGAAAAACGAAGGTAGTTCCAACTAAACAACTAACGCTTTCACGGCTAGAACTGTGCGCCGCAGTTTAACTAATCAATCTCATTAAGATAGTTCAAAGGGAAACGGGTCTGAATATAAACGAAGCATACACTTGGATCGACTCTCAAATCGTACTTGATAGGCTAGGAAGTCACCCTAAACGCTGGAGCACTTTTGTAGGAAATCGAACTGCTGCAATACTTTCACTATTACCACACACATTAGCACTCCTTCTAATAAACGGTTCTAGGAATTAGTACACAATTATTCCTCGTTTCGTAAGCTACAAAGAGTGATGGCTTATATTTACAGATTCATCCACAACACTTCAATACGAAGGGACAGCCGAATTAGTAGTCCTCATCTACAACGAGATGAATTATTCCGGGCATTACACGTGATTTACAAGCAAGAACCAAACCAGTTTTACCAAGATGAGGCAATCTCATTGAAAACCAAGGGAGAAGTGAGTAGGAATAGCAGCCTAAAATCACTAAATCCGTTTATTGATGAGGAAGGCATTCTATACGTGTAGTAGGTGGTTTACAGAACAGTGAAAGTCCATATTCCACGAGACACCCGATTATATTACCTCCGAAGTCACCAATCGCGATCACCCAATTAATTCTTCGAGATCTACATCTGGAAAACAAACATACTGGTACATCATTACTGTTATCAATCGTACCACAAGAATATTGGGTCCCACATGGGAAGATCAAGGCAAAGGAAGAGATTCGAAAATGCGTCACTTGCACCAAATTCAAGGCCCAATGCCAGCAGCAATTGATGGGCAGTTTGCCACGATCTAGAGTTAATCTGTCACATCCGTTCCTAAAAACCGGTGTAGATGACTCCTATTTCGATTCATCTTACCAAGGGCCGAAGACAAAAAACGTATAAAGCATATATATACTTATTTATCTGCCTCAGCATAAAGGCAGTTCATTTGGAACTGGTCACGGATTTAACTAGCAAGGCCTTTCTGGGAGCACTGAAAAGGTACTAACTTCGTTGGTACCTCAGTTCACTGAGGTTTTAAGGCTTATGGTACACCATAAGCCTTAAAACCTCAGTGAACTGAGATTTGAAACCGCAGTATTCGTAGAATTGTATCTGGTGGAATATAGTCAAGATGAAAGATCTGGATTTGAGAGAATAGATTGGTAAGAATTAAACATGGTCATTATGAATCACCGCCACCCAATCAACGATATATAAAATTTATCCATGCACCTGCAAGAGTATAAAATTGTATCCAAAATCGATCTTATCAAAAATTAAACCTAATGCCATTCGGTCTGTAAAACACTGCACGAGCGTTTGAGGGATTTACAAACGAAGTTGATCGCAATTTTGCCTTTGCATTCGTCTATTTCACGACATTCTTATTAATCCAGACTTAACCTGTTCCGTAGGTTCCACATCCAACTAGCAACAACGGGAAATATCAGACGGACTCAGACTCATTTTTTAAGATGGTATCTTAGGGCAATATGATCCGTGGGAAAGTCAGTGAATAGTCTTGGGTTTGTTGAGAGCCAAAACGTCCTTTATTTATTCCGTTAGAAGTAATTTTAAACGAGAAACGATGTGCCAATATGTGCTCTATTTTTAAGACACTCTGCACTAAGACAGTCGTCTAACATGATGAGAACCGTGTACTGCTGCAGTAAAGAGCTGGGCCGCAACACCACGATCCAGGCCATCTGCTGTTTATTCTCTCAATCACGGCAAGTTCCGGCACCAACATATGGGTTATCTTATGTTGCTAGTTGCTTTATCGAATTTACACAGCCCAAAACTAGCAGTTGTTTGATTGTCTGCTTGTCTGTCAAAACTGCTTGATTGTCCGAAAGAATATAAATCCTTGATGATGGTGGACTTGAAATTTCTCATAGATATAGATGCATCTTCTATGCAACCAAAGCAGTGTTTTATTTGATATGCATGTCCCATGCAGGTAGTCCTTAAAAGACCCAGTTGTACTAATCTAGAGCTATGTTTGCGCATTTCAGTCCTTGGCCACCATACCATGAAGGCATAGGAAAGCATGGGTCTGATAATGGTTCCGCTACCATTCTGATTGCCTATAACTTTGTTCAAAGAAAAGCTAAGTATAGGTTTGGTTTTCATTATTTGGTCTTTACATTTTTTTTTCGTTATGATTGGAAAATTATATCGGCTAAATGGTGACTACGATTCACTATTCTACTTTCGACGCTCTTTAAGGTATTTTTCATGACATCCTGCAACATCTCAGGTTCAATTTCTTCAATTTCGTGACGAATATTGTCTTCAAGATGTTGAATCGTTTGGGGCTTATTCACATAAAGAAAAAGACTGGTGCTGTTAAATCCGGAGATTTGGTTGGTCATGCTTACTCGCCATTTCGCGTAATTAGTCTTCGTCGAAAAATCTGATTCAATAATTTTATTGTTGAACAGGCTGTATGTGATGTGGCCCCATCTTGCTGAAACCATATGTGTTTTAGTCCTTGCCAGTTCCATTTCAGGCAGAAGAAAATTTCGAATCATGTCTTGGTACAGTTCGGCAGTAAGAGTAACTTCAACACCTTCGTTATTTTCAAAAAAAAAATAGGCACCAATGATGTTTCCAGCATGAATACCACACTATACAGTTGTTTTAAGTAGATGCAATGATGTTTGAACAATTAATTGAGGATTCTGTGTTCCCCAAAACCGACCGTTCTGTTTACTGACGTGGCCACTGAGATGAAAATGGGCTTCATCGCTCATTATCAATTAAGACGAAAACTCTTCAATTTCACCAGACAACCTTAGGATTGCATTGATGTACTCAACCCGTTGATAACAACCTGTATAACAAGTAGTTTAATCCTCAAACAGTACTATTAAGTTTTTGACCAAATAGCGTCTCTTCCAAGTACAATTACTCTTAGATATTGGTCCGTTGTTTCATTCAAAACACGTGACCTAGCGAATATTGTCCTTCTGGCAATGGTACTGCTACTGTTTTATTAGAAATGAGTCCTTCCATTGAGATGAATCCATTGAGACCATCGTTTCATGGCCTCAATTTATCTGTGATATTCCTGCACTTAAGCAAGAACCAAATCGATTTTCTCGTTGCACATATTACCCCTTTATACTTTGATATGCTCCACCAATGGCGTCGTAAGAGGTATTATCGATATCACTCTCAATGGCAATCAAGGCACAGAGAATTTCTTTTTTTCGTAATTGATCTATCTTACCTCCGACATAGGACGAGATTGGTTCAAGCCACCATGATATAATCAACCTAATTGAAATAGTCCTAGTAGTTTGACTGGCTTAAACCGCTTGATCTCACTGAATAATTTGAAAAGTGAAATTATTATTATATAATAGTTTGTGGCGGCTCTCAGTACAACTTTGTAACCTAATTTATGGCAACAACAATTTCAAATCGGTGTCACTTGTCATGAACTGCCAATCACACGTTAAATGGAATGAGATAATGACTATGGTTATGCCAGAAGCTTTTCAACCCACACTTAATCTATACCAATTAGATGTAAAGTGACAGATCAAAAAACTCTTGTCACGTGTGTCTCCTCTATATATACACAGCCGTACATACAAGTGTATACGTTTCTATTAGGAAATGATGGCAAATCAACTTAATAATAAATTCAAGTCATATATCTTATTTATTATCTTCATTTTGGTTACATTTGGGATATATGTACACACATATACGTATTGCTAAATATATTAGCAACAGTATGTAGTATAGTGTGTGGCCGATAAATTTATATTTTATATGGATACAAAACGGATTATGAACGACTGGCCATCAATATATTTTACGAACTTTCAACTTTTTAGTTTACACAAACAAATATAAAATAATGTACAGACAGCAGGATTAAATCATGCAGCATGGTATACCATCACCTTTACATTATGGAATGATTGATTTTTGTGAACCGCAGTACACAGCACGAACATAACATTGCGGTCTATATTATTAACCAGACTCATAAAAATTAAATGGATACATCATGATAACAACTGTCCAAATAACACAATTAAGTGCGGCAGACAATATGACCCATAAATGCTAATCACACATTCAATATATATGTACGAGTACACGAAAAGCTTGCAATCAATATTGAATGCAGTGCATAGTGTTTTTTAATCAACTGTACACATAGCATTTTCCGTCCTGCTTACACTATACATAGGACGAGACGATACAATGTTGACGAAAAGAACCGATTAATCGGCGAACATATGTTTAAATTGAAAATGGGGAAAACAAATAAAATGACAAAGATATAATGTGATGACGAAACAAAAGCTCAAGTATAGGGAAAAACAAAAAAATTTCCCCAGCTCGTATATCGTCACGAACACAGTAGGAATTATATATTTTCTTTGTTTTCCTGTTTTGCGTAAATATTGGTTATGTTGTATTCGAGCGAATGACATACAGTAGAGGGTCAATACTATAGTAAAGGGTGTCCCATCCATTTTATTAAGTATGGAACAAAATTTCATTCATAAGAATTCTAGGACTGGCTAAACAGTACTCTCTCACCGTAACGTGGGCCCCTACCTAACCAACTGGAATTTCGATCTGATCTTTCAAGTCTTGGATAGTCTCTGGATGGTGAACGTGATAGGTATTCTTACGAGTTCTATCGCGACTTCGTGGTTGTCAATTCCTATTTATGTTACGACTGATTATTCCCCCAAGACAGGGCGTCCTTTTGTATCCAAATTTCATTTGTATTCCCTTAAATGCGGGGTATGAAACACTTGCTTATTATGGGTTGGAACTGGTCCCATCACTAGTTGTGGATGCATCGGCTTCTCCATGGTAACGGGTTGATTATCTGAGCTTCAAATTTCGACAATTTTGCTTGTTGCGAGATGAAAATAAGCTTCGTCGGATAAAATAATTTTCCGGTCATTTTCTTTCAAGCATTCCACAACCGAAACCGTTGCGGATGATCATTTTGCTTCAGCTCCTGCACTAATTAAAATTTGTGTGCTCTCATACCGAGGCCTTTACGCAAAATTCTAATCACAGAACTGCGTGAAACGTTTCTCGAAACAATTTGCTCTCTCTCTCTCTCTCTCTCTCTCTCTCTAGAACGTTGATCAACATATATAAACCAGATAGATCCGTCCAAATAATCATATAAAGCTAGAACAAAAGCATGAAACGCCTTTAAAAGGCTTGAGGACATGTAGGCATGAAGAACGGACAGCGATACATCCAGATTCGTATTAGCTATACAAAAATTTAGGAAACTTAAGCCAAAATTAACCGCCCAGGTGACGCAGTGGTTAAAAATGCGGCAGTAGGAGCGGGAGGTACTGGGTTCGAATCCCGATTCGAGGCAAGATGCAAATGGGTTTTTCACCTTCGATCGTTTGGTTTGGGCGGTGCGATTGGTGTAAAAAATGTACATATATCTAGATCCCCTGTCGTGTTTAGAATCCATGGGCCGTACCATTTTCCATGTCAGTACTATAGGCGGACATGGAGCTATGCAATACTCAGATGCTGTACTACGAAAAAACTCGGACCTATAGCCGTACAAGAGTGGTATCACAACGGACCAATCGCCGGTCTAAGTGTGCGATAGCAGCCACAACAACCTAACCTTACCTAAGCCTAAATGACACAATATGACCAAAAAACACATTTCTCAAGGAGAGGCAATCCCTAGAATCCCACAGTTGAAATTGTAATTAGCACTCTCGCAGACTTGTGAGATAAATTGATATTAGATGCACATCAAACTCGCAACCTGTCCATATCCAAGATCTCCAGGGAGGTTTGGCCCCTTACTAAATCCAAACCACAATAATAATGAAATTTCTCTAAACCTAGTAGTTCTAAAACGGTTGGGAAAATGCTGAATCCCTAAATGGTTGGCTAAATCCCTTATTAGTCAACCTTCAACTGACAGATTGGCAAGTTTGTTTGTTTGTGTCTCTACCATATGTTTTGGGACAATAGTACGCCCAACTCTTGCTGATTTAAATAAATAATATCGTAAATAGATGAGCAATCACTCTAAAAATCTGTCAAGTTAAGGATGGTTGTTTGAATAATCTGACTCAGTCTCAACTCAATGAACCCAGTGTTTTGGTTCTTTATCAACCCCCTTACAACGTCAAGTCAGACCCCAACTGTTGTTAGGATTGGATTTTAAGTAAACAATAATACTTATTATAGCTTCTCTTTCATCGCGGCTTCCAGCTCCAAAATCAAGAGGTACTGACTACCTTTGACTTACTCTAATCAAGAATTTCAAGACATTAAAGAATTACCAAAGACTCGAAGATTTGTTTCAATCCACCAAGCAGTCACATGCGCGTGACTAATTTTACATAATTTAAGCAATGATTATCACTTTTCATCTAAACAAAGAACCTCGTGCCATAACACATTGGGCTACCCACCAAATGGCACAGTGGTTAAAGCTGCCGCAGTTGGAGCGGGAGGAACCGGGTTCGAATCCCGATAAGGGGAGGGATGCAAAATGGATTTTTCACCATCTGATTACGATCGGTGGTGTGAATGAACACATCTATGACCCCGTGTTGGAGTGCAGAACTCATGGGCCAACCCATCTTCCATGTCAGTACTATCAGCTGGCATAGAGCTATGCAATGTGCAGATGGTTCTACGTAAATCGAACCTAAAGCTGTACATCCTCGATTTGACTATAAGTGCGTAAGGCAGAGCGTAAATAAGCGAACCACGGAGAATTGGGTGTACCTTGAGTCCAAACATACACATTGGGCTACCGCTCTCCTGGGTGATAAATTCGACATCAAATGTCGTCCTGTAAAAAATCAGTCAGAATCTCACTGATATCAGACTCGTTTGAGAGGAACGTTTAAGCATTACTCGCCCGACTAGCTATTAGCTGCCCGCAGCCTGATAAACCCACTTGAGGCGCGAAACGAAATCTGGCGGCGATGTTCATCGTCACTGTTGAATTTACTGCATATATACAGTGCTTATCGCCGTCCTCAGTACTCTACGATTTCAATAGCTTCAAAAAACAACTCAAAAAACGCATTTTGTTATTTTTATTGGAGTGAAAAGAATAAACATTTCAGCCCAAACCGTCAGTTCCAAGTAAGTCGATATATACAATTTTATATTACGTATGTTTGTACATATTATGTTGAACGCAAACGACTATTTCAGGAAAACAGTTTTGAATGGTGACACCTCTCTCACCTATCAACAATTTTTCTGAAATGGTAATTTGCTTGCAACATTTTATACAATTTTTTGGCACTTTTTAAATTATTCTACAACACTTAATACAGTAAACCTTAAAACCTAATCATCGAAAGATTTGCTCCCTTCCAAATTTGTCCATGCACCATTCAACCGCAGTAAACACATAGAGCAGCCTCCGTTCAACTGCATCATAATGATCTTCGATCAGAATCGGATCGAGAAAATCATTTCGTGACAATTTCCGTATAGTTTCTGTTATCGAACCACCCGAAAATATTAACAGACGGGACCATGTTTTCCGACGCAGTCTAAAAGTAGAAGTGAGATATTAAAATAAAATGTTGCATTGTGTTGCGCAGCACTTTACATACATGCAACATTGATACAATGGTGCCAAAATGTCGAGGTAATCGATATATGGATTTCCAAATCCTTTACCATTGTCTAAAAGTAAAAGTCCATCGTTTCGTGTCTCATAGTGATGCCGATCTCCGTTTTGTATTAAAAAGTCGAATATAGCCGCGTCGACCAGATCCAACAGTCGCGTTTCAGCCAAAACTGATTTCAAACCACTGCAAAATTTAATAATAAACATAAATCCGTTATAAAGTTTAGAACGACGACGATAAAAATTACTCGCAGTATTTCGAATTGTATTCCCATTCGGCTTTCACGTTGTCCTTGTAGGTGCGCTGCCACGGTGATCGTTCCCGTTGAAATTTTCCCGGGACTAAAAATATTAAAACTCCTTCGACCTCGTAATTATTGTTGAGATTGCCGCATATACGTTCCGACTTGTGACAATAGTGGCATTTGCCCCAGAAACACGTTTCATTTGCTGCATCGATCATTGTCAGTTTCATATCGTCGTCGGCCAGCTGATACAATTCCCTGGCGTTGATTCTACGACCGATTACAATCGGTGTCGATCTAAAATCGAACAGGGCGCTCAAATAGAATGAAAATATTTCCGCTGTATGACGATCCTTGCCGGCGTACACGGGCCCGCGAACAATATGATCCCGGGAATACCACATCGGTTTGAAAACGATTGGCTGCTGGGAATCGCCGAGAGTGAACATAAGTTTAAGCTGTGTGCCACGATGATAGTTGCGCACTGTTGTGAGTTTTTCGTTCTGCATCGCGTACATTGTATGGCCAATGGTGTCATCGTGTTCGGGAAACACTTGGTTCGAGTCAGTCCACTGAAAAAAAATGCGTTACAATTTTCGTTTAACGGAAATTTGATGGTTCTCACCTGATTCGCTCGCGTCCAGACACTTATGACATCGCCGGTATATTTCCTCGGCGCCAAATTATTAATTATCTGTTGGGCCATTTTGTAATACCTGGGGTTTCGATTCCGATAGACGGGTTTCAGTTTTTTAACACGTTCCCGCAATAAAATCTCATAGTTTACGAAATTATTTACCATTTTAGCACTCAGCCTATTCGCACCAGTATTTTTAACGTTTGTTTTGGCATTTGGATTGACATCGGGACGTTGCTGATCATTGAGCCGCTTCAGGAAGTAGAAATTTATACTAAAAATCAACAGGAACAAGAAGACGAGTATAAACAGTATAAAAATAATTTTGATTTGTTTCATTTGTTCACGTTTTATTTTAATTTAACTACAAGATAATTAATTATTACATTTTTAAATAAATAATTTAATTTTATTAATTTTAAAATTAGACCACTAATCCCATCAATCTCATAAACATGCTCATCGTTCGAACGATTTAAAGGGACTAACATATGTTTATGACATATGTGGCAATATGGGGAAATTAGTTCATAATACTGGGACCAATAAATACAGGGAAATCCATCCACCGATAGATGGAACCCTAATTAATATAGTTTTGACACGAGTGTTGCATATAAAACAATTTAAAGCCTCGCCCAACCGTTAACTCGTTCGTTCGAACTGGTAGCACAATCGGCCCGGCCGTATAGTCGGTGATTGGTGAATTTCGTGTGTAGTCAGCTGAAACGCTGCCATCATTCAGTTTATCGCCACACAATCGTATACCATTCAACGATATATAGTCGTCGGCACAGCTGAACACTTCGGCTCCGGCTTGATGGTCCGGAACCACATTCATACCTTCCGAATCGAGATTTGTTAATTGAAAGTTATATTCCAAATCATTGATTTCGTTCGAATATGTCACGGTGCAATAGTCGGGCAGTCGTTTGATACAAATCGCGTAGTTTAAATTATTCTGAAATTAAACCAAATACTGACCAATTATTTATAAACCAATATTATGGTTTGAAACTCGACTAGAAATAAAACTAAAATATACAGGGAAATTATTTTTTTGACAGTCCAATTTTGACAATCCCTTTAGTGCTTTTGTTTATTTTCTTGACGAGTTTACGATTTTAATTAAATTTTTTGTGTTTTTCTGATTTAAAATATAAAATTATATTTGTGCAAGTGGATAATAAAGTGATCTACTAGTATATTATACATACAAAATAGCTTGCGTTCCGTTGCTGTACAATTGCTGAAATATTATCGTAGTTAAAGGTTTGTATGAAACCCGACAGCCCTGTGTAGTATTGCAGACAATTTTCGGGGGCCAAGTTCTCACGCAACTAGAAAACATATAAATAATAACATTATATCGTTTTATATACTACTCGAATGTTGGGTTTACTTGGGTTATTCGTATACTATAGATTCGGGCGTCTGTATTCGATGTGAAGGCAGACAGGTACAGTTTATTATCCACAGCCCTGTCTACGTCAATGTACACTGAAATGATAAGGTAAAAGGTCTTTATATTAGTCTTATATACGTTATTTTGTGATTTGTATATTTAACTGTGTTGTCCCGAGTTAATTCCGCATATCACAGGTACTTGTTGGTTGCGATTTTGACCAGATATGATGAATTGGTCATCTATGCAGTTTCCTTCTGTTGGGGGCTTCATCTGAAATATAAACAATTTGATAAAGTTAGGCACGCTGGTTGTCAAGTGGACCTCAATAAGATCAGTGCTTATAAATGAGGCCTTTACGCAATGCATTGTTTTCTGGCAAACACCAAGACAGGTGAAATCAAATGTCACTGAACTCTGTTAGCACCGCAATGTGGTGTCATACCCACATACTATGGCTCAGTGTATATTGTCTCTTCTGTTTTCTCCTGCCACCACAAACAATCTCGTGTCTTCTTTCAGTCTGTGTTGTTATTGAAATAGGAAGATCAATGGGACAATTCCTCTAAAAATTTGATTCTCAGATTCTCACATTCGTTAGATGCTTGGTAATTGTGAATATAAATTGTTAAGAATTTTATCCGTACGTAGATGGTCCGCGGTCTGTCGATAAAATAATAACCATTCATATCCGAAATAGTTCCAGTATTCGATCGGCAATTGGTTCGGAATTATAAAACTGTGATGAAGTGATTTTAAAATCGTCACGATTAGAAATGAAAAAACCGTCCCAATAACTCATTTTGTTGTAGGAGTCTGGTGGAAAGATTCTATGGCGTCATTACACTTTTTTTTGTGTTATCCGTCACTCAGGCTCAATTGATCAATTGGCCCATTGTGACATCCCACTTATTACTTGATGTTCCGGCTATAGATTCGATTTTACGTAGAAACCATCTGCACATTGCATAGCTCCATGCCTGCCTTATAGTACTGACATGAAAGATGAGATGGCACGCGGATTGTAAACTCATCAGGGCCTCAGATGAGTTCATTCGCATCACCGATCGCACCGCCCAAATGATCGATGGTTAAAAACCCTTTTCGCATTCTGCCCCTATCGAGTATCGGGATTCGAAACCGGTACCTCCCGCTCCAAGTCGCTGCTTTCCTTAGCCATTACACTTAGAGTACACTTTATTTAGTCATTGTTCTATTATACTCTCGTTGTAGGACGGTCCTAAGGTCAAGCAGATAAAACCAACGATAGTGTTGGTTTTATCTGCTTGACCTAAGGATGGTGCTTTACGACATCAGACCTAACAGTACAGCGTACAGATCTTGAATGTTAACATTTCGTTAGTGATAACATTCCATATAATCATACCAACGACTTTCAGATCGAGTAATCCACGATGTCGTAAATTACGGTTATGACAACGATTCTAGCAGCGTTGATAATCAATCCCACACCGGACGAACCGATGGTGTAAACCGAAGATGCTATTATAATACGCAGATGGTATGTACTTCTCTGACAAACTGCAAGAACTTAAATCATCGTAGAAAGACTAAGTGGCTTATCGTAGAGGGTTAAATAGTTAGACAACTGAAACTGAAATAAATAGTTCGTAAAAGTATCGATCAAAATTTCCAGAAAGTTTTCTTTTAGGTTTTATCTCAGATTAGGTTCACTTAGCCCTGTGGGTAGGGGCATTGATGTTTTGTAAATATTCCAAACGAAACATGAGAACAATAGAATACCACCACAGTATTCAGAGCTTGTCGTAGGAGGCGACTATATCTGGTTGGATCGCTGAGCTGACGACCCGCATTAAGTACCCAGAAACGAGATTGAGGACCGGCACGTGTAGTCGCTTTGAAAACCTGGCGCGTTTGACAGCCTTATCACATGTATGAAAGAGTATCGTTTGGAACTCGTAGCGCTCCAAGAAACTCGATTGCCTAAAAGAGAAGATCATGTGTCCCAGGGCTATACGTTGCTACACAGTGGAGATGACCTCGGAAATCTTTGAGTTGGATTTCTCATTGAGCCACAGGTAAAAACGACTGTAATGGACTTTCAGGCAATCGATAATCGATGGGTTAGCTTCACTTGCGCATGAGATTAGCCAACCTGTCAATTGTCTGTGTACATGCGCCCACTGATGTAAGCCAACCCCAAGGTAAAGACTCAATAATTTGGATAACCTGATAGGCTCTATACCTGAGCACGATGTCACATTGGTGATTGGTGAATTTAATGCTAGAGCTGCCATAAATCAGACCGACTTATGCAATAATATAGGTCCTTACTTTCGACACGAAACTGCCACCGAAAATGGGAAAAGAATGATGTACTTTGCGATCTCTCATGATCTCAAGGTGGCAAGTACATTCTTTCCTCATATAAACATCCATTTGGAAACATGGACACATCCACGTACAACATCTCGAAGCCAAATTTACCATGTGTTGATTTCTAAAGGGTGGGCTCGGGTTGTAAGGGAGGAATATAAGTGAAGGTCTGATAAATGAAGAAATGCAACGAAAATATCATGAGATTGTCAGCAATAGCATTTTGCGCTTCAATTACCAATCTGATGAAGTGAACAGTGTCTGGGAAGTATTGAAAACCTCGGCTATCACGTTCTAGCTATAGTGAAAACTACGCCATTGAAACGCCCCAAAAATGATTGGTTTGATGAGGAGTGTCGTCTTGCTGTTGCGCAACGAAATATAACCCACAATAAAGCTCAGGTTCGGTTTACAATTGCAAGAAAAAACAAAGCAGTTCTTGCTAAGAGGACAGCTAAACGCATTTGTCGGCAGAAGAAACGCGAATGGTGGAAGGCTAAGGTGTTAAGAATACAACAACTCAGCAATGAAAACAATTCGCGTGGTTTCTGTAAAGGAATCACCGAACTGCACCATACCTTAAGATCTCGGTCAACTGCCATTCGGGATCAGGATGGAAACCTCTGTGTTCACGTCGATGTGGTACTCGATGCATAACGTAAACATTTTTCTGACCATGTTAATGTTCCACATGTATCACAAGCTGTATTTGAATACCCTGAAATACACACCGCAGAGATGTTCATTGAGGATCCATCCTATGAGGAATTCACAATGGCCTTGCAGAGACTAAAGAAAAATCGTTCACCAGGGTTGATTGCATTAATTCAGAGCTCTTGATATTTTCGGAGGGCTAACTTTGTGGAACTGTCTTTTCGACCTTGTTCGACTAATATGGCGAGATGAAGTTATGCCTGAAGAATGGAAAGTGGTCGCGTTATGCCCAATATTAAAAAAAAAGGATCTTGAGAAGAATTACTCCTCTGGCGGAGGAAATTGTCGTTGACTACCAAGGAGGATTCTGTCCAAATCGGTCAATCACTGATCAAGTTTTTTCGCTACAGATGATTCTTTCCAAGTACTATGAAACATCTCGCGATGTACACCACATGTTCCTAGATTTCAAGCAGGCCTATGAATCGATCGATCGAGAGCGCTTGAATATTTAAGAATATCAAAAAATATGTACATCTGAGTAAAATGGCAGTAACGCAGTCACAATGCTGTGCAAAGATCTTGCGTTAAGTTGCTTGTGTGGTAATGAAGAGGGAGATTTTATACTCTACGGAATGGTACGGAACATTCGTCGAATAATTCGAACATCATTGAAAGAGATGGCATCGTCACACAGCATCAGTTCACAGCCGACCGTATCTATCCAAAATGAAAGCGTGATAGCTTTAGGAGCCGGAAAAGGAAGAGGTCGAAAATCCAAAGTCAAGCGGGAAAGTCTGAGATTATTGGCAGAAACGATTTACCTGGACCTTATTACAATGAGCAACGAGCAAAAGACACGTCGAGGGAAACTTCATATACTGAACGAGATTTGCAACGATTACTCCAAAATCTTCGACCACCGAGTCACTTTGAAAGATCAAAATCCTCGCATTATGGCGTGGACAATGCTGGTAGTAGGAAGGTACTCTTAGGACAGAGCTTAGTAACTGAAACGAACTGGCAATGGGACTTTAAACCAGATTTCAATCTAGAAATTATGATTTCATAATGAGGGAAGAAATTCTGCAAAGATATCAACGCCCTGACGAGAACATAGCTGACTACTTACTAAGCATGTCGAAACTGTTCTCAAAATTTTATCCACCAGTCGAGGAGCAGTATAAGGTTTATCTGTTACAGTGCAATATGATTTCGTCAATACAACATCAGTTGCTCATTTGGAGGAGTTGCACAGAAACATAGACGAGGCGAGGATGCTGGGTAATAGAGAACCTAATCCTCAGAGATTAATGCAGGTTTCAAAATCATCTATGATGTCGCTAAGGAAGCCAGCTCCAAGATGTAACGAATAAGAAGAGAAAGTTTCAGAATTACAACGAAGACCAACACCAAGATTTTGGCCTGAGGGACGTCGCGGCTTTACGTACAGGAGTGATGTTCAAGTTACTTGCTGGAATTGCAAGATGAAAGGTCATCAGCAACACCATTTCGATTGCACAAAACCACCGAAACCGAAGGTCCCGACGAAAGTGAAGGTCCCGACAATTCAGATAAGCTAGAAAACACGATCTTAGAAGAAATTAAAGTTATTAGCGCAAACCAAGAAACGCACGGGCCCGTGATAGTGAAAATGAGTAAGCGTAGAAGGAAGCTACAGGATGAATTAAAAGAGAGTTTGAAAGAGACTGGCAAAGTTGAGAACTGGTTATCGAGAACTTTTGCAATTACGTCTGGTGTTCGACAAGGAGATGAAACGGAATGAAAGAGATACTTGATCCAGTGGAACAGTTTTCAGCGTTCGTTGGTCTTAAAATCAATGAGTCCAAAACCAAATATCTAATCTCTGGTTTTAGAGACCAAGACGCAATTGATTTCAGTAGTAGTAACCACACGTTTGAAGGAGTGATGAGATTCAAGTATCTTGGATCTCACATCACTCACGGTAATAGTGTGGGCGAGGATATCAGGGTCCGCCTTGCCGCTGGCAATCGGGCTTTATACCCACAACGTCCACTTCTGAAATCAAAATGCCTTGCAAATGCGGATAAATTGAAACTTCACAGAGTGATTAGACCCGTTGTCATGTATGGATGTGAGAGTTGGACCTTGACGGATGAGTACGACAGATGGCTTCTAACATTCAAGAGAAGAATCATGCGTGTGATATATGGCCCAAAACGCGACGTTGATGACACATACCGAGTTCGTTTCAACCAAGAAATCAGGAATTGAATGCAAATTCCTGATATCGTGCATGAAATCAAAGGACAGCGAGTACGCTGGCTCGGTCATGTTCTGCGTGCCGATCCAAACCGAATGGCTCCACGGCGTAGAGAGCGACCTGACATCTAGTTGCTTGCAACAGTATAAAGAACTATCACGTGATCGAAACCGTTGGAGTCAGATTGTTGACACAGTACGGACCAACAATGGCCTATAAAAACCGTGAAAAAAAAGGTTCACAAAGCTAACCTTAGCAGGTAAAAGGAGCGTGAAATACGTTCTTGGCTTAGTAATGAACGCCGTTCTTAATAGCTTTTGTAACACTATTTAATGGCAATGATGTTCGGGTCCGATCAGAGCCAATCAAAAACCTACTTTGACCAAAGAGTCCATTATATCAACAAACAGATTCTAGCGATAGTCATAAGAGAATCAATTAAGTCCTACAACTACTTATTTAGCACAACACACCTTCGCGAAGTTGACCGCAGTCATCAATAAATCGATGTAGCTGACACAGTGAATAAGAATCCATTACATTCATTCGACGAGATAAACAACTCTACGATATCGTGTTTATGTTTGACTAATAGCCCGTAAAACTCACTCGTATGTGTGATCACGCACCATATCTAGTTAATTCATAATGATTTAAATTATATATTTTTCTACTGTGATAATCAAGTGACAACAATTAGACTATACGCAGTCTTAGTTCGATTGGCATATGTGTAATTGATATGTGTGCCGACTACTAACCCAAATCATTACTAAATCACTTACCTCAAATAATAAATACTCGATATAGACTTGTTTAACACCCGGCAACAATTTAATGGTTCCCACACATCCAATCTTCTCTTTCACAGGTAGTGGAAAATTCGGGCTCTCAAAATAGCTGATATTTTGATTGGTCTCGCCACCACACTGGAGATAAACTACAACATAAATACATCGTATAAATATCACATAATCACTTGGTTGTATTCAATCCAACACTCACACGCACAACATACACCGTACCCACTAGCACAATTGCCCACCGAAACACCGCCCAATTCATCACATTCAACTCGATGGTAACAGGTACCTTGTAGCTGTCGCAAATTATTTTGCCCACCCGAACACGGTACGTTATCAAATTTAATCACGTTAAACAAACTTAAAAAACGTTTCGATACTGGATTCAGTGAATCTTTTATCACTTTTGTCTCGCTCGAACTATAATTACCCAGCCCGATCGTAAACAATCGATCAAATCGATTTCGCATATGATTGAATGTTGTATTGAAGCTGGCGTACTTGAGTGGTTTCATTACATGGTGCTGACTTTTTTCCGTCGTTGTGCTAGTGAGGGTGCTCGATGTCCAACTGGTGCTCGATGCAGTTTGATCATTTATTTTATTACTGTTCGACGGATTGTATCGGATTCCGTACGCCTGTTGATAGTCGATAAAATATTTTTTCGTTAAAATTAATTCCGAATTGATATTTATTAGGAAAATAATTAAATAATTTCGAATCATTGTGTCTGTAATTTATCACTTCCTAATCACAACTGATGGTTGAATACAAGCAAGACGATTTTTCATCGAGCTTTTTTGTGGTTTTTCTTTTGTACAATCGTCGCATATGGTAGTGATGTGCGCTCAAGCTTCAATTGTAGTTCATATGTAATGATATTGGGGCGATGGTGCAAAATTGTTGTCGGTTTTGTCAGATGGAATTATGATAGTGCCAATACTTTTGAGAACACTTAATGAATGTGTTATAGGCTTGGTGCAAAACTTTTCTTTTTAGTTGTGTCGCTAAATTATAAATTTATTGTGAAGTTAGTTTTTGACTTGACGACGATGTGCTATTTGATTGAAACATGTACCAGAGGGTATCCTGGCTGTAAGAAAGAATGCAGATACGACGCTCTCTGCAATTTATCCCTGTTACAAAGAGTGCTGTTTTCAAAATTGGAGCAATTTCTGCCTGAAAAACAGTAGCGTACCTATACCGAGCAGGATAGACATTTCAATCTCAGGATTTGGATGTATAACGCAGCATCAGCTAGATAACGGCATACTGATCCATCGGTAAAGATTAGCATATCGTTGCGGGAGGGGTAGGATTGGCTGTTATAGTCCCATATGTGATTTCCAGTAATAGTTACATGAAATAATTTCCCTAAGACGTGCTTCATAATGTCTGAGAGCATGTGCGCAGTTGTGTGTCGGTCCACCTCTCTCCATATTTAACTTGGCCCTGAAGGACCAAATTGATTGTCTTTGTATTGTATGCGAGCGGCTTTTTGCAGTAGAAGTGGTGTACATAGCTCCTACGATTCCAAGACAAAGAAATCTTTCAACACGGTTTAGAGGTTTTCACCCGCTCATTGTTCTAGACCATCAAATAAATGCGGCAAACGAGACTATGGGTCTGATCACTGAAACGTATAGCCAGTACCCACGCCTAGGTTTCAGGCCCCATGACTGTTTGCATTTCCAGTAAATGTTGCATGCTATTTGTTGCATTTCTCTTCTATAAGTTTTTTCCAAGTAATTTCCGATCTAATCAGATCCTCAGAGAGTGGGATCGTATGAGCCCCAATTTTTGGAAGACTTAAGTTTCCAAGACTCCTGCGTCTAATGAAGAGAACCATCTCAGTTTTTCTAGGATTGACTGAAAGACCCTGGTCACTACACCAGGCTACACCTATGTTGATCGCAGTTTGCATGCTATCACATATTACATTCGTATATTTACCTAACAGTATTATGGCGATATCATCGGCATAACCCTGGCATAAAAATCCGTTGTCGTTTAGTTGGACTATAAGTGAGTTGACCACAAAAGCGGAGACAGAACTACTCCCTGAGGACATCCCTTTTGGGCGGTCGCCGTCGTCATATCACTACCTAAGTCTGCAGTAATTCTCCTTGACCTAAGCATGACGAAATTGGAACTGAAATTGGATTAGAACAATTTTGTCTTATTTTCTGTTCTTGGTTAGTTCAGTGAAGATCAAACGATATCATGCACATTCGATTATTTGGTCCTATTTCTAAGGACAACTACAAGATGCTTAACACCAACCACTCCAATGAATTTCATTTACTCCCCACTTAGACTAGGTGCTTCGGCAGGTTAGTTGTTGATGGCTTGGTTATTAAAGCTGTATATATGGAACGGGTGATACTAGGCTTGAATCCCGATAGGAGATGGAAAAAAAATTTGTTCACCATCTTATTACGATTAGTGGTGTTATATGGCCACCTTTTAGCGTGCAAAATTCATAGACCGACCTTTCTTCCATGTCACTACTATAAGGCTAACATGCAATGTGCAGCTCTTATATAGACTTATAGCTGCACTTCATCGATTTTATTGTAATGACGTAAGATGAAACGTCAATAAAAGAACCAAGGAAGAGCCTGCGATCGAACCCTATCGGATCTAATGCAAGAAGCCATCGACGAAGTGTGACAACAGTGAGTACAAGTAAGACTCAACCGGAATAAAACAGTGATATTGCCATTCACTAGGAAGGCAAAACTGCTACTTAGTCCCCCACTTTTATCATATCACCAACCATATAATAGTCTATGACTTAGAGACCGTCTTTTCGCGTCTCAACTGAGACGGTACGTACCATTTTAATATATTGGCGCATATTGTAGGTGATCAGGCCATCGTATTTTTTTATCACCAATCATAAGCTCTATAAAAATGCCACTTCTCCCTTTTTAGACCTGGTAAGAGGTTTATGTTAGTACTTGACTACATTGAAGAAAGAATCTGAAGAAAAACTAAAAACAGGCAATTTCATGGGTTTTCTAAAAGATCGTGATCGTGGCGTGATGAGAAACTCTGTTTACTACGAAGCTAGAACCGACAACATGGTATACGGACGGATCAAAGATAAACGGTTGGGCATGGATAGAAGTATGGCTTGGCCATATCTAAGTCACAGGGATAGCACCTAGAAGTGGAAGCTGGTTTTGGAAGTGTTTCAATTCTTTAGGTGCAGTGGCATGCAGTACCCGTTAGCGCGCAACTGTTCTGCGTGATCACAAAAGGATATCTCTGAGTTGTGGAGCGCTGAATGGTTTGTTCCAGGTCTAAACTAGTCCAAACGAATGGAACATGTTATGTACGAGTACTATAACCCAGCTACTGTCCGTTTGCGACTGTACCTATTTCATTAAAAGCCTGAAGATAGACTGGACGACTATGTGTATGTGGGCAACATAGCACAAAAGATCTTTTCCAATTCTGACCTCCATTTGTGAGCCTGAAGTGGTATTGTATTCTATAAGGGTTTCAAATTGATCATTTCAATATCTATAATCTTGCCTTCACTGTTGTGCTAGTTAAGTGCAATAAAGTGCAATTCATCAGCCAGACTTCTTTATAGAATGATTTCTAGAATACTAGCTATCTTATAAATCCATTTTTCACCTTCAAAAAATCCAACATTTTCGAGTTTCAGTACTTTATTTCCATCCTTGTGTACTTACCTGGTAATTTTCCATTACTGGACTAGGCTGTTTAAGTGACTTCTCCAATGGATTGAATCGCTTCAGTTTCTTTATAATTTAATTGATCTATACAATTGAGAATTGGGACAACAAATTCGATTATAAACTTTGGAGAAGTCCAAACAGCGTTTGGTGTGTATATATTTTGCTCAATAAGAAACTCATCACCGATAATGATGAGTTCATCTCCAACGAGAAGCAATGTTTTGTATTGAGACACATGGCCTAGGCTTTCAGGCCATTAAATTTCTAATAGAGCTATTATTTCGGCCAATCTGAAGAATTGAGCAGTCTGGGAAGTGTTGAAAACCTCGGTTGTTGATGCTGCCCAGTACATTCTCGGTATAGTGAAAACTAAGGCGAATAAATAATAAATTGATGAAGAGTATCGTTGCTGTTGAGCAAGAGCAACAAAATATACTCCACAATGAAACGCAGACTCGGTTTACAATTGCAAGAAAAAACAAAGCAGTTTTTGCTAGGAGGACAGCTAAACACATTTGTAGGCAGAAAAAGCGCGAATGGTGGAAGGCTAGGGTCTTAAGAGTACAACAACAGAGCATTGATCATAATTCGCGTGGTTCCTTTAAAAAAATCACCGAATTGTAGCACCATACCTTAAAATCTCGGTGAACTGCGATTCGGGACTAGGATGGAAACCTCTGTGTTAACGTCGATGCGGTACTCGATACATGGCGTGAACATTTTTGTGACCTACTTAATGTTACACATGTATCACAACTTCACAAGGTGTATTTGCATACCCTCAAAATTCACCATGTGCATGGACATTAAAAAAATTAAAGAAAAATCGTTCAACAGGAGTTGATTCCATTATTTCAGAGCTCTCAATATACGGAGGGCTAACTTTGTGGAACTCTCTTTTCGACCTTGTTCGATTGGTAGGGCAAAATGAAGTTATTACTGATGAATGGAAAGAGGCTGCGTTATGTCCAATATTCAAGAAGGGGACCGATTGAAATGCGAGTATTATCGCGGTATGGCTCTCCTTTGCACAGCATAAGTTACTGTCATACATTATCTTGGGAAGAATTACTCCTCCCTCTGTCGGAGGAAATTATCGGTGACTACCAAGGAAGATTCCGTCCAAATCGGTCAGTTACTGATCAAGTGTTTTCGCTACGGCTGATTCTTTCCAAGTACTACGAAACATCTCGTGATGTACACCAGGTATTCGTAGATTTGAAGCAGGCCTAGTGATGTAAAATTACCGATAGTTTTAAATTTGGTAATATAACCGGTAATATTACCGATAACACGGATAAAAAGGATAACACACTTTTTCCCATTCAAAAATAAAAGTATGTAATTTATTTCAGAGTTATAATTTTCGTCGGCGCTTAAGTCACCCTTATCCAAATCCAAATTCGAATTATGTACAGGTAGCTCCAGCTCATTCTCTTCTTCAAACAAATATGGGTCTACAGTTACATCATCTTCAACAAATAATTGATCTGAATTTTTATCTGATTCTAAAGAGCAAGACACTGACTCATTTTCATTAGTCGTACTTCGAATTTCTGATCTTAACAAGTTGAAGCTGTGTAAAATATAAGTTAGTTTCCCTGCAAACTCTACAGCCAATCGATTACGTCTTGAGCTGTGTATAAAACCGTAGGTACTGAATGTCCTTTCCATCAATGCAGCTGTTGATGCGGGCATGTACAAAATATCAACCGCCAAGCATTCACCTGCCCACTATATCTCACCAAAAGATGCTCGTTTGCAACCACAAACGGCATTGAAAAAAGTTCAGTCCTTATATTGTAATGCGCCAGCGACTCAATAATTTTGTTGCGGTCCTTATATTTTCGGTGGAGTTCTGAAAGATCCGAAAGATCCTTTCCTTGCATAGATGGCTTAAGCCAATTAGCGGCAAAATACAAACATTTTTGTAATCCGTGAATCAAGGATTTTTAAAAGTTCCTCATAATTGACGCATTCATTTCGTTCAAATGTAGCGTTTATACGTTTTCCTCTAGTAGGAATTCAAACCAGTCCACGGTTCGATCACTGGATTGTGAGTAATTAAAACCACTTGTTTGTTTTCCACTATAACTTTTATTGACAATCACCACACTTCACTTTTACAGTACTTTTAATTCACTGTTACTTTTACTTTTTTACCTTTTTATCACTTGTTCCCGATTTTAATTTATCCTTTATAGAGAGCCAACCTTTCCAAATGTACAACCTTTGGTTTTTCTCGGATGCCCTTCTCAATTCGGTAGATTACATCATTGATTTTTGTAATCACCTTGTATGGTCCTTCCCAGCCAGGTTGCAGTTTTGGTGATAAGCCTCTCTTCCGATGTAAGTTGTGAAGCTAGACTAACTGCCCTTCTTCAAATCCTCTATTATTTGCACGGATGTCATATCGTGCCTTCATCCTATCACTTGAAATTTGTATCCTTTCTCTGACAATTTTGTGTATCTCGTCGATGTCTTCTTTCAATTTATCGACATACGCTTGTCCACACAAAACTGTCGTAGAAATCGCCCCAAACTTCAAGTCCCCAGGTAATCTTAAATTGTGTCCAAAGACGATGGTAGCTGGTGTTATTCCCGTTGTACCATGTGTTGCTGACCGATATGCCATTAGGAACAGTGGTATATTTTTGTCCCAATTACGTTGGTTTCTATCTACGGTTTTCTTTAGAAATTCTTCTAACGTAGCATTAAACCGTTCAACGAACTTTTGCCAAAGTCTTATTGATTCCTAGATGGCCACCACTTGTTCCTCCGTGATATTCCCTCAAAATTTCTGGAATTCGGATCCTCGGTACCACCACTAATGATTCTTTATTTCTACCGTCAGAACTTTCCCAACCCCGTTTTAAACAACCATCTTCAATTAACAGACTATCCCATTGAGCCCAATGTGCCTGAACTATAGGACTCTTGTCAGCAATCTCCGTCCATAATGGTCTGTATTGGTCTTCCACGAATTTAACTATGATCGAAAAAGCGGGATCTTCTAACTGTACCTTTCTGATTTCTTCGTTGGTCCACTCATCGGATGGTTACACTTGCATTAGTCTTACATCAACGATATGTTCCTTACTCTCCACTCGACCGCAATGTTTGCAATCTTCAAGACATGGCCGTCTTGATAGAGCATCTGCATTACCGTAAGCATTTCCTTTCCGATGTTGAATCGTATAATCGAAGCAAGTTCAGTTCCCCACCGGGCTATCTGTCTTTCCGGATTCTTAAACTGTAACAGCCATGTTAGAGCATCATGATCTGTCCTTATGAGAAATGACTGGCCATAAAGATACTTCCGAAAATACTCTATACATTGTACTATAGCCAACAGCTCTCTCCTTGTAACACAATAATTTCACTCCGGCTTTGACAAAACTTTCGAAAAATATGCTATAACCCGTTCTTGTCCATCTATTTCTTAAGACAAAACCCCACCAATACTATTATTACTTGCATCAGTATCCAAGTTGAATCTTCGATTTGGTACTGGGTATGCAAGTATTGGCGCTGTGCACAACCGCTTCTTCAGCTCGCTGAACGCTTCTTCATGCTGCTTATTCTATTGGAATGGCTTATTCTTTTGCGTTAATTCATGTAAGCTTTTCGCAATGTCAGCAAATCCCGGTACGAATCTTCGATAGAACGTGCAAAGCCCAATAACACTTCTCAGATCGTGTAGGTTCTGTAGTGTTGGCCAATCCTTGACAGCTTAGATTTTATCCTCATCTGTATGTATACCACTTCTTGTAATCTTATGTCCCAAATATTTAACTTCGTCGCGGAACAAGGCACATTTCATTAGACTCAATTTTAACCCTGCTGAATGAATCCGCTCGAACACTTCGCCCAGGTTTTGTAGATGTTTTTTGTAGATTTTTTATCACTTTTTTCCCGATTTTAATTTATTGCTGTTCCTATTCAAACTGAAACTCTACGCTTTCTGCTCGCGTTTTTATACTCATTTTGCCCACTTTTCGGTCATAGTAGAATTTTTCCGATTTATGCTGATTTCCAATTACAAACATTTATTCTATTCAATCAGAGATGTCACTCGTGTCCGTAACAATATTGTTACGTTTTACCCTAGTAGGGATTCAAACCACTCCACGGTTCGATCACTGGATTGTGAATAATTCAAACCACTTGCTTGTTGTTCACTATAACTTTATTTATAAAACACCACAGTTCAATTTCACAGTACTTTTTATACACTGTCACTTTTACTATTTCACTTATTTCACTTATTATTCCTTTTTCCCGATTTTAATTTATCGCTTTCCAAATTCAGACTGAATGTCTATGCTTTCTACTCGCGTATTTATACTCATTTTACCCGCTTCTCGGTCATAGTAGAATTTTCCATTTATTTATTATTTCGCCTGTATACTGCGATTCATGCTGGTTTCCAAATACGAGCTTAGTACTTCCTATTCAATCATAGATGTCATCCGTGTCCGTAACACTACCCTCCGCCCAAACCTGTTCGTCCCGAACAGGATCCAATTCCCTTCCTCTATAGAGAGCCAACCTTTCCAAATGTACAACCTTCGGTTTTCCTCGGATGCCCTTCTGAATTCGGTAGATTACATCATTGATTTTTGTAATCACCTTGTATGGTCCTTCCCAGCTAGGTTGCAGTTTTGGTGATAAGCCTCTCTTCCGTTGCAAGTTGTGAAGCCAGACTAACTGTCCTTCTTCGAATCCTCTATTATTTGCACGGATGTCATATCGTGCCTTCATCCTATCACTTGAAATTTGTATCCTTTCTCTAACAAATCTGTGTATCTCGTCGATATCTTCCTTCAATTTATCGACGTACGCTTGTCCACACAAAGCTGTCGTTGGAATCGCCCCAAACTTCAAGTCCCCAGGTAATCTTAAATTATTTCCAAAAACGATGGTAGCTGGTGTTGTTCCCGTTGTCTCATGTGTTGCTGACCGATATGCCATTAGAAACAGTGGTATCTACGGTTTTCTTTAGAAATTCTTCCAACGTAGCATTAAATCGTTCAACCATGCCGTCTGACTGAGGATGGAAAGGTGTTGTTCTTGTTTTATTGATCCCCAATAATTGACACATTTCCTGGAACACCACTGACTCAAAATTGCGGCCTTGATCCGAATGCAGTTCCATAGGTACCCCGTATCGACTAATCCAATTGTTTACCACGGCGTTAGCGATTGTTGTTGTTTCTTGGTTCGGTATCGGATAGACTTCAGGCCATTTACTGAAATAATCCATCACCACTAAAACATACTTGTTTCCGCTTTCGCTGGTAGGAAATGGACCTGCAATATCCATAGCGATCCGCTCAAATGGTGCTCCGCTATTATACTGCTGCATTTTCCCATGGCTTCGTTTTGCAGGACCCTTAACTGCCATGCATTGATCACATTTTTGACACCATTCTGCGACCGATTGTCTGCATCCTGCCCAGTAAAATCTTTCGCGGACTTTGGCCAGAGTCTTATTGATTCCAAGATGGCCACCACTTGTTCCCCCATGATATTCCCTCAAAATGTCTGGAATTCGGATTCTCGGTACCACCACCAATGATTGTCTATTTCTACCATCGGAACTTTCCCAAACTCGTTTTAAACAACCATCTTCGATTACCAGACTATCCCATTGAGCCCAATATGCCTTAACTATAGGGCTCTTATCAGCTATATCTTTCCATAATGGTCTGTGCTGATCTTCCACGAATTTTAATATGACCGATAGATCAGGATCTTCTGATTGCTCCTTTCTGATTTCCTCGTTGGTCCATTCATCGGATGGTAACACTTGCATAAGTCTTACGTCAATGACATGTTCCTTACTCTCCACTCGACCACAATGTTTGCAATCGACGGGACATGGTCGTCTTGACAGAGCATCTGCATTACCGTGAGCACTTCCTTTCCGATGTTGGATGGTATAATCGAAGCAACCCAATCTCTCGATCCACCGGGCTATCTGTCCTTCCGGATTCTTAAACTGTAACAGCCATGTTAGAGCACCATGATCTGTCCTTATGAGAAATGACTGGCCATAAAGATACTTCCGGAAATGCTCTATACATTGTACTATGGCCAACAGCTCTCTCCTTGTTACACAATAATTTCGCTCCGGCTTTGATAAAACTTTCGAAAAATATGCTATAACCCGTTCTTGCCCATCTATTTCTTGAGACAAAACCCCTCCAATACCATTATTACTTGCATCAGTATCCAAGATGAATCTTCGATTTGGTACTGGGTATGCAAGTATTAGCGCTGTGCACAACCGCTTCTTCAGCTCGCTGAACGCTTCCTCATGCTGTTTATTCCATTGGAATGGCTTGTTCTTTTGCGTTAATTCATGTAAGCTTTTCGCAACGTCAGCAAATCCCGGTACGAATCGTCGGTAGTACGTGCAAAGCCCAATAAAACTTCTCAAATCGTGTAAGTTCTGTGGTTTTGGCCAATCCTTGACAGCTGAGATTTTATCCTCATCTGTATGTATACCACTCCTTGTTATCTTGTGTCCCAAATATTTAACTTCGTTGCGGAACAAGGCACACTTCTTTGGACTCAATTTTAACCCTGCTGAATGAATCCGCTCGAACACTTCGCCCAAGTTTTGCAAATGTTCCTCGAAGTTTTTACCCATAACTATGATGTCATCTAGGTACACTAAGCACGTTTTCCAATGTAACCCTTTCAGCACTCGGTCCATTAGCCTTTCAAACGTCGCAGGAGCGTTACATAATCCAAACGGCATAACGTTAAATTGCCATAATCCGTTACTCACACTGAACGCCGTTTTCTCTTTATCTTCTTCTGCGACTTCCACCTGCCAATATCCACTTTGTAGATCTAAAGTGGAAAATAATCGTGCACCCGCCAACGTATCCAATGTATCATCAATTCTCGGTAACGGATAACTGTCCTTCTTAGTGATCGAATTGAGTTTTCTATAATCGACGCAAAATCGCATGCTGCCATCTTTCTTCTGTACCAATACCACAGGTGAACTCCATGGACTAGTCGATTGCTCAATCACCCCTGCCGTTTGCATATCCGTTACCATGCGATCCACTTCCGACTGTTTTGCCAATGGTAATCTTCTTGGAGCTTGTCGAATTGGCATTGCTGTCTCGGTGTCGATCCGGTGTTTAACTAAGTTCGTTCTACCATTATCTTCGGGATCACCACAGAAAATGGACGTGTATTTTTCCAACAACACTTTTGCAGCTTGTTTTTGTTTTGGACTAAGTTGTTCCGTCCACTTCTGTGTCAATTCTTCCACGATTTTCTGCTGCCGTTGAACTTTAGCCTTTACACTCGGATTCGTTTCTTCACATTTGACTATAGTGGATATTTCTTCGCATTTACCGATAATAGTCCCCTTTTTGATGGTTTTAGTCTTGTCCGATAAGTTGAGAACCCTCAATGGTACTCTATTGTCATGATCCGGTTTTATCAATGTTTTACCAAGCATTATTTCTCTTACTTGTTGGTCTTCGTCACTGGCTTCTACAACCCACAACTTTCGTGTCCCAGGACCTCCATCCAATTTACCCCAAATTACTGTTTCTGAGCGTGGTGGCAGCTTTGTTCGATGGTCCAACATAACTCGCCTGACGATTGGCTCCTTGCTATCCAATTGTAACGGCAGCTCAACATTACCAAAACTTAGTGTTTCTTTTCCCACATTCAACACGAATTGGTTCTTCTTCATGAAGTCCATACCCAAAATAACTTCATCTACAATATCGGCCACCAAAACTTCGTGACAGAAGTTTCTGTTTCCAATTCGTATGGTCACTTCCTTTTTTCCTTTGATTTCTGCACATTCGCCGGTTGCTGTTTGCAGTTTTAACCCGCCAATTGGATGAAGTTCATTATCTATCAAATCAGCCCGCATAATCGTCCGTGTTGCCCCCGTATCTAACGTTATCACACTAGATTTGCCATCAATTTCTCCACGTATTGTCAAACTATCTCCACCCCTCGCCAATCGGGAAACAGGGATGAAGGTCATGGAGCATTCGGTTGTGGGAGTCAGCTTTCGCTCCTTAAAGCTGACTCTCGCCTGCGATCTTGCAGGACTCGCCTTCTCTTCTACTCTTTTGTTGTCCTCATTGGACCTTCGATACATAGGCGACGGTGTTCTTGTTCGCTTACGTCGAATTTCCCAGCAATCTCGTGATATATGACCTAGTTTATCGCAGGCCCAACATCTGATCTTATGGCTGCTATCCCGGAACCTCGTTGAAGTTTCATTTACTGCTCCTTTCAAATTATATCTCGAGCTGTAGTTCTCTGGTTCTACTTCGACCCGTCGCATTTTCACTGCCGGTTTGATTATGTTAAAGGCAGTTTCGTTTGTTAAGGCACAAGCGATGGTCTCCGCAAATGTGGTCTTTGATGCTAACACTACCGCTCGTCTGGTTTCTACGTCACGAATTCCATCAGTAAACGCATCAATTTTTATTCTTTCCGTGTATTCGGGAGCCATATTAAAGTGGGTGAGGTGCACCAATCGCTCAATGTCTGCTGCAAACTCCTGTAGCGTTTCACCAATTCTTTGAAAACGACCCTTGAGCTCCATCCTGTATAGCTCTCGTTTATGGTCAGCACCATATTTTCGTTCCAAGGCTAGCATTATTCGATCATAGTCCCCGCGTTCGGTTTCTGGAACGATCTGCAACATATCTGCCGCACCGCCTTTTAACGCCACTATGAGAGCTGCGACCTGGTCTTCCTTACACCAATTATTTCTTACAGCTGCTGTTTCAAATTGCAATTTGAAAATGTTGAACGAAGTTGTTCCGTCGAAAGTCGGAGGCTTTAATTTAATTCCGCTGACTGATTTCAGGATTTGAGTAGCACCGCCATTAGTTTTAATGTCAATGATTTCTTTTTCCAATTTCAAAAACCTTTCATCAGCCGCTTCAAATCGTTGTTCCATTTGACATTTTACTGTATCCACTTTGGTATCAAAAGAAATGGACATTTCGCGGAACTTTTCACTGACTTCGGATATAAAATGCCGTTGAATATTTTCTTGTTCTTCCAATCGTTCTAGCACAGTTTCTTGGCCGGTTTTCAAATTTTCTTGGCCGGTTTGCAAATTTTCTTGGCCGGTTCTCATTTCGGATTTCAAATTGTCCAAGCCAGTCATCATTTGATGCATCGCCGCCATTAAATGCCCCATATCGAAATTTGTAGGTGCTGGAGCAATTGTTACGTTTTACCCTAGTAGGGATTCAAACCACTCCACGGTTCGATCACTGGATTGTGAATAATTCAAACCACTTGCTTGTTTTCACTATAACTTTATTTATAAAACACCACAGTTCAATTTCACAGTACTTTTTATACACTGTCACTTTTACTATTTCACTTATTTCACTTATTATTCCTTTTTCCCGATTTTAATTTATCGCTTTCCAAATTCAGACTGAATGTCTATGCTTTCTACTCGCGTATTTATACTCATTTTACCCGCTTCTCGGTCATAGTAGAATTTTCCATTTATTTATTATTTCGCCTGTATACTGCGATTCATGCTGGTTTCCAAATACGAGCTTAGTACTTCCTATTCAATCATAGATGTCACCCGTGTCCGTAACAATATCAACAAAACAGTTGACCACTTTTGATAAACCTGCTTTCTTATCATTCTCAAAAACTGATGTCCATTGTGCGATCGGAGTAAATAAACCATAAACTGTTTCAATTTTTTTCCAGAATGATTCACTTAGAATGGAGGAGATAGCGGATGGTTTCATAACGGACTACACTTCGTGTTCGATAGCTAGAGCCTTCAGGGCGTATCTTGTTTCAATCAGACTTGAAAGCGAGTTCAAACAAGAATTCCATCGTGTCTTCACAGACAGTGTAATCGTAATATACTGTGATTTGCGATCAGGTATTCGCTCAAAGCTAGCGTGAAAAATATGAGAAGTTTTTATTTCGGAAACCATCCGATTGACTGAGGATTTTAATCTACTGAAAGACTGAATCTTAAATATGTCTACAATTAGCAAGTTAAGTCCATGGCAGATGCACCCATACTCGGTAATATATAGGGATATCTTTTATTAACCATTTTTCGATAAATTTATGAACACCGACATCTTTCAAGACCATTTCTATTTCATCGAAAAGAAATACAGCGATATGACGATTTTCCTTAGTGTGGGTAGATTTGTAGAAAACCGACTTGGGTGTGTTGATTACATAATTTGTAATGAAGTCCCTGCGTATCTTAGAACATTCGTCCGTTTGTAACGTCAGTATAGGAGCGCTGGTAATTTGATTTAAGACACGCTTTTCGACACGATGGTACTCAAGGTTCATCAATGGATTTGAAAGTTGGTATCGTGAAGGAATTTGATAAGATGGTCGTAGTTTCTTAAATATTTCAATCCAAGCTGAATTCGTGGTTAAGCTTAATGGTACACCAAAGACGAAAATCGCTCGAGGCCAAATGAACAATGATCTGTTGTTCATTTGGCCTCATTGTGTCAACGAAGTTGTTCATTTGGCAACTTCTATACAGGCAACATCATATTCAGGGTCAGAATCGAGCTCGACTGTGGATGCTCGATTGGGTAACGTGCCTTCTAGTTCAGATAATGTGGTTGACGGATGGGATGACAAGCTTTCTGGATCTAATGACGTGCCGTTTAAACTATTACCATAGGCTGAGATTTCGCTTCGAACACCTTTGGGTACTTTGTTACATTTCAGCAAATGTCGAACTTGCCTAGTAACATTCTTAGCCGAACAAAACGTACAACGAAGTTTGGTTGTTATTGAAGTTTCGACATAATACTAATTTTGCTGCGTTTTCCCATCGTTCTCGATCAACATAATTTAAATATAGTTAAGTATAATCCAGGAGGTAATAAGTATAATCCTGTCGCGTTGCAACTTTTATTGCTTTTAAATTAGTTGAGTTATATGGAAAAACCTATTTTAATTTATTTTACCGATATTACCGATTACACGAATGGGTAATATTACCCTTTTTAACGGTAATATTACCATCGAGAATATTACCGAGACTATGGTATGAGCTTGAATATTTAGGAATATCAAAAAAATATTTACATCTGTGTAAAATGGCAATAAAGCAGTCACAATGCTGTGTTAAAGTTGAGAACAGGCTATCGAGAACTTTTGCAATTAGTTCTGGTGTTCGACAAGGAGATGCGCTGTCCCCGATACTTTTTAATTTCATGTTTTTTCCCCAGTCACTCAGGCTCAATTGAACGATTGTGACATCCCTTCCCAGGCTCTTAGTTCCGGAATCTGTTTGTTCTTCTAAGGAAGTCCAAGATATCCGATATACTCAAGGTCGTCAATTGGTACTCAAATCGGAATTGTGAGCCGAAACAGTGCAGTGTATGGGAAGATTATTCAGAACAGGAGCACAAAAAGTGCTCAACAGTTTCTTCCTTCCCGTCCCCACACTGTTCGCAGAAAAAGGTGTTTCGAATTTTCATTCGAAACATATGACTATTTAGGGAGTAGTACCCCGTGAGAATGCCCAGCAAGATTCTTAAAGTGCGTCTATCATAATTTAAGAAATACTGGGATCTTTGCTGGTTCACTAATCCAAAGAAGATTTTGGATAAACGACAAGAGATGAGATCCCATCTCTTTTGATGCAGATCTCCAAAGTGATAATCAATTTCTTGTTTAAGAGATAGTGACGTCACTCTTATCGGGCCAATTTATCGGCCAAAATATTCCTTTTGATATCCATGTGACTGGGTATCCAGTGAAGTCTAACTTTATTCAGCCTGCCTAGTCGAGATTTAAGGCATTTATCGTTTCCAAGACAAGTTTCGATGAAACAGTATTGGAACCAATCGCCTTTAGGGCAGCCTGGCTGTCAGAAAGAATGCAGATACGACGATCTCCGAAATTTATCCTTTTTACAAAGAGTGCTGCTTTCAAAATTACAGCAGTTTCTGCCTGAAAAACAGAAGCGTACCTATCAACCGGGATAGATAATTCAACCTCAGGATTTTGTATGTACATATAACGCAGCATCAGCTAGATAACGGCATACTGATCCGTCGGTAAAGATTAACAAATCGTTGCCGGAGGGTAGGATTGACTGTTATAGTCCCATATGTGATTTTCAGTAATAGTTACATAAAATAATTTCCCGAAGACGTGCTTCGTCACCATAATATCTAAAGGCATGTGGGCGGCTATGTGCCGGTCTACCTCTTTCCATATTTGACAGTGCCCCGAAAGATCAAATAGATTGTCTTTATATTGTTGACGAGTGGCTGTTTGCGCTACACACCTTCTGATCCAAAGATCAAGCGGCAGCAGACCCACAGCCATTTCAAGAGCTGCAGTAGAAGTGGTGTACAAAGCTCCTACTATACCAAGACAAACAAGTCTTTGACGGCTGTTTAGAGGTTTCCCTCCAATCTCGCTCATTGTTCTAGGCCATCAAATGAATGCGGCAAACGAGACTATGGGTCTGATCACTGAAACGTATAGCCAGTACACGCGTCTAGGTTTCAGGCCCTATGATTTATCAAATGACTGTTTGCATTTCCGGTAAATGTTGCATGCTTTGGTGCATTTCTCTTCTTTATGTTTTTTCCAAGTAATCTTCTGATCTAATGAGACTCCCAGATACTTGACTTCCGAAGAGAGTAGGATCGTATGAGCCCCAATTTTTCGAGTTTCCAATACTCCTGCGTCTAGTGAAGAAACCCATCCCAGTTTTCCTAGGATTGACTGAAGGACCCTGGTTACTACACCAGGCTACACCTTAGTTAATCGCAGTTTGCATGCTATCACATATTACATCCGTACAACAGTATTATGGCGATATCATCAGCATAACCCTGGTAGAAAAATCCGTTGTCGGTTAGTTGGACTATAAGTGAGTTGACCACAAGACACCATAAGAGCGGGGACAGAACTCCCCCTGAGGACATCCCTTTTCGGGTGCTCACCGTCGTCGTATCACTACCTAAGTCTGGAGAAATTCTCCTTGACCTAAGCATGACGCTAAACCACCGAACAAGTGTGGTCTCTATGCCAAGTCTTTCAACTGCAGAGATCGTTGCATTCAAGGATGCATTGTCAAAAGCGCCTTCAATATCCAGAAACGCTCCAAAAGAGAAATTCTTTGTTGTCCAGTGATCTTTCAATCCGTTAAACGACTTCATTGAGTACTGTTTAACAGATCTGCCTTTCTGGTATTTGTGTTGTTTAGAGTGTATGGGATTTACTAATAGTGCATTATCCCTGAAATGAATAGCAACCAATCGCTCTAAGTATTAAGTAGAAAAGAGGACAAGGCTGATAGGCCGAAAACTTTTTGCCTGGTCATGTCTAGGCTTTCTGTCCTTTTGGATGATCACTACCCTGACTTTTCTCCAAGATCTTGGAATGTACCCCAGAGCTAAACTGGCTCTGAAGATATGTTTAAGGTGGTCTAGGATAATTTCCAGTCGTTCCTGTAGGAGACCCGGGAATATACCATCTGGACCTGGTGTTTTAAATTTTGAGAAAGAAGCTCCATGGAATTCTGTCTTTTGTCCCCACTTTTGCCACCAAGCTCCAATCTCTGAAACTTGGTAATTTGTGTGGGAGTTGGTTTCTATCAACTTCATTTGAATTCTGACTTTCGGGAAAATGAGTTTTCATTAGTACATCTAAAGCTTCCTGATTTGTTCTCATGTGAGTTCCGCCAGGTTTCTCTAGAGTTCCGATAGTGATCCTCATGTTCCCACAGGGAACTATTTTGAGTTTAGCGGTTGCCGTAAGGCTATCGACTTCCTCACAGAAAGATCTCCATTTCGATTTTTTTTCACTTCGGATACTTTTCTTGTAGTCTCTTTGTAAAGATTTGTACAAGTCCCAATCTACCGTTGAACCGGTTTTCATGTCTTTGTTTAGAAGTTTTCTTGTCTGGTTCCTCAGTCTTCCCAATTCCCTAGTCCACCATGGTGTCCCAGTTCTTTTAGGCTTACTTAGAGGACAGCTCTTCTTGTAGGCGCTCATTAGTGCTTCTAAATGTTTTTTTAGCTGCCCTTTGCATTCCCCGCACTTTGGTTGGGATGGAGTCTGTAAAGTTCCCAATCCGTGTTTCTGGGCTTCCTAAATTCTCTAATTTCAAGTTTATCGCTGGTTAGAGAGAAGGATATGTAGCGATGGTCAGAGAGTAACGTCATCTAACAGACGAGAATCTTTCACTAAGACTCCGTCAGGACGAGAATCTTTCACTAAGACTCCGTGAGGCAAGAGTAATATCAATTACTTCTTGCCTTATAAGGATGTCAAAAAGGTAGATTATGGCCCACATTTGCGATGACTAGATTAGATGCGGATAGGTATTCCAAGTGGAAAATTACTCTAGGATTCATGTCGGTGCTGCCCCAGCATACGTGATGTGAGTTTGCATCGCATCCGGCAATGATTTGGATATCATTACGTTTTGCGTATTATATTGCTTTGGCAAACTCTTGAGTAGGAGGATGAAGTACCGAATCGTATGGGAGATAGGCAGAGATTAGTAGAACCTCACGTCGAATACCCTGTTCTTCAACTTCAACGACGACTGCTGTAAGGTGATTGTTGAAGTTAAAGAACAGGGTATTCGACGTGAGGTTCTAGTGATATCCGCCTATTTCATGTTGGAATACATTCCTCGTAAAAGTGAAACACCTCAAGACAATATCTTATTCCGACAATCCAATCAACATTTTGCTTATGCATATGATATCTGTGTGATTGGATTAAATAGCAACGGAGTGAAAGAGATACTTGATCCACTGGAACAGTTTTCAGCTTCCGTTGATCTCAAAACAAAATATTTGAACTCTGGTTTTAGAGACCAAGACGTAACTGATTTTAGTAGTGGTAACCACACTTTTGAAGGAGAAATGAGATTCAAGTATCTTGGATCTCTCATTACTCAAAATGGGACGTTGATGGCACATACCGAGTTCTGTTCAATAACGAGATCGGGAATTGAATGCAAATTCCTGATATCGTGCATGAAATAAAAGGACCGCGAGTATGCTGGCTCGGTCACGTTCTGCATGCTGATCCGAACCGAATGATACAGTGATCTTTGAAGGAAGTGCCACCTTTCGATAGGCGTAAAGTGTCGGCGATAATGGCGCCACGGCATAGAGAGCAATCTGGCATTTTCTAGTTGCTTGCAACAGTATGAAACCGATGGAGTCAGATTGTTGACACAGTACGGGCCAACAATGGCCTATAAACCCGTAAAACCATCAGGTTTCTTAAGTGCACCATATTATTGACCATCATCAAAACGATCCAATTGTGACTGGATATGAAGATTTGAAATGCGCAGATCTGTAGATTGTGACTGAGCAGTGTTCTAAACGCTAACGCCTGCTTTAAACCAGTTTACTTCCACTGATGCTTCATTTGCACGTTCATATGGAAATAAATACCAATTTCCAATGGCCGGACTAGGTGTAATGTATAGACCAAGATCGACACCCAAAGGTCTGAAAGGCCACAACCGCTGTTCTGATTGATGCAACCACAATCTGTTTAAGTGACCATCCCAGCTCGTCCTAACTTCGGTCCTAACCTAACCATTTTTCTTCTTGGTATTTTGGCACGACTATTTGTCTTACGATCATTCGACTGAGTGCTTTAAATGTATCATTGTTTACAACAAATATTAGACATAATGTTTAGGCTATTATTGATTAGTCGCAGTTTTATTTGAAAATTACGAATCGGTTAAGCTTTTCCGGTCTTAGCTTTCATTCATTCCATTGTGAATGTGATATAAGAAAATATCGAACAAACAATGGAAAGTACACATGAACGATGGTATTCAGAATAGAACATTGAATTTATGTCTCATATAACTGCATTATCGTCTTTACATTATGATCAGCTAAGATAAATTATTAAGTCTTTGCTGTCTTGTTTAACACTCTACCTAACAAAATTGATGTTTATCGAATCAACACAACATAATACATGCATATACATTCATTATTTCCGTTAATTAATTATATAAACAAATTTTCATCGCTTATTTAATTTCAGCTAATACATTTTCATTTTATAAATGGGATCTGAACAATCATCACAACCCCAGCCGAATGTTAATTCGACGATCGGTGGTGGTCTATCACACAATTCGAATGTTGGTAATACGTCGAAATTACAGAGAGGCTATACAATAGCCAATCCTGGTAGTAGTTCGGTTCTATTACACGATTCATCGCCTCCGTTTACCTCAAGTTCACGACCCGTATCACCACCGATGAGTGTATGTTCGGATTCAGATTTGCCATATATATCGTATACCGATCGTCCAATTGGTGGTAAGTTATAAAATCAATGAATATTAATTATTTATGTAATGAATCCGATCAAATATTGTGTATAGATTCGCCTAAATTACGTAACAAAGGACAGACGAGCAGTCGAAATACTCGACCAACTGCCAGTTTACCAAAGAAACAGCAATCGCTTAAGGGGAAGTTAAAAACGTCGGCACACAATGTGGTCGTTGTTAATCCAGCTGCAAAGGACAATAGTTTAGAATTAAATGCCGATCTTATTAGATTAAAGGTAAGTCCACTAATTGTTGTACTTTCAACAGATGATTTTTTAACACTCGATTTTCACGTTACTTTACTATCGTATACGACTCAGCGGCAACATTTCAACACATACCATCGTTCCAAATATAGAGATTACATAGAGAATATTTATATCTTAAATTGTTAATCAGCACGATATTTAATTTAATAATTAGTTTTGTTTGTTTACCATCTTGATTTCTAAGACAAACAGTTGTATTTTGTCCGGACATGTACGACGTATGTGAATTAGGTTAGTGCACGCACAATTGTGTGTTCCTATTTAGTCAAACTTCATGTTGTCTTCATCCGTACAGAGTACATTTTTTTAATTTAATGATTGTAGGGCACGAAGATCTTCGGGTCGGATAAGGCTGATGAGGGTTGTTCTACCCATCGAGAGATTTAATTTCAAATGTGTAACTTGATTATCGTAGGTTCATGCATTATAGCATGAGTACGCTGTTTCATTTCGGGTACCACAACTATTAACTGACTCTATTATGCCCAGGAACGATATAGAATACCCTATTCCTTTATGTACACTAGTTGGGTCAGACCGAATAGAACTCTTAGAAGCATAACTGGCTGGAGCTGTTAAATATTCGTATATAAAATGGAGGGAAGAATGTGAAGCTCATTCCAAAAAAAACACTAAGCCCGAAGAAATATTATATTTGTTGATTTTCCTTGACTTCAAGTAGCCATTCAGTAACGAAAATGTAGAGAGTGATAGTGGAACGATTGGCTTTTATCGATAAATAAGACCCGGCTTACGAATTAAGCTTAAATTTCGAACTGAAAAAAAAGGGGTCACAGTAAGAAGAAGCACCACATTAGTTTATCAATGGATTACTATAGGACCTGGGATACGAGTAGTCGTCTATGCGGTCCTGGATTTTGCATTACTCTGGAGGTAATACAAAAGGCTTTTTCAAGTTTCATGAAGTAAGGGAGTAGGTCCGTCAAGTGACACTCTTACTTTGAATGCAACCATACTAGGCTTTAACTAACAGGGCAAGTTTTCTGAGCACCATCTGAGACAATAAACTTAGCTGGATGCCGAAAATTTTGGAAAGATTAAACAATGCCACTATAGTCTTGTATTTGTGGCGTTCTTGAACAACTCAGATTTACAATTACATTCAAATTTACAGCAAGCTACACGCTTCATTGGTGACCCCAACGGCCCTGTTTAGGGCATTACACGTCAAGATCTTCTGACACAAAACACCCGATAATTTTCATCCTACCTCCTGCCTAACCTAACACGGCAAAAGTTTAACTTCCCACAATGGAATTTCCCGGCCTTCTCTTTCAATACGTGGTAGTTCCGTTTCACGCTTCAAGGCATAGATATTTCCAGGAAGTTCGTTTCATGCTGCAATAAAGCCAAATTCAATAAGGTGGGCGAATGTGGGCACCCACAAATACAGCATGCGTCAGGTTCGTTTCATGTCGCAACACAAGCCTATACTTACTAAGCGGGCGAATTAAAGGCACCGCAACCATTTACGACACAGATATTCATAATCATCTTTCGGAGGGGGGAATTTACAGCAAGCTACACGCTTCATATTCTTGTATTTAGAACCGAAGGTGATGCATTGGTTTTAAACTGCCATAGCAATCCTTATAATCAGGGAGTTTGCGAGTGGTGGGTAGTTTTGACAATATAACGTAAAACAAAAATTTTTTGAAATGGTGTCAAGGCCGGTTCTGTTTGCTTTTCTGCAGGACGCTGATGACAAGGCCGTCTCGAGCTTTGGAAGTTATATTTCACCTTCTACCTGTAGATATATTCACTAAGCAGAAGACAACCTACATGGCCGTGAGGCGGTCTATAAAAGGCCAGGGAAAAAGTTTTTATGCAGCGCACGCGACCCTATTGGATAGCTAATTGTTGAACTTAATTAGGAACATCTGTTTTATTCTGTAATAAGAGCTTCAAGCTATATGGCTCTCGAAGGTATCCTGGAAGGAAGGACCAGCAATGGAAACTGAGATTAAATTTTTTTCAGGCATGACTAAGTTAGATGGACGAGTGCAAATCAGAATCACCTGTGACAACCTCGAGATGAACATGTCCGTTTTTTCTCTGATTACTGTAGCGTCTATCAGACTATGATGAGAGTGATTGAAGAGGTCTTAAACTGGTTGAGACATGATATGGTTTAACAGATTCTCAGATTATCTGTTTCCCAGGTCATCTCTAAATCTGTTACTGGAAAGGCCAAAAAAGGATATTAGACTGTTACTGGTTGGAGTTAAGTGATCACCGTTGTGACTACATTAGGAATAATGTATGACATATGTGACTGACATGTTTCATCACTCCATCGATTACGATTTTAAGCCAGTTATTTTTACCCCCGCTCGCCTACCAAATGGTAGCACACTTTTTGAAGGCGTTATTGGTCTTAACCAACCAAACTTCGACGGAATTTAAACTGTTTCCTTAAGAGCTGAAGATACCGGGTTCAATTCACAATGGAGGCGGGAATAGAAAGAAGTTTTCATCTTCAGTCATGAACACAACTACGTAGGTAGGCAACACCTATAAAAGAGGAGGACCTGAACACATTTCATCATTTTAAGTGAATCAACTTAATATTGTTCCACTGTTCAGATTGCTTGGCGTGGGTAGAAGTTCGTGTTTATCTCTGCTATCTGTTTTGGGGCCGAAGCACTCTCAAATCTTAGGCAGTTATCTTTTAACGTGTTACCTTACGTCGAATCCAACGCTCGATTTATATAGATCATTGCTTCGTGATAGTCTATAGCACTGATAGAAGATGGGTCAGCTCATAAGTTCTTCACTCCAACAGGAGGCCGTAGAGTTATTCATCCACATCACTGACCGTAAACGAATGATGAAATATGTGTATCATTTAGCCAACTTACTATAGTATGGGGAGAGGAAGCAGAAACTGCTGGGAACTTTTTGTGCTGTGTACTTTTAAAGCGGTGATCTCAAAATCAGTTCGTTTCGCAAACTATGTCACAATGGGTTAATCGATTAATAAGGGTTGCACTCGGTAATTGAATGGATCGTTAAAATAATTTCTTGTGTTTTTTCATTCGATCGAGTTGTCAAAAGTACGGACACTTGTTATTCCATAAGTCTTTCTTATTTCTACGGACTTATCCCATTCGATTATCGACTACTTGGTAGATTAAAACAAACTTTGTATTTGTAAGTGAATGAGAATTCCAACTATAGAAAGTTACTGATGTGTTGTGTGTCGTCAGCTCAGCGATGTAACCAGATTTAGTCATCGTGTGACATAATTACGAAATGTGAGCCATCACACACAGGTTAACATTAGTCTAGGGGTGAATGATTATATAAAAAGTCAAAACTATAGCTCCAGTACTCGTCATACAAGCAATATTTTGAAGGGAATTAAGTTTGAATATTGACGTCAATCGTGACCACCTCAAAATAATAGAATAAGATAATAGCGGTAGCACTAGAGATTCATACATATAAGGGCATAAACTCTAGAATTTTCATAAAATCTACATATAATATCCTTTGCCGCACTTATTTTGTGGCCTAGAACAATGAGCGAGGCTGGAGGGAGACCTCAAAGAATTGTTTGTCCGGGTATCGTAGAATCTATGCTCACCATACCTGCTGCAGCTCTAGAGATGGATGTGGGTCGAGTACCGCTTGATGTTTGGATCAGAACGTGTGCAGCGCAAACAGCCGAGCTTCAAGGCAAATACAACCTTCCTATCCCTTCTAGGCATTTTCAAATATAGAGGGAGGTGGGCCGGCACACGACTCCTCACATGCCCTAGGTGGGCATTCTTAAATTATGATAAACGCACTTAAAGGATCTTGCTAGGCATTTTCACGGGGCATTGCTCCTTGAATAATCATATCTTTCAAATAAAACTTCCGAGAAGAAAAAACCTTTGAGCACTTTTTGTTCTCCTGTTCATCATACTGTCCCCATAGACTGCACTGCTTTGGATCACAATTCCAATTTGAGGATCAAGGTCGTCATGAGGAAAGAAGAACAAAAAGATTTTTGAACTGCAAGTGTACCTGGGAAAGGATGTCATAATGGGCCAATCGAGGCTGTGACTTTAGTAAATGGCAGTAGCTCTTTGATGTACAAAAAAACCAAGATGCGTGATGTAATTTGACAATGGATCAATACCAATACCAAAAGCACTCTCAATATCCAGAGAGTTCATGTAGAGCATGCTACTTGGTCGTTAGGGAGATAAATAATTATATCTAATAAATCTACTAATAATCCTTTCTAGAGTTACCTAATCTTTTTAGATGATGATAAACGGCTTTCGGAATAAAGGCGCGCGTGTTCTGCTCTAAGATTGAGGAACAGTGCTAAATGCAATGCTAGTTTTAAAAACAATTAAGTAATTGGTTATGAAGGAAAGGAAAACCATGCTATAAATCAAATGGGAAAATTACAACAGGACCATACGATGCAAAAGAGAACAAACTAGTATCTTCTATTAAGTTGTTTTCCCAGTTGGACCATTCGGTAAAAATTGTTTTGCGTTGTGGCAACAAGATCAGATAATGTCACGACTGGGGAAATTAACAGATTAAACCAACTCTCCAACTTCTCTATTTGACGAAGTAGGCCGACCATCAGGTAGACGATGAATATCAAGGCTACCAACATTATTTTCGCCTACTGCTTTGTTAAGTCTAGCGACATCAAATGGACTATTGTTCTCCTAATAGAAATTCAACCAAGAGGATCTATAATGCGAGGTAGTAGTTGTAAAAGCTTTCTATAAAAAGGCCGTTAAGATGTGTTTCTAATTATAGTGTTAGAAATGTAATATTTGTCGTCTCTCAGTTGGCTAGTAAAACATGCTGCGGGTCATATAGTTGCTTGGGCATACTCTTCATTATACTTAACAAGACAAGCCTGTAGTATCGCTGGCTTACAAAAGTGCACATTAATTACGTTATAATGATTCGTAAGGTCTCAGTTGAGACGCGGTAAGACCCGTTTACGGTATATGTGCGCAGTCGATAATCGAATGTGTAAACTACGCTTGCACATGAGATTAGCCAACCTGACAATTGTATGTGTATATGCACCCAATGATGTCGGCCAACCGCAGGATAAACAAACATTTGAACAATAATTTGTATAATCTGATGGGCTCTATACCTCAATTCGACGTCAGATTGGTGACATTAACGCTAGAGCGGGCAGAAATAAGATCGACCTATGTAATAATTTAGATTCGTGCTCTCGGTATGAAACTGTGACCGAAAATGTATGCGTATCTCGCGTAATCGATTCTCGCTAGGACAACTAAACGAATTTGTAAACAAACGAAGCGTGAACGGTGGAAGCTTTTTTGAATACCCTCATCCGCAGAGACGTTCATTGAGGATCTATCCTATAACGAATTCACCAACGCCATGCAGAGTTTAGGAGGGGTAACTTTTTCTTATTCATTTGGTATGACGAAATGTGCTTCTTCAATTCCGTCCGAATTGGTCAAGTTGATGATTCTTTCCAAGTACTATAAAACATATCGCGATCTACACCGAGTATTCCTAGATTTCAATCAAGCTTATGACTATTTTTCACCACCCAGTGGTTAAAGCTGCGGCAGTTGGTGGTACCGGGTTCGAATCCCGATAGGGGCAAGATGCACAAAGAGGGTTTTCACCATCGATCGTGTGTGTTAATGAACACATCTTGATCCCCTGTTGAGTTTAGAATCCATGAGTCGTCCCATCCATCGTCCATGTCAGTACCATAGGCTGGCATGGAGCTGTGCAATGTGCAGATGGTTTTCAACGTAAATCGGACCTATAGCTGTACATATAGCCCCCAACAAAAAAAATGACAATGACTCGATAGACATGGGAAAGAGATACTTGGTCGACTGGTGTAGTTAGCTTCGTTTGTTCTCAAAACAAATATTTGATCTCTAGTTTTAGAGACCACGAAACAATTTAATTTCAGTAGTGGTACCCACATGTTTGAATGAGTGATGAGATTCAAGTATCTTCGATCTCTTATCATTCACGATAATAGTGTGGGTGAGGATATTAAGGTTCGCGTTGCCGCTGACAACAGGCTTTAATGTTCTATGACCATTCAAAATATCTTGCAAATGCAGATAAGGTGAAATTGTATGCAGATAAGGTGAAATTGTGAGTGTTGATCAAAATCGTTGTTATTATGTATGGATGTGAGAGTTGGTCCTTGACGGATGAGTACGAAAGGTAGCTTCTAACATTCGCGTGAAGAATGATATATGGCCTAAAAAGGGACGTTGATGGCACAGACCCAGTTCTTTTCTATCATGATCCAAATATCATGCATAAAATCAAAGGCCAGCAAGTAAGCTGGCTTGGTCACCTTTGCTGACCGTATAATACAGCGATCTTTGAAGGGAGAGCCACCTTTCGGTTATCAAAGAAGATGCTATCGATGACGTTGCCTCCACGGCGTAAAAAGCCATCTGGTATATTCTAATTGTTTACAACAGTATGAAGAGCTGACTCGTGATCAAAACGTGTCAGATTGTTGACACGGTAAGGGCCAACAAGTGCCTGTAAAAGCTGTTAAAATAAGAATTGGTTTGGTTTTAAAAACCTGGAGTACTATTCCTTACGTTTGCTGTTGACTCCAATCAATAATTTTGCAATATTTTATAGTGAGCAACATAAAAGAAAAAGATTAAAGACCATACAGGGTGTTATACCTAATAAGGTGTTGGTGATTCCTCATCATAAATCGTTTGACTCATTTGTTACTAAAGATGACCTTGTGAGCAAACAAACGTAAACATATTTGATAATCAATTTGACATTCGAATAGTCATTAGTTCTCCTTCGTAATTGGCCCAATTAATAAAACGATCGCCCCGAAAATCTCCGAGTAAACAATTAAAAATGAAACCAACACAAAATGTTTTGCTTATTGATTGAATTATTTATGACGACAATAGTTATTATCTCATTACATTGTAGGTGTTATTAGTTTTTAAACCTAAAAAAAAAAAACTTTAAAATATAATTCCAAAACAAGCAACATGCAATAACAGATTTCTTTAGATACACGAGCATATAATAAAAATTTAGAAACTTAAGAAAAATAATAAGAAGCAAATTTGTTATAAATAATTGTGTTTTTATTTTTAGTTTCTTCCAAATTTGTTACTCATTACTTTACATATCGGGAAGACCAACTCCTACACGGCATACAGCTGAATCTCGTACGCTCAGTGGACGATGTTGTCTTGTCGTTGTCGCCGGGGGCGATGTATTATTGCTAGTATTGTGGAAAAATATGTTAGATTTTAAATGATCGTGTGCACGCGATTTAGCATGTATTACCGGTGACTGTTCCTGTTGCGAATACAACGGAGTTATATTATTATAGCTCTTTTGGGGACAACCGCGGCTCGATACATATTCCCGATCGAGACTGATTGGTACATTGTGCGTATTTTGGTATTGTTGCGAATTCGAATGGTCGCGCTGCTGCGTCGTATTGCTGTATGCAATATGGGATGAGTGTGTCGTTTCGTTTCGTACTTTGATCGGTATATCGTATGCACCACCGTTGCCGCTATTCGTTACCTCGATTATGCGAGAACTTTTATTAACACTACTATTGTTGTAATCATTGCTATTACTATTATAGTTTTGTTTATTGACATTTAAATTGTTTAATTTGCGATCCAATTCGTACAAATCATTGTTCATTTTACACTTGAGCACATTGTCGTCCGATCGACTTTTACTGATCGAATTATTTTTTTCGTCTTCGCGACGATCGTAGCTCTCCTGCTGCTGTTTGTTTTGCTGCTGTGTCGTTTCGTTTTGCCTATTCGATGATCGGGCTGTTGACGGAGCCTTTGTATTGCGGCTCTCGTCTGGATAGTCGTAAAATCCAATATTCGATTTTAGTGCATTTAATTTGGCCGAATTATCACTAAAACCCATCCGATTATTGTAATTATTGGTGATATTAGTATTTTTCGTTTGTGCTGCACTGCTTTGATTGTTTTGATTATTTCGTGCTCCACTGTTATTACCACTACTACCACCATAATCGCGACGATCATCACCATACTCATTGAATTGTATTTTTGATGTTTGATGTTGGGAATATAATTCCTTTGCTTTGGGCGTATCGGGTTGATTTTGTTCGATGAATTCTCCTCGGTTGTATTGCACCTCGTCGTCAGCGACTGCAGGTCTTGTGGCACGTTTTGATGGTGTTGACTTGGTACTGTTGTTGCCATCGACACCATCGCTTTTCATTTCGTCAGGCCAAAATAAATGACTTTCCATGCGATCGGGTCGATTTGACGAACCCCTAAGCATACTGTCGGGTAGGCCACTAAAGAATTTACCATTTGACATGTTGGCTTTTTCTTGATTTATTCACTTTTTGTTTTTGTTATAATTTCACTTCCACACGGAACTACTTTATTTCGATCTGCTTACTACCACGGGAAATTAAGTACTGAATTGAACAACACACTCACAGAGCATAAAATATTTGTCGACTAAAAATTTTTTCATTCTAGAATGAATGGATGGATGTTAGTAAGAGAAAGAAGCATAACGAAACGAAATAACAAGAAAACAAAACTACACAAACATCCAAATTTGGATGTCTTCTTGTCTCTTGTATTTGTATTGCGTAGAAAAAGAGAGACATTGATATAGTCGCGAGACAAAGTGTTGGAACGGCCAGTAGATACATACGTCGAAAATGAATTTTTTTTTGTTTCTCGGTTTTTCCTTTTCTCAATCCACCTTGACTATTGCGCAGTTATGTTTGGAAAATTTACTGTTTTCGCGCCATTGATTTCATTTTGCACAGAACAGAACGCACATTTATAATTCATCGGAGCTACCTCGGTTATTTCTCATTGACTGCAGTACTGCTTAACCTCCTTGTCGCGGATCAATAATTAGCGTCTCGCTACATTTCTGTTGATGTGTTGTTGTTAAGACCTCCACCTCTTTTCAAAGTGCCTTATCACTCCTATTCTTTCAACTGGAGAATCCACGTACCATGCTGAACATGTGAGCCTTAGTGGAACTACACATAATTTCTAGTAATCTCTAGTAAAGCAGCTAGATTGTATCAGTCATCCTGAATCCACTGGTATCCCTCAGAATGCAGTTGATTTACAAGAATGTTGCTGGAGTTGAACACAAAGGATCTAATGCGGTCGAAAGCCGGACAGCTGCTCATGAAGTGTAGGTTGTCATCGACATCCTCAAGATATTCGTCGCATACGGCATCACTGTCAACGTATGGTCAGCTTCGGGTTAAGCCCCTTACAAAGTATTTTGCCTTACGGCAAGTAGGGCTGGTTGAACACGTCAGCTTTAGATTCGATAGAGTAACGGTTTGATTGTTTGTTTCACTATGTGAAGAGGTAAAGGATCAGCTGGTTCATGATCTACGAAAAATAAGCGAGCACCAGTTTTAGCCAAACTGTCTGCAACTTCGTTGCCATCAATGTCACAATGAATGGGAACCCACATGGTTACCTTATTATTTACCTTATTTATATGTTACCTTATTATTACAACCAAGGAGCTTCATCAAATTCTTACACTATAACAACACTATAAACTGCAACGAGATTAAAAGCTGAAATCACGCAGTGGGTAACCCCAATTAATTCCGCTTGATGAATAGTACAGTAAGATCCCAACCTGCCAGAGATTCTTAAATCATGCCATGGACAGTATTGAGCAAAGCAGTACCTTGTTCAGAGACAGAGCCATCTGAAAAAAATACAAGCGATTCGGATATCTATATGAGCAAGTCTAGTGAAAACCACATATCCCTGGATGCATAAACCACCTCATATGATCTGTGGAAATTAAAATCAAGCAGAAGCCAATCAGTAACTAGGTCGATTTCTGGCATTGCTCGTGTAAATTCATTAAGAATTAATCTATGACCTGAAGTAGTGCCAAAAGCATTCCACGCTCCAGCATTCCTTAAGCGCAATGCAGCCGAACAAGCAATGTCTAAAATGAAGGATTTTTACTATGGTAGGGAGAGCTCCATAGCCGGAAGCGGAGTTTAAGACATAACTCCAGTTACAGCACGACAAGCGATATTTTGCAAATAGAAAGCCCTCTTAGTCGCGGTTCACTAATTAGCGTGTAGGAGTCTTACTACAGTTATCTTGACATGTTTTGTTAAGGCATCCACGTTTTTTCAAAGTGCTATAATTGACACCTATTCACTCCGGCAGCAGCTGAAGAGCTTATATACCATGTCGAACATATTTGTCTAAATTTGCTATTTTATCAGTAAAGGTGGGTTCCCAGGTGTCCCTAATTCCTCTATTTTTTATATTTGGTTCGTAATATCAGTATATCTGTATAGGATAGGAACTTCCGAAAAACTGTCTTGCTTAGGGGTCATTAATAAATTACGTCATTCTCTTGTTGGAACAATACGCTAGAACTGTCTTCTCTAGCTCGAATGGAATGATTCCATTACCTTGTCGTATATAACCAGGAGATGGTACTAATAAACTTTAAGCTAGTTTCGATCTGATGCGTGATGTCATTAAATGCCTATTTGATCGAAAAGATAAAATCCATTTTATCACGCGGATGCTACTGTCCTTGATTAATGTGATTTGTATGTATATGGTGACGTAGTTTATAAACAACCTATTAGCAAACTTTGAAACTATGGAAAATCTAGAAATGATTTAGCCTTTTCCGAATCTTTACACAACCCTTGCCTATAAATGAGTGAATGTCAAATGTATTTACGTCTCTAGATTAATGATGGACAGGGCAGTGATTTTAAATTATCATGCTTACACTTTTAATAACTGAAAATATTCTTGGGCTATAGCCGATTAACAGAAGGCATTCTTCAGATTAGATCCAAACTGACTATGTATTTGATATTCTCTAATCGATTAAGCGGGTCGTTTATGATACAGGAAATGGATATGCCCCCTTAAACATTACTCCGCTAACTTGTGGCTGGCTAAAATCATGAGCGCAGAACTCTTAATACTAATTGCAAAATTTGTCGATTGTCAATCATTATTTTGTCCAGTTCTATAGTTCTACTGGATCTGGATTAATTTCGAATCTACAGGTCCTGAGTGACAGCGAATCCATTTTACTCAATACATAAAATATTGAGTACTTCAATCAATAATTTATTAATTTGTTGACCGTAGGTTTCGATTTTTTTTTTTCATATGGCGGGTATCTGACTTGAAACAAATTCATTTTGACAAAGGGTTCTTTAGTCTCGTCGTTTTCTGAAAAGATTCGGATTGGTTTGCTCATATATATCATACTTCTCATATATTTCTTCTTCATTGGATTGGCAAAGTAATTCTTAAATGTTTCAGGGACATTTCGAACCATTTCTCTTTTGCAAAGAGGGTTATATCATCCGAGGATATTATAACCCTATTGCAAAAGAGACTGGTAATGTTATATAATGAATCACTATTATGACCACATAATTAGGTCGATGGAACGGATTACGAGTTTCCTACACTACTCTAAAGATAATAGAGCTTAGTGCTTTGAAGCTGCTTAAATAGTTTCATTTTAGTTGTTTCGAGAAATCCTGATATAATTTTTTTTTTGTATCTTGATGCTTGATTACTATCGACCGTTTTCTTCGTTTACACACCGCTTTAAAAAGTAATCCTAGAGAAGTAATTCGCAATTAATCTCTATACACTCGCCATTAATCTACCAAGGTCTTCATTATTGGAATATATCAGGATCCACCTTTTAAAGCGGTGTGTAAACGAAGAAAACGGTCGATAGTAATCAAGCATCAAGATACAAAAAAAAAATTTATATCAGGATTTCTCGAAACAACTAAAATGAAACTATTTAAGCAGCTTCAAAGCACTAAGCTCTATTATCTTTAGAGTAGTGTAGGAAACTCGTTATCCGTTCCATCGACCTAATCATGAGGTCATAATGGTGATTCATTATATAACATTACTAGTCTCTTTTGCAAGAGGGTTATAATATCCTCGGATGATATAACCCTCTTTGCAAAAGCGTTGTATAGAGTTTAATTGCGAATTACTTCTCTAGGAGCATAGAGTGTTCTTAAACATCCAATTAAGGTGGTGTTTCGATTAACATTGCTCTCTTTCATGTTTGCCATAAACTAACCTGCTGGGAGTATCTTATAGCTAGGTTGGGATTTTTTCTTTAACGGGCTTTGTCCCTCTTTGAAATTAAAGTGATTTATTGATCGCAATATTGTTTAGCAACAGGACTGCATAACATTGTTCCAATTGATTGTCAAAAAACCAAGATTACTAATCCTAATTATCTTTACGCATGCGTTTCGATAAACACATTCTCTTCCTCTGCTTATGATTTAATTTTTTCTGTGCTCTGAAGAAAAGAGAGTTGCGTTATATCCATGAAATATCCATATCCATAAAATAAACTTTTAAACTCATAGGATACAGAGTCTGTTGGTAAAATAAATTTAAGCCCCACGAAGGTGTCAGATGCTATTTAAACCCTTCAAATCTCATGCTAGAGATGATATGTGTCCTGGTTTACTTCAGCAGAGAATAGAAAAGATTCTTCCCTATTAGGTTTAACATTTATATACTTTTAAAGCCAGCTACAACTAAAATTATATCCCTTGTAAGTTAAGTAAGGTGATTGTATCGTTTATACCTATAAAGTGGGAGACATCCTGATACCCAACCTATAGGTATTAGATCAACACATCAGTTTCTCTTTAGAAATCCATTCCATAAAAACCAGTTCGATTACCACGCTACAAATTCACCATGCCGGCTTTAGGCAAACTAATTACTCTTTTAGCAAAAAGAATAAAGGAGGTTTAAGCACTACGGTCGGGCTCCCTTGACGCAATAAAGAATTTTCGAACCAATACATGTCTCCTCCTATACTATGGTCTCTTGTGATTGACACAACATCTATGCTGACTGTCAAACATTGATGTTCAGGGATATTAGGATTTGGTTATAATTATTAGAAGCATAATCGATGGAACCCTAGCAGATCTAATATTCGCCAATTCTCTAAAGATCCTACCCACTCGATTACCTTGCCCCTGAATGCCGACCATAATAGAATTTCATAAACCTTTTAATGTGGTATTCATCAATCGGAGTGAGTGCGACATATCGAAGATTCTGAGGGTGAACGCTACCTTATTTTTAAGTAATATAGCTCTGTCCAGAGGCATAGATCGGCCAAATGGATAGTGGCTTCATAATGAAGCACATATTGGTGCACTGTTCCAGGTTTAAAACAATTATTTTTCCGTTAGTTGATACATAGCCACGCAGCTTCTAACACTCAACAAATCCGAATTAAGCTTCCTTCTTAAAATACTATCAATAATAAATGCGGCAAAGTGTGACCGATAATTACCGTTTTGGTAAATTAGGAAGTGGAATCTGTGCAAGTGCGTAGGTATTTTACGACTGCATCATCTTGGAAGAGAAAAATAATTCTAAATGGATTAATGAATACCACCGTCGAAGAATATTTTCGAGGTCATTAAAAGTCTGGTTAACTCTGGTTCGTTTTTAGTCCATAACACGAAATAGTTTAAGAGACACTGCACTAAACACATTAATAATTTGTATTCTGCGTGCAGTTCATAACCATATCACTTGAAGTATAAAGATATGAAATAATTTCGATTGTGTGCTCGCACATTGAACCTCGAAAGCAATTGTTGGTTCTCTTAATAGAAAACCAATCAAGTCAAGCTCGAATAGTTTATTTTAATTCGATTGAACAATAATTTGTTGTTTGATCGATAAAAATGCCAAATTTTTGCCAAAATTATTCTTTCTTATCATTCCGTTCGGTTCGAAATATAAAAATTAAATTGAAAAATTAGTTTCTTCAAAATTTATGTGACTGGCATTTCCTGACTCTATAATATATAGTTTTGGTATATTATACCACACAAAAGAGCTTTGGTTGTAACAGGTGGCCATACAGTAATATTCTTACAGATTCTATATATTATTGAAAGAGCACCAAAATGTAAGTTCTCACGAGTATATATAATATCGATTTTCCAATGTTCCAGTATTTTCCACCTCTAGTGTTTATCGTCTCAGCGACAACACCTACCTGCACATACAAACTATTGTTTATTATCCACTACGTCTTATAGTGTAATTAGAGTATATAGTAAATCGCAAACAACACTAACTAATCCAAAGACAAATCGTAAGTGTTAGGTAATATACTCAAAATTGACCTTCAGTTTTATAAGCATATAACGAGCCCACGCCACGCTCTTATATACCATATGCTCATTCATAACGAAATGGGGCGCACGTCTTGAATTTATTATGAATTAATGACAACTCTTTAAAATCGATATGTATTGATTTTATATACATGTATGTACGTTGATGCACGCATTACGGGCAGTGTTTTCGGTTCAGCCCGAAATATCACGTGAGATGGGAAATTACTGCCTTCGACGATGTATATGCGCAAGTCTAGGTATAAAACAGACACTCCGTTCTGCATTCATGTTTCATCGGAATTACTAATCATGTACATTGACGTTCGTGTCATATACTCGTATGTATGTACATATATACAGTCTGTCATCGTAGAATATGAAATTTTTGTCATAATTTATGTAATGAAAGTGTTTTTGGTATATAAACAGTTCGACTGATTATGAAACCTGTTGTATATGTTGATACGAACCATTTTAATGTTTTGCTTCTTTTCTATATATACATACATACATACATAAGTACATACCAGATGAGAAAGTTGATTTGGTACAGCTCAAGTTGTGTGACATAACACACAAGTCATAACTCCCAAATGGTTTCGATATGAGAGATTTAAGCACGTGACTTTGAATTTAAATACAACATTTTAGTGTGTGGATGGTACAATTTGAATTTTAAATCTTGGATACGACACATTAGAATATATATTCTGTTCTCGCTATATATCGATTAACCTTGTTGACAACAGGCCTAATATGGATTAATCGATGCATTGTTACCAGAATAAATAAATATTATAATATGAAAGAGGTTTGCGGACTTTCTCGAAGTGAGTTTCCTGTTGATTCAAAAACCCACATTCGAGAATGAGATATTCGCGCAACCTTAAGACCTACCGAATATAGCGCGAATCGCTCATTAATTTTCCAATTTATTTATTTTTTATTAATTTATGTTTACGTCTCGGTTCATATAATCATGAAATGTGTAGTACATGGGTCATGGTTGATCTATATAAAATTAATATAATTATTGATCATAATCGATGTCATCATATAATAATACTATAAATTCCACTTAAGTGCCCGGATATACGAGTTTAAGGATCGACACTTAATACATATAGGCCACGTACGTCATATACTTAAAAAGATATTGGCTGACTCGAAGCATAATAGCCACACTGGTTAGTCTGAAGAATCTCATGCGATCCATACTGGGTAACTTTGATCTATATCTGTCTCTATCAAAAGCTTTATGTCATTACTTGGCGATTGAATCAAAAATGCCTCTTTAGTATATGTAGACTCTGTTAGGACTAGCTCCACTACATCTGCATATCAAACCAGATAATTCCTCAACAATTTAACCTTCTGGAGAGGCTTCATTGGGACTGCTATCTATGTCATGATGTACGAATGAGTCGAAAACAGATGATCGAGTAATGTTAGAAGTCTTTCATATTCCTTAAGTGCACACCATCCTATTTCAAGTAGAACTTATATTTTAACGGAAAACGAAGTATGCATGTGCGGCACAGTCATTCGTTGGGTCGAAACCATTGTGAAGAGTCACTAAATAGTTGGGATAGTGCTAGGTGGCTTCAGAATCCTCAAAATTGGGTTCAATAAAAGCCTGGATGGAGATTGGACGAGTAGCTTATACGATATTCTGTGGCTCACGAAACTGCAACTTTGCACAAAAAGCCAAGTGTACTTTAGCGTGGCCATTTTCAATGGGGTTGATTAATGAAGAAACGCCACAAAAGATGGTTCATCCCTAAAAATATTGCATTAAGAAGTTTAAGGATCGGCTATATACTATAAGCACATTAGTGCGCAATTTGGCAGAGTTTCTCATTTCCTTTATCTCCACTCTCTAATAGTCCATTGCTTCGATCTCTTAGAAATGCTTTAATATCAGCAAATTATCAAAAACGTTGAGAATCCATATTACTAGGAGTTCAATGAAGATTATCACTGTCTGAGATCAATGTCTGTTTGATTTCAAATTAATCGCCAAACCTTAAAGCATACGAGGTCTCGACCAAAGTCAAAACTCATTTCACTGAGGTAAGCCCTCGGTTAGTGACTAAATCGATAGCGAGTGCGTCTTTTATAAACTAAATTGTCTAAGTGGACATTTTATGTACTGATAAATACCTGTTTGTCTATAGACAATCTGATATTTGGGCCCGAAGCTATCAAATTCTTTCACATTTCGCGCTTAACCTCCTCACTTACGTCCAAGCCAAATCGAAGACGAACAGCTATAGGTCAGATTTATGTATAGACTATATCCTGCACATTGCATTGTTGCAGCGCAGCCTATAGTACTGACATGGAAGATGGGCCGGCCACAGATGCTTTATTTGCTGCAACAATGCTCTAGCGATTACAGATAAGTTATAGTTCGGTTGTTCATGATAAAATATCTGCGACAACCATGTTCAAATTCCGATAGAGAATAGATTCCGATGGATACAAAAGCAAATTTTTATCATTCGATTACGATCGGTGATGTAGATGAATTTCTATGATATTATATCCATTCTCTCACTAGTTTCAACAGTAATCCTTTAATTGGCATAATACAGAGCAGCGGTAGCAGTACGACTTCTTGCAGTGTCCTTCTATCTATCCGCCTTTTTACTGCGGATCCCCTTAGCTTCGGGTTGATAATCATACTTTCAAGCGTATGATTCAATCCGTAAGCAAGATATATCTCTCGAGCTAAATAACTTTTCTATCAAGCACACGCTATGGATAACCCTTTGCAGTATGCAAGTAAAACAGCGCTCATTTCAGACTGTGTCCTCCGTACACAAGGAGCGGGTACTCTGTACTTCTTGAGCAGTTTAAGTTTGCATAAAAAGTTCTAGGGTTTCTCAACTTGATGATAGCCATGACCCATCTGGTATTTCAATAGCGAGGTGTTATTGCATTCTCATAAAAAAATTTCACAGATTATCATAGAAGTGTCTCTATAGGAGTTTTTGTATAAGATTATTTTTTCCTATAGGAGTTCCAATCTTAACGCCTCACCAGGCTCTTGGTTCTGTTTAAAATTTTCTGTTGTAAATCCGGAATACAAACCTTAATGATTTTAAAGCTGCCTTCCAATGTAGCCGGCTTGGTATGAGATTAGACACGAACTCTCGAGCTGGTAGAAATGGCCTTCTTGTTCATAGCCACTAGCTCCGGCCAATCCCACTGTCACTCTTGTTAATATTGGTTAGTAGTTTCCATTATCCTTACACACTATCACCTCACTAAATCTTGGCGATTATGGAGTTACTTCCTTAGTTTATGTCTGCTTCTGTTGATATAACCAACCTGTTCTTGATACAGCCAACCTCTTCTTGGTACCTCTTTCTTTTCGAACCGAAGATTCTTTCAGAATTTCAAATTCTGCCCACATGTTATATTGTCCTAATGACAAACTCCACCGGCTCCTTCGTTAGCCGCACTTCAGTAAATTTTTCCAGCGTGTTGAGGACGAGTGTTTGGCTCTGTATCTCTTCTTAAATTGAGAAAATCATTACGTGATCCCGAATCTCTTCCACCGTTGTACTAGATCCCGACTATATAAGGCCAGGACATTTTATAATGGGGCCCCAATCACAAGGTGATCTTTCAGGCTGGGTACCCATTTGCATCTCATACACACTGAGATTTAACGTAGCCCGCTCTCTGCCTGGTTTATTGAGCAACACGTTCCAGTTAGAACCAAGGGTTGTGTATCGTCATTCTCTACCGGTACGATAGTGAAGTTGGATCCAATTTTTGGGCCAATTTTTGCTAATCATTTGACAAATAATTTATTTTTGTTTTATATTTCCAGAGCATTCCAATGTTCCTGCCTGTAATGCGTGGCACACTATCACTTCCTGCAAATCGTGATCCAGAAGTATTAGAACGCCTTCAACCAATTCACCTAAAAAATCTATGTTCAACCCTACAAATACACTATAATTCGAATGCAAAACATATTGCCGCCGATCAATCTCACCTATCGGCCAAAATCAAAGAGGTCGACTATGAAATAACACGCATCATCAATATGATAACCGAAAAACAGAAACTCTATGCCCAATATGCTGAACATTTTACAAAGGTTCGCTACATATCACAACAATTGACACGATGCAATACGCTGTTGAATCAAAATATCGAAAGTATGGAACAATTGAATTCGTTTCTTGATGTCGATCATCGTCTGGAGCCGTTCGTATGGAAAACTAGTTAAATGCGCCGCACTATCTATATATGATAATCGCGGTGCTTGGATCGATTTAAGCTGCTTCGGATGTTTCATTATAATTTTATATTTTTATTTTCATTTGTGATATCAATCGTTCAACCATTCCAAAATCGTTGAGACGATCGCGACATTGTATGTGTTATGTTAAGTTAAAAGATGGAGAAATGCACTCTACACTACAGGGGATCAGTATAGATCAGAAATTATTTTATTAAGCTTGTTAAGTATAAAACTTAATAATTAATTATTTATTGTTAATTAATTTATATCCAATTTAATTTTGATTTGCAAAATTTAATCGAATGCCATAATCGTATTTATTTATTAATTAATTATTTTTATAAATTTAATTTTATAAAAAAAAAATGATTTTTAATAAATAAACAACTCTAAAATATATTATTTTGTTCTAGATTATACAGTAATCTAAAAAAAAGTCAATGGGTTTTAATTACGTGCCTTAGAGCCAGCAGCCTGCTCATACGTGCAACGATATATCATCACCAATACGAAAATCCATATCATATACAAAAACAGACTAAATTGTATATAACGCCTTCGCTTTTCTACTTTTCAACACTGCACGTATTTTTAGTCATCGCATGAATATGGAGGAAATCCTATTTATAGTCATCAAATAATATAAGACCAAAGTAGCATCTTCAAATGAATTCGTTTTGATTTATCGATGTTACGTAAGAAAGAAATGAATGACATCGAGTAGTTGTTGATGTATTTGGTCGTGTTTATTTTTATCAACTCGTTGATGTAGTGCTATAGAACCAATTTACGTAGACCATCTGCACGGTTCACTACCAGACTCGTATTTTAATCATCGGTACAAATAAGTAACAATCTTAAATGAGATGAACACTTTGTTGTGGATTGACCTCCAGATATATAAAAACTTTTATCCGATTGTGTATCGGTTATTGCCGTTAAGCCTACAACACCACTCGGATATATCGCCTATTGTACAGACTAAAAGTGGGGCAAATTTGGTTGAATCGTTAACGACCCGGATCCTTAAAAATTCGAGGGTTAAAAATGTCAACAAACAAAATCGGATACCACCAAAACAACAACGAACCCCCGCTTAAGTATCCGGACACGAGATTAAAGTTTGGCAAGTGCAATCACTTAGAGAACCTGGAGAGTTTGACGACCATATCATATGTATGAAAGATTATCGGCTGAAACTCATGGTTCTCCAAAAAGATCGATGGCCTAAAAGTGGAGATTATGTGCCTTACGGCTATACATTGATACACAGTGGAAATGATCTCCGCAGTGTTGGAGTTGGATTTCTCATCTGAAAAAGGCCGTGTTCAATTTCCAAACTGATTTTCCCCGATGTCAATCTGATTTTCCCCGAATTTCCTATCTAGTCAGTCTGAGGAGTAGGCGGCCGACGCCTCCTTTGTATCGTGTAGGTTAGTTTGTGTGAACATCAAGTTGAGCTTACTTACCTATTTCACTCCCCGCTACCGCAGGCTAGAGTCCTTAGGTTCCATTGGAGTCGCCGGTGTCTCCCGTCTCTCCTCCCACGGAACTTGGTTCTCCGATGTTCTAAGTCTCTCCGTCCCTCGGGTCCGACAAGGCTTTCTCGTCCGACACCAGGGACAGTCGACTGCCCATTTCCTCTCCAAATGCGATCACCTTGGAGAGCTCCATTGGTTGGGCTGTCTCTCCTCCTGGTGCAACTGCATCTGTTGACGGGCTGTTGTCCTCTGATGTTTCAGCCTCATCCTTTTTGTATGCTTTCAGAGTAATCGACCCGAAACCGCAGTCGATTACTCCCTTAGTCGCGGCAATCGGTGCCAGGGACGCCGTATTGATTACCATAGTATATAATCTGAAGCCACCTTGGCATCCTCTGGCCACATGATCTTCAGTTTCCTGTTGGCAGATTGGGGTTGCTTATCCTTATAATCTCTAGGATTTTTTCTTGCCTGTTCTGTTGGTAACCGAACGCGTGCTCTTGGCCGAGAAAGACTATGGTATGCACAGGAATACCAAACAAATACGTACAATTTTTTTAAAATGACAGTAACGCAGTCATAATGCTGTGACAAAGTTGAGAACAAACTTCGAGAACTTAAGCAATTATATTGCAAGTTCAGCACCTCAAGACAATATCTTATATTCCATCTGTGTTATTGGATTAAATAGTAACAGAATGAAACAAATACTTGATCCACTAGAACAGTATTCGATTCGCTTGTCTCAAAATCAACGAGTCCAAACCCAAATATCTGATCTCCGATTTTAGAGACCTAGTCGCAATTGAGTTTAGTAGTGGTAACTACACGTTTGTTAAGTTGAAGTTGTATATAGTGTTGATCAGACTCGTTATTATGTATGGATGCGTGTTTACGCAATGAATAGTTTACTTACCAAATCTTTCGAACACAGCGTCCAACAACAACATGGCAAGCATGCCACATGAAAACGAAACTTCACATATCATCAATGTTCAAAATTCGGCAATTCAAAACAGCGAGCAATCATGCAAATATACGGAACAATACGGTAAAATGCGTCTGTGCTATAGATTGATGGCAGATGCTGCACAGTTGTTAGAAGCTGAAGGCAGCAAAGATCAATTGCTACATAAACTAGCCCAACTCGATGCCAGAGTTGCTAAAATCGACCAATTTCATGAGAAACTTTTAGTGGATGCTCCTCCTGATGAATAAGTTGAGATGACATACTTCACCGAGGATTATAACTCAATATTAATTAACAAGTTTGAGATACTGAGATCCAGAATCACCAACGTGCTGAACAAATCAAAGGAACATGAAGTCAAACTGAAGCCGATTAATGGAGATCCTTTAAAATGAGCATCATTTCATGACCTATTTAGAAGGATTATTCATGAAAACGACGAAATAAGTGAAACGATAAAAATGTACCAGCTTAAAATAACGGTGCTGGGGAGCGCGGGCACAGAGACGCTGGCAACTATTAGTAAACCGATACCAAAATAAAAGACAAATGGCGTCCAACCATGTGAACACGATGCTGAATTGTCCAGCAATACACTCGGAATCAGCAGCATCAATAAAATTAGTACACGATTTATTAACCGAGAGCCTATATGCCATTAAAAACTTAGACATATTGACATTGTCTTGGAATTACATTATTATTCCAATAATTATAAAAAAATTTGATAATGAAACATCCAAACTATTCGAGATGTCAATACCGAATCCTAGGGAAATGCCAACACTAGAAGAACTTCTCAAATTCCTAGAACGGCGTTTCCAAGCCTTATAAACGACAAAACCCAAACCTATAAGTCGCAGTTTTGGAACACCTACTCCACAGATAGCAAGGGTCAACACATGTCGAACACAAAGTAGAAAAACCTGTGTATTATGTAAAAAGTAGCATGAATTAAAGGACAGTCAACTTTAGAACGTTCCAAATTCATTGCACAAGAGGGGCTATGCAACATGTGTTTAAAGGAGAATCATCATCCCTGTCCATATTCTATACGATGTTTAGTTTGTATGAGACGTCACAACACCTTATTGCATTCCAACAATCCACCACAACGAACGATGCTCACCACGAAGACCGATGACACTCCAAAACGTGTCATCTGGTAAACCGGTATGACCAGTTAACTTCCACATTATTGGCCACATCATTGGTTGAAGTACAGACTGAACAACAACAACGAAAACTCTTACGGATGTTAATAGATCCTGGATAACAAATGTCGGTCATTTCTGAGGAGGCGTCCAAGCTAATTAAACCACGAACGAAGAAAATATTTATTTGTGGAAATTGGAGGTATAAACAAAAGCAAAATCACAACTGCCACAAAATCAGTCACCTTCCGTGTACAAGCGTGATTTTCATCGAATTTCTCCATGGAAATGGAAGCGTTACATGTAGGTCGATCCGAATTACAATCGACCAATAAAACCGACATCTTATTGGGTACTGATTATTATCCAAATATTGTCATGAATCAGGTTGTAAAAGAAAGGGAAGGAGAACCAATCGGTCGAGAGACAGAACTAGGTTGGATTATATTTGGAAATACTACCAACAATAAACCTTCCAGGATCAAGTCATTGGTCACCTTAACGGCCATCGATGACCAATTAAAGACATTTTGGGAAATAGAGGAGATGCAACCCAAGAAGCTGATGACCGAGGAAGAAATTCTATGTGAAAAACATCATCAGAATTTCTGACGAGATACGGACGGTCGTTACACAGTACGAATTCCTTTCAATCAAAATTTACCATCTCTCGGATCAACTAAACAAAGAGCTTTGGCAAGATTCATTTAACTGGAACGACGTTTTGAAGTGGCAAATGAATTTCACAAACAGTATCAGAAGTGTATAGAAGGATACTATAATAAACGATATATGATTGAAACTAAAGAAATATAACGACAACGATTATTATATTCCTCATCATGCGGTGCTTAAAACAACCAGTACCACAACCAAATTAAGAGTTGCATTTGATGCATCAGCACCGATATCAGTTTAAATCAAATACAACTAGTGGGACCTAAATTACAAGAGGATCTGATACCAATCCTGCTACCAACACTTAGAAACTGCTCGCAATCGAACACTGTCCCTTCAATAAATAGCAATATCGACTGAGCGTGTCTGATCGATTATAATCCAGATCAGTATGGAGCGAGACCACTGTACCCAGATTTAGATAAAAAATGATTGCATTACACACAGCGAAACTAGTTCGACGATAAAAAAAAACACGAAACAGACTGACTGATACACGGTAATTGGCCACAATTTATTGTTGAGTCATTTCATAGTTCGGGAATCGTATAAAACGATTGGTGTGGGATTGAATCCACATCAGACAATCAGATCAGCAACTGCTAGTCTAGTCTAGTAAAACCTCTTTCACGGTCGTGTTCGTTTAGTTGTACAACAAAATGCATCCTTGCAGTTTGATATTATTATTCAGTGTTGTGTTAAGTGAATTGCCATGTTTTATTTATCTCAGATTTATTTATCGTAGTCATTAAATTGATTGTTCTATTTGTTAACAGGTGAATCGGTCGCCGATAAAATAACACGCCCAGTAGTCAAGAAAAAAATTGCTTGGGGGGATATAACCGATATATGTACCGCAAATATACGCAAACAAATTGGTATCGAAATCGATGCATCAAACAGATATTTACTATTGGGCGCGTACTTTACAAGTGAAACTATAAATCGTCCTGGATTTGCTGATTTATTCTTCAAGCATGGCAAAGAAGAACGTCAACGTGCTATAAAATTGATTGGTTATTTGTTGATGGGTGGTCGTCGCACGTATAATACTACAGAAAAGGATGATTTGGCCAACATTTTCACATTCCCGAATTCGTATGAGTTGGGCATCAACGAGGATAGATCGTATTCAGGTCTTTCAGCTCTAAAGAAGGCACAAGAAATGGAAACATCGGTTACTAATTCGATTAAAGTTTTGATTGCCACATGTGAAAAAGAGAGACACACACTTTATATCGGAAATTCACCAAAACCAAAAACAACTGAAATAAATGATTATCATCTAGTGGATTATTTGATAAGCGAATTATTGATTGAAAAATACGAATGGCAACGAGAATTGGCTGGTCATATTGTAACACTATCGAAGTTTATTGACAAGGAAATTGGCGAGTTCTTGTTCGACAAATCAGTCTTAAAGTAAACTAATTATGTTTTCGCATTTTGATTTAATAATTCGCTATCAATAAATATTATTTTGATTACAAATTAATTTTATAAATGGCCATATTGTAGCTTACCCCGGCCAAGCCTTATCGTACTGTCACTTTAGTGTCTTCACGCCACCAGCACCATTATATAGTCCGGTTATCACTTTAGTGTCTTCACGTCACCAGCACCATTATATAGTCCGGTGGTCTGGCTGTAACTATGAGCGTAATACAATAAGTTCATGAAAAACCTTTACAAAGATATAATGGTTAAAGCTGCAATAGTTGAAACTAACCGTTTAGGGACAGAATATAATTTTTACACAGAATGCAGAACACTCTGCTGCTGACACACCTTGAATGGAAATAATATAGGCTGGCAAATCGGCCATATACCCAATTGTTCTCGATTTGGTTTCACGTTGGGTTTTAACCAAGTTGTGAACTCTGTGGATTCTAAATCACGAGATAATCCACATTTATTATAATCTTGAAAGATGTTTTCTTCCAATGTCGCCATTCCAAATATAAATTAATGATCATGTCGGTGCCATACTCTGATGGAATAAACTTCAACAGTATAGAAAGATGCGGCTGTCGATATCACCAGCAGACTCTCGATAACAATTATTAGCAAATTAGATATTACCACATACTTCTGGATCTCGATCAACCATCGCAGAAATTCAGGACCGTTCTAATTTTAGAGGACTTGTAATAATGTGATAGGCCAATATCGAGATACACGATCATCGATATTATTCTAAAATTAATTTGGGATAATAATATGTAAATTCGATTAAGTTCAATGAAAACTGTGTTTACGCATTGATATGGGTCTATTATTGCATGAATAATGACAAATAAAATAAAAATAAACTCACATTTACAATCCTCTAAAATTAGCTGTCCTTATGCAAACTATTTACTATTATCGCCAACATAGTTCGAAGTAACTGGTATGATTCAGCTGTGGCGGTTAACTAAAAATATACCACCCGTTACGTGTCAACCAACAATCTGACGCGATCGGTTTTAATCACAAGCCAGCGCTTCACACTGTTATAAATGTCCAGATCACACTCCGTATTTAGTAGACCTGTGGCAAGGTGATATCCTCTCCCACACCATTACTATCCGAGATACTTGATTCTCATTACTAATGTGTGTTTATTACTACTGAAGTCAATGACGTTTTGGTTTTTTAAACCTTCGATTAGACATTTGGTTTTGGATTGCATTTGATTTTGAGACCAATGGAAGCTTAATACTGTTCCAGTGGTTCAAGTATCTCTATCACTCCGTTACCACTTTATCCAATCACACCTGAGCCGGTTATCGTTAATACCGCAAAGGGACACTCGCAAGTGGTTTTATTCTGTTTACTATATAGTCTCTAGTTATTGACGTGCTGTATTAGGGCGGAGCAAACATGGATATCATGTCCAGCCGACCATCCATACAGATGATTTAGATTCAATCATTATCGTTAAATTCGATGGAACCTTATCAGATCTAATGCAAGGAACCAATGGTTAAGTAATGAAGCGATCAATATAGAACGAAAATAGAACCAAACTAGGTTAGGTTACCGGCGACGGTTCGTTGTGATACCACAGGATCAAACTCCACTTTTACCTCTATGAGAACCAGTTTGAGCAGCTTACGTAGCGTAATAAGTCTCGCACATTACAGTTTTCGAGATCAGAAAGGCAGTCCATTAAAAACTTACCCTAATATTCAAGTCTTTTGTGTGTCAAAGCCGGGCACGAGCATAGGAGGTGGACTACCGTCTCTTCCTCCTCCTCGTCCCTACAGGTTTTGCAAAAGTCATTGAGTATCCCCACGATCGTTTTATGTTCACGGCTTCGTAAGGAGATAAATCCCTTGGAACGTTTCAAGTTCAGCTTTGGCCAGACTTGTCTTGCAACTCTACATGAGATGGTGTTCCTATTGTTCGCAAAGGCTTCCGCCTTTTTTTAAGCAAAGTCTTGAGTGCGTTAATGGGTCTCCTCAACTTTACCCTTTCCGGTAGCAGTTGGAGAGTTGTACCGTGCCTTGCTAGTTCGTTCGCCCTGAAGTTTCCCATGACGTTTGAGTGGCCAGGGACCCAGACTACCTGGATGTTGAAATGCTCACTCATCTCATTTAGAGACGAGCGGTAACCCAACGCCACTGTAGACGTTAGAGAAACAGAAACCAACGACTTGATTGCCGCCTGACTGACCACATAAATTGCGATATCAGTCCAGGATACCTCATTATGTCTTTAGGACCTCCTCAATCACCTCTGCCTGGTACACACTGCAGTGATCAGGGAGGCGAACTGCTATATCTACCTCTAATTTATCACGGAAGACTCCAGCTCCTACTTTACCGTGTCGCATGGAGCCATCCGTAAAGAACTGCAATGCTTCCGTTTCAGCTTCCAACCCGCTTGAGGGACAGATTCCCTTGAGGGACAGGTAGTTCTAAACCTTTTCTCGAAGCACAGAGTCAGTATAACATAGTCTAGATTCGCCAGTTCTTTCCTCAGCGATCTCACTATCGTCGAGCGTCCTGTCTGAAGACATTTCCACTGAGTTATGGCTGATAGTCGAGTGGCCGTAATCGCCGCCATCTGCTTACCATAAATGTCCACGGGGAGAAGGTGAAACAAGACCTCTAGGACACTTGTAGGTGTTGTCCGCAGCGCCCCACTTATAAGCATGCGGGCCGTTCTTTGCACCTTCTCAATCCATTTTCTGTATGTTACTTTATCAAGAGCGAATAACTACATGCTCACCCCATACATAAGTACAGGTATTACTACCGAAGTGAATAGCCAGTGTACCAGCTCCGGCGTCAGGCCCCGTCTCTTTCGATGGCGTTCCTACTCGAGTACAATGCTATATTGGCCTTGTTTACTCTTTCCAGAATCTTGGGCTTCTAGCTAAGCTTACTGTACCAGATTACGCCTAGAAATCTTGCCTTGTCCGTAAAAGCTAGTCTGTTGCCATTTAGTAGAGGTGGATCTACTACATAGGGATTTTATATTTCCTAGTAAATAGTACCAATTCAGTTTTAGACGCGCTCATTGCCAGCCCACATTTTATGGCCCACCTCGCAATAATTAAGAGGGCATTTTGTATTACCTTCGCCACCGTGCTTATGTATTTCCAGAGACAGCTATCGCTACATCATCTGCATAAGCAATCACTCCGATCCCTTCTCTCTCCAGCTTTAATAGCAGCTCATTGATTGCTATGTTCCAGAGGAGAGGAGAGAGGACACCTCCCTGTGGGGTTCCCCTAGTCACCCGTCTCCTGATGGTAGATTCCCCCAGCTCCGAGTTAATCATCCTGCACCAAAGCATGTGATTGATTAACCCACTTATAGGGTAATCCACACCTAGTAGCGACAATCCCTCCAGAATTACCTCCGTATTTAGATTGCTAAAGGCACCCAATATCAAGAAACGCCACTATACAAAACTCTTGCGAGAATAATGATTTCTCAATTGTACCAGGGCATTACCAGGGCATGCAGAGCTGTATCCACAGACTTCCCTTTACAGTAAGCGTGCTGAGTCTGAGCCCAGTCACTAAGCCTTATTTTTGAGCGTATGTAGATATCCATCAGTCTTTCCAAGGTTTTCAATAGAAAGGATGATAGAGTTATTCTTATTCAGGTCTTAAGTCTTTTAGGTAGCCCTGGGAGCATTTACCCGCTTTTGGACTAAAAATCACTCTGACCTCCATTCACTCCCGCGGAGTACAGATTAGTTTTATAAACTCTTTGAAGATTATCTCCAACCAGGGGAGCATAATCCTCGAGTTGTTCTGAAGCTCCGCGGGAATAATTCAGTCAGGACCAGCCGATTTATAGGGTTTGAACCCTTCAATTGCTCATAGGATTCGTTCTTTGGTTACGATATCTTCTATGCGCAGTGAGTGTGGTTCTTGATGAGTAATAGTCCTTATCGATTCATCGAAGCTTCCTGGCTGTGGGTTTCGATGAAAAGTTCCAAGGATTCCTTATTAGAAGCAGTCCAGGATCCATCCGGTTTAATTAAATAACTGCGGGGCTGGTAGGATTGGAAGACAAAATCTTCCTAAGACGAGAGGTCTCGGAGACTTCTTCCATTTTGTCGCAGAAGAGTCTCTATGATTTCCTCTGTGCCTTTCTTAATTCTTTTTTGTATACTTTGAGGTCCTCCTTGTAGGAGTCCCAGTCCTGAGCCTCTCTCGTACTTTTGGCTCTATTAAATGCTGTCCTACACGCCTTCCGGTAGGTCCCCAGTTCCTTGAACTACCATGCCGGTTTTTGCTTACCCCTGGGCTTAACTATTGGGGAAGCAGCGTTGAAGGACTAATTGCAGACATTTGTGAAAGTGTCCACTATGCCATTCAGTTCCTTCACTGTAGCTGGTGGCTCAGGGGTCTCTGGTAATAGTAGTCCTATAAGCGTTTCCCCATACTTGCTCCAGTTTGTCTTTCTGGGATTCCTGAAAGGTTTCCGAGTGGCAGGGGAAACTTTAAGACTAAATGTTATGTAACGATGATCAGAGAAGGAGTGTTCCTTCGCCACTCTCCATTTCCGTGGCCGTAGGGTACAGTTTTATAGTGGGTTATTGCCCAATATTACACACCATGAGGTTGTTATTTAAAATGTAATCAAAAAGTAACTCAGCTCTCTCGTTGATATCAGTGCTTCCCCAGATTTCGTGGTGCGCATTTGCATCACATCCAAGGAACACCCCAATTTTCTTCTTGTACGCTTCGAGGACCAGGCCCACCGGCGGTTATCCGGCGGAACCTGTTTATCCCGGTCCAAATAGGCTGAGACCACCCAAATTATACTGCCACCAACCTCTAGGCTGACCGCAGTTACGTCACCATTGCTGTATTGAGGAAGAAGGAACATACTTAAATTATTTTTTCCAAGAATGCAGGATCTGATATTCCCCGAATTTCTTAAGTGTAATAAGCTATACCTCTTCATTTTAAGGCCACAGATCCTGTTGGTGTTTATCCAAGGTTCTTGAATAAGGACCACGTCCTCCTCTGATCTAGTCAGTCTGAGGAGTAAGGCGGCCGACGCCGCCTTTGAATGGTGTAGGTTAATTTGTATGAAATTTAGCATAACCAAGTTGAGTTACTTACCTATTCCTCTCCCCGCTACCGCAGTGTCCTTCGTTTACATTGGAGTCGCCGGTGTCTCCCATCTCTCTCCCCACGGAACTTGGTTCCCCGATGTTCTTAGTCCGTCCGTCCTTCGGGTCCAACAAGTCTTTCTCGTCCGATACCAGGGGCAATCGGCTGCGCATATCCTCTCCAAGTGCGATCACCTCGGAGAGTTCCAATGGTTGGGCTGTCTCTCCTCCTTCAAGAATCTCTTCTAGGCTAGCCGGTTCGGTTGGTAGCCAGACGCGTGCTCTTGGCCTGCTAGGAATCTCTTCCCGCTTACAGCCGCCAGCTTCGCGCCTTGTCACACCTTCCCTACCTCCGCTACAGCCTTTTTATAGAGCTCCACTGATCTGGTATCAGAGCACGCTATAAGTTTTATCGCGCCCTTGATGCCAGCTAGCATCTCTGCAGGATGGTGGGGGCTCTGGATTTTCTCTCAGGATCCTTAGGAAAATGGAGTTTAGTGCATTGTATACCAAGCTTCATTTTCCCATGATGATTCTCCCATCTTCATGACTCCTGTCAATGATGGCTAGCACCAACATACCAAACTAAAAAAGTCTTTATTCCAGATACGAAGAAACAGCACGTCGAAAAGAATTCTCAAGGCTGCAGAAGAGACAGCATCAATTAAGAAAATGCGAGCACTACACCAGTACGTAAGGTAAGGAAAGTTACCGGCTAAATTACAAACGTACCACCTATAAGAGATGATAGTGGTCAAATATTAACAACGGATGAATCTCTGCTCTACTTAATTGACACCAAAAACGAAAACAGCAACATCCATTCACCAACTCGAAGTTAAACTTGGCATTGAAACATTCAAAGAAGAATTCATGTACAGCTGTAAAGACACCAATAGTCCAAAAAGCTTTGAATTCCAGCAGAATATCACAAAAAAGGAAAGAAGGCTTGGCAAATACAATCGAACAAGATGGCTTTAGCCTAGGAAGAAGTTCAATCAACTCATTTCGTATCATCACTGAACAATCCGGTAAACGAAGTTTACCGCTGTACCTACTCTTCGTTGATTTCGAACACGCATCTCAAAGAAATTATTTGAACTCATACTAGAAATGTATAGGGGTTGGAAACCGAGTTCAAACAAAATTAAAAATAATATAACACTCGAGGAATAAGGCAAACATTCGTATTCTCGCCCTGATCGCATCTTTGGATGAACGGAGAGATCGGGATAGTCCATATATAAGTTTCAGGCAAAATGCTTGAATTAGAGCTTTATGAAAAGGCAAGGTTAATGATACTGCTGAGGTGCTGGAATTAAATTCTTATTGTATGATGACAAGTAGCTCTATATACTATGGCCAGGTTAGGTAATTATATTATGTTCAAACTACTGGTTTCGTATGCGGACTACGAACTTATGAATATTAAATAGGTCAATGTGGTTTCTGCCAACTCTCAAAACAATCGGCTAATTAAGGGCATACATCTATATGTTCGAGTAACATCGAACCATATATACATTTTTTAGATCCTTGTAAATAGCACTGATATGGAAGATTGATCAAAAAAGCCTAGCGAATGTAATATTTGTGTGCTAGTATAATGATGAACGATCGATAGTTTAGGAAAAAGCTTTACTCCTGTAACATACTAAATTGAACTCAAAAGTTGCCGATAGTAGCTGCCAATAATAGTTTACCAATCATGAAATTATTGTAAACTTCCTTTGTGTGTATTATATGTGGCAACCTACATCAAACCAACAAAAAACCAGAGCTAGACGAAAAAACCAGAGGTCAGAAAATGTAGCAACGGCAGTTGTGGAGAAAGTCATACTATAGAGTTTGTGTACACAAGGAGCTAAGTAAAAAAATGACTCCACGTCAAAGAATTGAACAACGAACGCTAAACATCAGTTCTCGCAATGAATCAATGAACAAATTTATGCACATGATGGACACTAATATGAGTCTTATGCTTCAAAACATAATTATCTCATGCCACTTCTTATTAAAAACCAAACATGAATGCAATTAAGTTAGTTGTGTAACGCCGATAGGTTAGCGCCAATGGGTTTACTTATTGAAAACGATATCGATATTATGCTAGTTTACGAAACTCACTTTACACGTATGAGTTACCTCAAGATCTCAGTATATAAGCCATTATGAACTTCAAAAATATAGGCAAGAAACGTATCCAAGCATCTAACATCTGTCTAAGGGAGTGGTTAGGGAAATGCATCATATCTGCAGTTATTTGAAGCAGAAAATTACTCAATTTCCAGAAAATTCTCCAAAAATTACTTAGTAGTCGAAAATGAAGAAGGAATATCATTAGATCATTCTCCAGTCTTAATGACAATAAGTTCCACGGCAATTAGGAAAGCAAGCCCTTGAAAACTAACAAATAACAAAACTAACTGGGAATACTTTCGACAGCTAGTCGAAGAAAGCGTCAATCTACAGGTGCCAATCTCGAAACAATTTGTGCAACAAACTTAAACTGCTTGCTTTTAAAATAGATCAATAATGAGTCAGTAGTTATCTTTCTAAGTAACCTAACAGATTAACCTGACACGGACTGTTCGTTGTGGAAGGCCACTAAAGGTCTGAAAAGACCTAAATTGCAAGCACCACCCATAAAAATGGTTGATGGAACCTGGGCTCGCAGTGATAAACAAAAAGCTGATCTGTTTGCCGAACACCTAGAAATTACCTTCAAACCACCAACTGGACAGACAGAGAATGAATATTTAACCCCGGTAAACTGTCCACTCTGCACCCAATTAAAGCTTAATTAAAAAAAAAAAAATAGACGAGGTACTTATTCTATGCCTGTCACTGTGAAAGAAATCAAACCAAAAGTAAAAATCGTAGCTCCTGGATACGACCTGATAACAGCGAAAATAATCAAAGCACTACGGAAACTACAGCACATAATGAATGCAGTCTTTAGACAATGTTATGTTCCAAGACAGTGGGATGTAGTGGAATCAATTTGGGTTTCGAGAAGGTCACTCAACAATAGAACAGGTACATACGATCACTGATACGATTGAAGAGGCCTTGGAAGAGAAGAAGGTATGTTCAGCGGTATTCCTAGACGTAGCCCAAGCATTTGATAAGGTTTGGCACCATGGTCTGTAATTTAAGATTCAACGAGATCTACTAAAACAATATTTTGAATTGCTTAAGTCATAAATAAATGACCGTACTTTCGGGTGAGACAGGAAGAGGAGTACTCAAAACTGAATAAAATATTGGCAGAAGTCTCACAAGATAGTGTGCTTGGCCCTGTGCTATACCTTCTGTATACAAATGATCTACCAAATATAGTAGAAGCCATAATAGGGACATTTACTGATGACACTGCAATTATGACCACTAATACTATAGTATTGTCGAGTCAATACGGAAACTACAAAATGCTGTTAATACAGTGAACACTGACTGCAGCAGCATGACAAGGAGGACCTGCGGAGATCCCACCAATGGGACAAAGCACCTAAAAAGAACAATGCGTTTAGAATTAGTGATTCACTGAATTACTAAAATCAAAGGACTGGACGAACTGGGACATACCGATTTTTCTCATCCCATAGGAGGCTGCACCGCTTTAAAATTCAGAACTAAATAATCACTAAAATTAGTTGTAATATTACACAGAAATACAGATTTCTTAATAAAAAAAGGGAGGATATCTGCAGTTTATTGCCCACCGAGACATTCAATTCAGCGTGAACAATTTGCGAATTACTTCAAAACTCTACGAGATAAGTTCATAGCAGGAGGTGACTACAACACCAAGCATATTCAATGGGTTCGAGAATAATTTCTACGAATAGAAAACAACTGTGGGAATGTATACAGAATGAAAAGGATCACATATCTACTGGTCACCCAACCTACTGGCCAACTGAGAGGCGAGAAATTCCCGATTTAGTAAAGGCGTTACGATTTGTAAAATGTTCAACGATTTGTCTTCTGATCACTCTCGGATATACTCTTGACACACAAGTTCTAAAACTAGCGCCATCTAGATTTCTGTCAAATCAACGAACCAATTAGTTCTGTATTTAAGTTTACAATAACCTGGAAGTGTTCGTTAAATATTCCTTTAACTTTCTCCGAATATTCAACAACTATACTGGTGACAAAACGCTCAATACGCAGGCTGGGCAACTCGACAGGGCACCTATTTTTAAATCAAGGTTAAATGTAAAGATTAAAACTTGAAAGCGATTAAAGCAACTGATTTCTTATTATGGAAAGCCACACGTAGCTGAAACGACCAACACTTTCAATCTCTCCAGTACGTCTCTCTGAGGAAAGAAATAATTCAGAGAAAGCAAATATATTCGCTAAACATCTAAGCTAAAAAGTAAGTCAATCAAATACATCGATATAAAAAATGATTTGACACGTGGAAAAATATTGTCAAATCTACCGGACAAATGTATCAAATTAATTACTTATATATTCAAAGCTATAATGAAAACAGACGTTACTGTCCAGAAATCTAGAAAACTTAAATTATTACAATGTTTCTGAAACCTGGCAAAAGTTAACTCATATCACCCAATCAGCTTTCACACTCTCTCACACCTGTTCGAAAAAATGCTTCTGCAAATATTAAAGCCAATTCTGAACGAGAACAAAAAATCGGGATCATTAATTTGGATTTAGAGAAGAACGGCAGAACAAATTCACAGAGTCGTATCTGAAATCAGGAAAGCCCTTGAACAAAATAGTACTGATCTGCATATGGCATCAATGATTGGAATATATTCGATGATTGGAAACGCACCCAAAGTGACGAATATTTCGAACAATGGTAAAGCTGTAGGATAGTGATAAATGATGCTGGGTGCTGTAATCGTGACAGCTAATGATGAATAGTGGGAGTTAAACTTTGAACTCCACAAAGTGGCATTGATTGACAGCTAGGGCGGCTGAATCAACCAGCCGATGAAGACGTTGTCTTATGAAATGTTTGGCATCTTTTGTATGTAAATCTATAATTTTCGTTCGCTAGGCCGGTTTCGATCTGATGACTTCATTGATTCGTTGTGTGATCGAAAAGATCAAATCCATCTCATCAGGCATATGCGACCGGACTTGTATGTTGCATTTTGTTTCTATATATATTGTGAGGCTATGTTGCAACAGTTCTAGCGAATTTACAGAATTTACAGAATTTTTTTTCGATTATTTTGTTAATACTTCACTATTGTGGCGTGCAAACATACGACGAGATTTACCCATCGAGACAATTCATCAGTAGAGCAAAAAGTGCCAATTAAAACTATATTGTCACCCCAGAGAATTAGCCAGGGAACTATTAAAATATAAGCTGGATCTAGGTAATTCAGAGATTACCAAGTGCCCGTTAATATTAAGAACTAACATTCGTTAAGTCTTATTAAATGAATTTATATTAGCTTTTAAGATTTGATTACATCTTATGTTAGCTCTAGAATGAAGCCACTGCTTATTGCCTTTATTCTTTGAAAAAAACTTTCGCGATTGAGATCTGCTTTTTGATATGATTGTGTATATTTTTTATTTTTATTTTAGGTTTAATTGAGTGCAGGGTGGACTTGTAGACTGTTCTAGTTCATTTTAACTATCTGAGCTCCAACACCCAACGCGCGATCCTTAAAGTAAAGGTTGATAGCTGCCTTAAACTTGTACATTTTATACTCAAACGAAAACTGAAAACAGGCCAACGAATTCCACTTCCTAGATGTTCGATAAATAAATTCGCACACCTTCAGTTCGAGGTTTCGGCAGCTTCATCGTATACCTATGCGCATTAACCGTTCCTCGTGTTACCCGTCCTGGCGTAATAAATTCCTTTAATTTTCCTTTAATTCTGCAGAATATTTACCATTTATTAATCTATAGATCACGCAGAGTTCTGTAACATCTCCGAGTTGTTGTAGGCTGTCTAGATCTTTCGTAAGTCTGGAGTTTCGTATTATTCGGATGGCACGCCACTGAACTCTATCCAGCAACTGAAGAGCACTGCCATATGCTCTACTCCAAACCTGACAGCAATATTCTATACAAGGTCTAAAAAAGGTTTTATACTCGTATGTATGGAGAACCCGATGCAATCTAAAAAACCGTCTGCATCTATCGAGAAACCCGAGTTTACGTGAAGCTGTTTTGGCCTATAATATAATGTGTTCATTCCATTTAAAATTGTTGCTAATCTGAACACCAAGTAGTCGAATTGAGTCACAACCCACGAGAACGTGACCTTTTACCATTCGTTACGACTTCTTTTACGCGAGAATGTGCATATTTGTGTTTTTTCTCGTTTAATTTGACCTGATTTTTAACTCCCCACTCAAATATTGTACTCAAATCGGAATTCAGCGAAGTGACAACTTCCACCCGTTTACCTCTGAAAATGCAATAACATGCAGAAGGGTGCAATATTGCATCATCGGCAAAACAGTGGATAGGGTTCACAGTGCTATCCAACAAGTCATTAATGTATAACTAAAACAGAGTTGGTGACAAAACTGATCTCTAGGGGACTCCGACATTTAGGGAGTGAGTCGTTGATGATCTAGCATTTAGCATAACGTTGATCTCGCATTTAGCATAACGATGATCTTCGGAGATCAGTTGTGGTGCGGCTTTCGCAATTGATATTGGCCGGTAGTTTTAAGAGTCAGTTATATCACAACCACATTTAAGGACCGATTGCACCATTTCAGGCTTGCTTATAAGAAAGAAGAAATTTGTTAGTTAATATTGGAGCCAAGTCACTGCCAAACTTCTTCAATATTCGAACAGGAATTCCGTCAGGTCCGTTGACCTTATTTACGTTCATTGCCTTCAGGTTCCTGAAGACGATTTTCTCTGAGATGTTGACAAGATCCATTTTGGAAACCACAATAAGGAATTGACGGAGGCGTAGCTCCATCGGGGACAACTAAGCTCGAGTGCAAAGTGAAGATGTTTGCCAGTAAGTTGGCCTGCAAAAATGGATCCACCACCAAAGCACCGTCTGCACATTATACTGCTTATTCGTGTAATTATTAGCACAAATTTTTTAACAGATGTTACGTGTGGCCTTGAAATTTCGTTGAGCTTATATTTCTTGTGAGCAGATTTATTTTGTCTGGCTGCTTTGGCGGCTTCTTTTGAAAAGATTTTAAAATTAGGAATGGGATTGGAATAGGATGATGGGATATATTTATTCATTCCATGTAGAACGATTTCGATGAAATTGGAAACGGCGTCGTCTATTTGATTGTTATAAAAACAATGGCTCTTCTACGGGAAATGTTGACAAAATAACCGTAACCCATCACTGTCAGCTTCATTAAAATGCCATAGACACCTTGGCTGCTGTCTTAATTCTGGTGTTGTTTATTATTAGATATTTTTACGGTTATCAGGTTGTGATCACAATTTCCGATTCCAGTTTAGACAAGCGCTTCCATGGAATGCAGAATTGTTGTAAGACAAAGATCCAGAACATGACTGCTGGTAGAATTTTGACATTTAAATGTGGAATCACTAACAATATGTGTAAGGTCATGCGAAACAGCAAGCCACTCCGTCTGACGCCCACCACAGTTCGTATTTTGGTGATTCAACCATTCTTTATGATGGGTATTAGAGTCACCAACCATAGTTAATTTGCAGTATGGATGTTGATTGCGAATGTCACCAGAAGGGATATTTTAAGTACAATAGTTTGAGCGGGCTTTGAGAAAATTTCGTACTTCTGATGTCGAGCGTACGGTATGTGATCTTTAATGAATATGCACACTCCACGTTGCAACTCGAATGCTTGTTCGAACTAGTAGCGCTTGAAGTAGAATTCGTTCTCGTAGATGTAATGAAATACTTTTGTTTCCGTTAGCACTAATATGTCGGATCTATGTGATTCGAGATGTTGATGTGTGCAATTTGAATTATAGTCACGAGTCCACGGACATTGACAAAATGGATGGTATGGCTATCAATTTTATCTTTACGGGGATTATGCCTCGCCCACGATCCGAAGAGGCTTTTTTCAAGTAGGGGGTACTGTAGTGGGATTCTAAACGTTCCTTCCAACCACAGGGGTATTAGAAAAATGTCCACCGTCCCTTCACGTCATATCACAAAAACAACAATTGTTGTGTTTTAAGAACTCAACATGTCCTAGTATGCACAGACGCATTGCGTAGCTAACTACAACTGCCGTCTAAGAATAAATGCCGTAGTATACTGGTCCCAGGTCTTCGCCCCGGATTTGACGAGATTCATTAGATTTTTAAATATTTTTATTATTAAACGATTTAAGCAGACGCACTTATTTTTGAAGAATAAGATTTTTGAAGAATATATTAAGCGAACTACCTGCTGAAGTTCTTAGTAGTTTTTCCAAATCATGGACATACCACATCCCGTCAAATTACGTATGACACTAGTTTTTGGTTTGATAACCTCTTCCTCAATAAAATGTAATGTGTTTGGATCATAAAGGTTTTGGCTCTCGAAATCAAGTACAAAACTAAGCGCATCCTCAAGTATCTCTTATATCAAATTTATCCCCAGATAAGTTATTTTCCATTTCGTTGAACTTTACTGTACCGCCACTTTCGGTTACGTATTTGAAAATTTTGATCGTATCTTCGAACGACTCGTCGGATAGTTGTCGGAATAATTTAACTCGTATGATATTTTTAACAAGTCTAACGTATATGATTGTAGCTTTCTCTCAATATGCCACAGCTAAATGTCCATTACCATTTTTTCCTATACATCGCCTCTTGTATTGCGTACACTATTCTATGTACTTGTTCGTCTGGTGAGTGTTCCGATCTAAATCCAAACTGAAAGTGCGATATCAGTAGCAATCCCGAACAGTCAACGCGAATATAATGTTAACTGAAAGCACTTTTGAAATTCAAAAGTTTATCGGAACTGTGTAAGATGTATTCCAAATTTTGTAGAAGACACTCTGACGCTCATATATTGAAGAACATACGACATAAAATCCTACTCCACAATTTTGTAGTAATCAAACGTTTATATAAACCACCCGGCCCCGAATCCTGTTGGGACATTTGAAACTATGTTGTCCTTGGCAAGTACATATTGAAAAAATCATCGCCACTATCTACATTGATTTTACAAAATGGCTGTTAATAACATAAGTTTAGGAAACAAACGTCAGTGTGTACGGAATAAGCATATTGTTGACGTATGGTCTTTGCTAAGCTACGATGATTTTCCTTCAGCGAACACTGTCTGGGAAGTATTGAAAACCTAGGTTGTATTATGAAAAGTGTCAGCTACACGAATTTGTAGACAGTAGAAGTGCGAATGGTGGAAGGCTAAGGTTCTAAAAGTACAGTAACATAGAAATGAGCACAAGTCGCGTGGTTTCTTTAAATGAGTCACCGGATTGCACCATTCATTAAGACATCAGCCAACAGCCATTCGGGACCAGAAGATCAACCTCTCTTATAACATCGATGCGGGGTACTCAATATATGTCGTGGTCATTTGTCTAAACTTTCCTTTATATAGCATGCAAGTTAGTGAGGATATTTGCGGTGACTACGAACGAGGTTTCCGTCCAAATCGGTCAGTCACTGATCAATTTTTTTCACTATGGAGAGAGGATATAGTATGAGCTTTAATATTTAGGAGTACCAAACAAATACTCGCAAATGTCTAAAATAACAGTAACGCAGTTACTGTCAAAGTTGTGAATAGGCTATCGAGAACTTTTGCAATTAGTTATATGGTGTTCGACAAGGAGATGAATTGTCCCCGATACTTTTTAATCACTCATTAAACAAGCCCAAAACCAAATATCTGAAATCCATTAATCGCTGGGTACATTATACCTATGGTTTACCCGATCAAAGACTATATTTCGACACATTCGACTTGTCCTTCATTTCACTGTGCAACTCTCAATAGTAAATGTGTGCTTTATATATTTACTGGCCATTTTTAGGTGTTGGCGTCAAGAAGAGTGTGGAGTTTTCATTGTGTGTTCATTTACCGGCATCTTGTTCATTATCAGCTGCAGCCTGTCTCCATTCTTGATATCACCATCTAATTTGCCAGCGTGATATGTTCCCAATGTAAAGTCCTCTTACATTTCATCTGTAGAGTCCCGATATCGGTTTCACAATGTTTCTATTATGAATGAGTGTACGATTGCTGGTTAATGACAGATAGATGCGCAATGCATATTTCTGTCAGTTTGACACAAAGGTTTTATGCATATATTCCGTGTTGAACGATCTGAACCTTCCAAATTTATTCTTTATATATTCAAGCCAACTCCAAGGCTCAGAATAAGCTAATCGCATAAGCAAGCGGAACAAGAACTGCGAACACTGTCCGTTCAATAAATAGCAATATCGACTGAGCGTGCGTCTAATCGATTTTAAACCAGATCGGTTTAGAGCGAGATCACTGTACCCATATTTAGATAAAAAAATTATTGTGTACACACAGCGAAACTAGTTCGATTCACGGTGATTGGCCACAATTTATTGTTGAGTAATTTCATAGTTCGGAAATCGTATAAAACGATTGGTGTGGCATTTAATCCACATCAGACTATCAGCAACTGCTAGTCGAGTAAAACCTCTTTCACGATAGTGTTCGGTTTGTTGTACAACAAAATGCATCCTCGCAGTTTGATGTTATTGTTCAGTGTTGCGTTAACTAGTGCGTACACAAGCAATGAAGATATTACATGTAGGTGAATTACCTTAATTTTATTTATTAATCGGAGTTATTAACTTGGTTTTACTATTTGTGAACAGGTGAATCGGTCGCCGACAGAGACACACATCCAGTAGTCATGCAAAATGTTGTTTGGAAGGATATCGCCGATAAATGTACCGAAAATGTACGTCAACAAATTAGGGTCGAAATCGATGCATCGAACAAATATTTACAATTGGGCGCATATTTTTCACGTGAAACTGTAAATCGTCCTGGATTTGCTGATTTATTTTTCAAGGCTTGTAAAGAAGAACGTCAACGTGCTTCAAAATTGATTGGTTATTTGTTGATGCGAGGTCGTCTCACCGATAATAGGACAGAAAATGATGATTTGGCCAAAATTTTCACATTCCCGAATTCGTATAATTTAAACATCAACGAGGATAAATCGTATTCAGGTCTTTCGGCGCTAAAGAAGGCACAAGAAATGGAAACATCGGTTACTAATTCGATTAAAGTTTTGATTGCCACATGTGAAAAGGAGAGAGGAGGTCCAGTTCAATTTGGAAGTCAACAAAAAATTAAAGCAACTGTAATTAATGATTATCATTTAGTTGATTATTTGATAAGCGAATTTTTGAACGAACAGTACGACTGGCAACGACAATTGGCTGGCCATATTGTAACACTATCGAAGTTTATGGGCAAAAACAAGGAAATTGGCGAGTTCTTGTTCGACAAATCAATCTTATTGTAAACTAATTCCGGATTCTGTATTTTAATTTGATAATTTGCTGTTAATAAATTTATATTGATTAAAAACTAATTTTATAAATCGCCATTTTGTAGTTTACCCTGGCAAAACCTTATCGTACTGTCACTTCAGAATCTTCCTGTGGCCAGCATAAATTTCATAATTATTCCTATATATCTGCTATATAGTCCTGTAGCCAGACTCCTTTTAATTTGGTTCTAGTCGTCACCGCCGTTTCTGTAATTGGGCTGAACTTATGAGCGTTACACAGAATGCAAAACCCTCTGCTGCTGACACATCGATGGAAATAGTTTTAGACGGCATGGAGAAAAATATTCTTAAGCAAATCGGGCATATCAAATAGCCAATTGTTCTCGATATGGTAAAAATTCTCCCCAAAGTCGGTACTATCTCATACTTCTGGTTCTCGATCAACCATTGCAGTAGTGTCCATCAAGGACCGTTCTAATTTTTAGACGGTTTGTCGGTTTGTGAATGTGATAACAGGCCAATTTCTAGATACCGGTCATCGATAAAATCTAAAATTAATTTTGTATTTTAATAAACTTGATTAAGTTTAATAAAAACTATTTACACATTGATATGGGTCAGCATTGCATCATACGTAGTGACAAATAAAAATAATCACACATTTGCGTTTTAACATCCTCTAAAATAATAAACCAGCACTTCATACGGTTATAAATAGCCAAATCGCTCTCGGTATGTACAATTTTAGCTTAGCCGTGCGGTTCTTACTACTGAAGTCAATTGCGTTTTGGTTTCTTAAACCAGAGATTAGACATTTGCTTTTGGAACACATTTGATTTTGAGACCAATGGTTTGATTCCCTTTACTTTAGTCTCTAGTTATTGACGTAGGTTCTATCTAGCCTGAGCAAACATGGAATTCACAAAGCATGTGAAGTTAGCCCATTTTTTCATCCCAGAAATAAATAGAAATTTTTATCGGACAACACTATTCTATCCCATCCCAGTTGTATTTTAATATTCGGATTATTCGCACTTCTCCTACATTGTTATTGTAATATACTCATTATATGAAAAATTTCAAAGTGGCTTATATCCAAAGAACTTCGAGAGTGGGAAAATTTGAAAAGTGATTTGTTGAAGTGTGAGATAATTGATGCTGGGTGCTGTAATCGTGACAGCTAATGATGAATGGCGGGAGTTAAACTTTGAACTCCACAGAGTGGCATTGATTGACAGCTAGGGCGCTGAATCAACCAGCCGATGAAGACGTTTGTCTTGAATTGTATGGCATCTTGTATGTGGTCTGTAATATTCGGTTTCGCTAGGCCGATTTCGATCTGATGACGTCATTGACTCGTTGTGTGATCGAAAAGATCAAATCCATCTCATCAGGCATATGCGGCCGGACTTGTATGTTGCATTTTGTTTCTATATATATTGTGAGGCTATGTTGCAACAGTTCTAGCGAATTTACAGAATTTGACTCGAAATCTTTTTTCGATTATTTTTGTTTATACTTCACTATTGTGGCGTGACTATTTGTCGTATTTGTGAACGCCACAGATTCAATAAGAACACTTTCATAGGCAATAAGAAACCATCTTAGAAGTACAACTCTATATGTTTCAGTTTTCTACAATTGGCCATAATTGACTTTGGCCCCATAGGAAAGGGTTACTCCTTATTCCATCGCTTCATTCACCAAAGAGGGTTGGCCATTTATATTCGCAATGATATACCTTATTCCATTCCCAGTTTTTTAGGCCAAAGTGCGAATATTGATTCGTTGTGACAGGTGATTTCAACATCCACAGTGACAAATGGCTTCCATATTCGAAATCCGTTACACCGGCTGGTGAGGCGGCCGAAATGTTTGCAGCTTTAAACCATCTTATACAGCTTGTGGAACAACCTGCCAGAACTCCAGATCGGGTCATCTCCTTGATCTATTTTGAACATCTAATGCAGAGAAATACAATATCTATATCGGTTCTCCTTTGGGGAATTCTGACCATCGGCTTATTACAGCGGAATTTCCAACGTCGTGAACTTGTCAAGGGAATATTTAACCAAAACGGTGATTGCTAACTTTAAAAATGCTGACTGGTTAGGAATGAATAAGTTCTTTCAAGAGTTCGAATTGCGTCCTTGCTTTGCCTTCGGTATATTGACCGGGCAGCCATTCTGGTGTCTACTGTCATTCTCACAGGAATGGAACAGTTCATTCCTTCCAGTTTCTCTAAGCCAAAAAAGTTAAACAATCCTTGGCACAATCACGACTGCAGGAAAGCAACCGCCCTTAAAGAAGCTTATCACCGCAAGTATCTCCAAAACCCGACAGCTGAACATCTATTCGAATTCAAAGTGGCTAGAAACCTAGCAACACGAACAATATCCAAAGCTAAACTAGAATACAAAAAGAAGGTTAGAGCAGAGTTACGGCAAAATTTTAGATACCGCCAACAGCAATCGAACGCTTTGATCATTTGCTCGTAAAGTCGAGGGAAACTTTTTGGAAATTAGGAAATCTTCTATACCGCCTCTCAAAGATGGCGATAGTATTTTTTCCACTGCCCATGAAAAGGCTAATCTCTTCGCTCGAAAATTTGCTGCTAACTCCAACTTAGCTCAATCTAATTCAACACCACCTGTTACCTTGTAGGTCAGCTCGTCGGTACTAAATTAACGTCATCACTGAAAAATGGAACAGGAGTATTCATCAATCTGGTGAATCACAAGTCATTGCGTTCGATATTTCGAAAGCATTTGATCGCTTGTGGCACAAGGCTTTACTGTGCAAACTGAGGGCAGTTGGCCTTCACGGTTCTTTAATCCTATGGATTGAGAATTTTCTTTTCTGTCGTAAAATCCAAGTGGTGGTGGATGGCACGATTTCCATTCCACATTCTTGAAACGCTGGTGTCCTTCAAGGATCCGTCCTTTCTCCAACTCTTTTTCTAATTTTCATCGATGATCTTCTATCATCAACGCTCAATCCAATATATTCTTATGCTGATGACAGCCCACACTCCTCCTCATACTGCTTACCTTCTTCTTCATCGCGAAACGATGTTCTCTCAGAGAGAACTGCTATGAAGGATCGCCTTAAGCGTGATCTCATTACAATTCTGGAATGGTGTGGACCCAACAGGGTTGAATTCAATCCCAACAAATTTCAATCCTGCGTTTTTTCTGGCCGAAATGATGGCTATTCGCCATCTTTTCTAATAGGCGAATCCAGTTTGGCTACATCTGACTTATTTTCGATTATCGGCTTGATGAACAAATAAACAAAGCAGCGATTAGTGCAGCTATAGATGTCTTGGATTTCTACGACGATGTATAAGTTTTATTTTACACCATCTGAAACACTTTCAATTTACAAGGCCTAAATAAAAACCAAACTAGAGTATAATACTCACATTTGGGTTGGAGCACCAATAACACATCTGGCTGCACTCGATCGAGTCCAAGGCCGAGCATCTAGAATGATCGCGGATGTAAATGTATCTTCAAATCTCGATTCTCTTTCCCACAGGCGGAATGTATCAGCTTCAATGTGTGTTCTATATAAATACTTTCATGGTCATTGCTCATCGAAACTTTACGAACTTATCAAAACCCACGTGGGTTTTATCAAAACCCACGCGCAACTTAAGAAGACCTTTACACAGACATAGTCTGGGAATTAAATTCACCAGGACCAATAGGTTCCAGAACTAGTTTTTGTTCGGAGAGCGCGAATGTGGAATGAGCTGAATTGTGGAACGTTTCCCTTAGCGTATAATTTACAGAGATTTAAACTTAATATCAAAAGTATGAAACTTGAAGACTAAAACCCTTATTCCTTGAGTCCTTTCCAATCTACATCCTTCTTAATGCCTTCCCATCCTTATTTTTAGTAGTGCTGTGTGTTTGTTGTGCAAGAACATTCATATTGAAGATAAATATACTATCCTAAGTGCTATTACAAAAAAAAAATAGTAATACTATATGGAAAATTTCAAAGTGGCTTATTTCCAAACTACTTCGAGGGTCGGAAAATTTGAAATGTGATTCAATAAGAACACTTTCATAGCCAATAAGAAACCATTTTAGAAATACAAGTCTATGGTTCAGTTTTCTACAATTGGCCATAGTTGACTGACTATATGAACAATTTCAAAATGGTTTATTTCCAAAGAACAATCTCTATTGTGGCATCAATGGAACCTTTAACAGGGAACAATGATGCCCCAGCTACAAACTTTCTCTTTAACTAGTAAGACTATAGAACAATTAAGAAAGGTTTTTGTTGGAAGAGGCATACCGGAATGTGTTGTCACAGACAATGGGCCAACGTTTGTGTCTAAGGAATTTAAAATATTCTTGCAAGAAATTGGTACTACTCATATAACATCGCCTATTTACCATCCACAATCGAATGGACAAGCGGAAAATGCGGTAAAAATCTTCAAAATTTCATTGCAAAAAATGTATGAATCTAGAAAGAATCAACATATTGAGATAACATATTTGGTACAACAATTTTTATATATAAACAGAAATTCTATCAATGTGGCCACAGGGAAGACACCATTTGAGATAATGTTTAATAGAAACCCATTTTTGAGATGGAATTTATTGTCTGCAGTTAGGCTTGAAAGGTGGGAATTAGAAAAAGAAAATGTTAAATTTTTTAGGAAACATGAAGAGGTGTGGGTAAAAATAATTAGAAGGAACGTTTGGGAAAAGGGTTATATAAATAAGGTATAAGGTTGCAACACATATATGGTAATGGTACTAAGGAAAGAGGTAAAGATTCATGCGAATCATCTTCATAAACATTTTGACAGCATAAAAGGGGTGAATAGCTACAAAAAAATTGACGAAGGAAAAAATGACCATAGTATTTCGCTTAAGGAAGTTTTACTCAACAAAACATCAAATGTGGATGCAAAAGCTATTGTGAATTCAGATGTTGCTGATCCTAGTGTGGATATTCAACAAACCCGATGGCCTAGTGATACGCCAAATGATAATTATAGTAATAATAAGGTTCTTAACTATAAATCAATTCAAAGTGCACCAGCACGACCTCAAAGAATTAGAAAACCACCGACTAAATTATATTTGTAAATTGTTATATGATAACCGTTAAAGTTTACTGTAAAAAAATAACATAGTTACAATGTATAGTGGGAGATATGTAGTATATTCATATTACGAAGCAATGTACTAATAGTACAGTCAATCTTACTACTGTAATTGTATTCAATATATGTGTATGTATGGTACGATCTGTAAAAATAAAACAAGACCAGTTGGTCTCGATAGCGAGAGAGCATTGTCATTAATAAATAAAAGTCAAACGTGTAAAACGAAACATCAATACAGTACATCAAGCAACTACAGAAAATGAGGGATCAGGCACGCAAACCCTTTCTTAGTCATCCAAACAAGGATCGAGCAAGAAATGAAGTACATATGCGTAAGGAGACAATCTGCTGGAAATACCAAGTTCCAAAATAGCTAAAAAGAAGTAATGTCTGATATACATAGGTTAGGTTAGGTTAGGTTGAGTGGCTGCTACAGCACACTTAGACCGACGACGGTCCGTTGTGATACCACAGGATTTTACTCCCCTTTTTTTTTTTTTTTTTTTTTTTTTTATATTAAGCTTTAATTGGGTGCAGGGCGGACTTTTAGACAGTTCTAGCTCCTTGTAACTGTCAGAGCTCCTGCACCCAACGCGCGGTCCTTCAAGTAAAGGTTGATAGCTGCCTTAAACTTGTGCATTTTATAATCCAACGGAAACTGAAAACCGGATAACGAATTCCACTTCCTGGATGTTCGATGAATGAATTCGCGCTTTGTACCTTCAGTTCGAGGTTTCGGCAGCTTCACCGTAAACCTATGCGCATTGGCCGTTCCTCGTGTTACCCTTCCTGGCGTAACTAATGGTGGTATTTTCTCCTTTAATTCTGCAGAACATTTACCATTTATTAATCTATAGAACACGCATAGTTCTGCAACATCTCTGCGGTGTTGCAGGCTATCTAGATCTTTCGTAAGTCTGGAGTTTCGTATTATTCGTATGGCACGCCGCTGAACTCTATCCAGCAACTGGAGAGCAGTGCCATATGCTCCACCCCAAACTTGACAGCAATATTCTATACACGGTCTAATAAAGGTTTTATATATCTGGAGAACCTGATGCGATTTAAAAAACTGTCTGCATCTATTGAGGAACCCGAGTTTACGTGAAGCTGCTTTGGCCAATGCGATAATGTGTTCATTCCATTTTAAATTTTTACTAATTTGAACACCAAGCAGACGAATTGAGTCACAACCCACGAGAACGTGGCCTTTTACCACAAAAGGGTATTCGTTGCGACTTCTTTTACGCGAGAACGTGCATATTTGTGTTTTTTTCTCGTTAAATTTGACCTGATTTTTAATTCCCCATTCAAATATTGTACTCAAATCGGAATTAAGCGAAGTGACCACTTCCAGCCGTTTACCGTTTAACTCTGAAGGAGTAGGCTCGACCTCGAATGAAATAGAAGAGTGCAATGTTGCATCATCGGCAAAACTGTGGATAGGGTTCACAGTGCTATCCAACAAGTCATTAATGTATAACAAAAACAAAGTTGGTGACAAAACTGATCCCTGAGGGACTCCGGCATTTGGGGAGTGTGTCGTTGATGATCTCCCATTTAGCACAACGTTGATCTTTCGGTCTTTGAGAAAGCTTTTTATCCACTTGATGGTCATCGAATCTTAGCCGTATGCCACAAGTTTACAAATGAGATTCTCATGCCAAACCTTGTCAAAAGCCTTGGATATATCCAAAGCGATTGCAAAGGCTTCTCCATGGTGCTCAAGGGCCAGATTCCATTTGTTTGTAACATACGTCAAAAGATCGGTTGTGGAGCGGCTTTCACGGAAGCCATATTGTTTATCTGAAATTATTTTATTAATCTCAAGATAATTCACCAGTTGTTGGTTAATGCATTTCTCAAAAACTTTAGCCACGGCTGACACAATTGATATTGGCCGGTAGTTTGAAGGGTCAGTTTTATCACAACCACGTTTAAGGACCGGTTGCACCATCGCACTCTTCCAGGCGTTCGGGTATTTACCTTGCTTATAAGAAAGGAGAAAAATTTTAGTTAATATTGGTGCCAAGTCACTGGCAAACTCCTTCAATATTCGAACAGGAATTCCGTCAGGTCCAGTGGCCTTATTTATGTCCATTGCCTTCAGGTTCCTGAAGACAATTTCCTCCGAGATGTTGACAGGATCCATTTTGGAACCACAATACGGAATTGACGGAGGTGTAACTCCATCGGGGACAACTAAGGTCGAGTTCGAAGTGAAGACGTTTGCCAGTAAGTCGGCCTGCAAATATGAATCCACCACCAAAGCACCGTCTGCACATTTCATTGCTGAAATAGATGTTTTGGAAATATTGGCAACCGATGCGACCATCTGGTAAAAGTTGCGATCGGAGATTTTCAACTCGGAAGCCTTAGCGGCTTTCTTGTTGTCAGCTCTTTTCGCTTCCTTCGCACAGATTTTTTTACAGATGTTACGTATGGCCTTATATTCGTCAAACGAAATTTCGTTGCGCTTATATTTCTTGTGAGCAGATTTATTTTGTCTGGCTGCTTTGGCGGCTTCTTTTGAAAAAATTTTAAAATTAGAATTAGGATTGGAAAAGGATGATGGGATATATTTACTCATTCCATGTAGAACGGTTTCGGTGAAATTGGAAACGGCGTCGTCTATTTGCTTGTTATAAAAACAATGGCTCTCCCACGGGAAATGTTGAAAAAATGACCGTAACCCATCATTGTCAGCCTCGTTAAAATGCCATAGACGCCTTGGCTGCTGTCTAAATTCTGGTGGTGTTGCGACAGAAATTTTTACTGTTATCAGGTTGTGGTCAGAATTTCCAATTCCAGCCTCGACACGCGCTTCCATGGAATGCGGAATTGTTGTAAGGCAAAGATCCAGAATATGACTGCTTGTAGAATTTTGACATTCAAATGTGGAATCACTAACAATCTGCGTAAGGTCATGCGAAATAGCAAGCCACTCCGTCTGACGCCCGGCACAGTTCGTATTTTGGTGATTCAACCATTCTTTATGGTGGACATTAAAGTCACCAACCATAATTAATTCGCAGTAGGGATGTTGATTGCGAATGTCATCACATTTGTCTGACAAAACTTCGAAGAAATTCATGGTTTCTGAATCCGTTTGGTTGGGGGATCTATATAAACTAATTAAAAAAAGGATTTTATTAGGAAGAGATATTTTAAGTACAATAGTTTGAGCGGTCTTTGAGAAAATTTCGTACTTCTGATGTCGAGCGTACGGTATGTGCTCTTTAATGAATAAACACACTCCACGTTGCAACTCGAATGCTTGTTCGAACTGGTAGCGCTTGAAGTAGAATTCGTTCTCGTAGATGTTATGAGATACTTTTGTTTCCGTTAGCACTAATATGTCGGGCCTGCGTGATTCGAGATGTTGATGTGCGCAGTTTTTATTAGTCACGAGTCCACGGACATTGGCAAAATGGATGGTAAGGCTATCAATATTATCTTTACGAGGATTATGCCTCGCCCCGCGATCCGAAGAGGCATTTTTCGGGGATTTTTTTATTTTACTACTCATTGTAAAAAGAGGCATTTTTGTGCGCAAAAATGCGTAAAACCGTCCCAACAAAAAATAAAAAATGAAATGATTAAAGCAAAACTACAAAATTAAAATAAATTAACGCGGGCGAAATAATAAATTGACCGTAAATAACGAATAAAAATTATAAATAAAAAAAGAAAAGAAATAAAATAAAAAGTTTTACGGCTGTGGGTGAAGCCCAACAGTCCAACCATTTTAGTCGCCTCTTACGACAAGCAGTGGATACTGTGGTGGAAATTCTAAGCGTTCCCCCCGACCACAGAGGTAAAACCTATGAGAACCAGTTTGAGCTGCTTACGTAGCGTAATAAGTCTCGCACATTACAGTTTTCGAGATCAGAAAGGCAGTCCATTATAAACTTACCCAAATATTCATGTCTTTTGTGTGCCAACGCCGGGCACGAGCATAGGAGGTGGACTACCGTCTCTTCCTCCTCCTCGTCCCTACAGCTTCTGCAAAAGTCATTTACTTCCAGACCCAGCCTTCTCGCATGTTCTCCAAGGAAGCAGTGTCCTGTGAGTATCCCGACGATCGTTTTAAGTTCACGTCTTCGTAGGGAGGTAAGTGCTTTTGAGCGTTTCAAATTCAGCTTTGGCTAGACTTGCCTTGCAACTCTACATGAGAGGGTGTTCGTCCACCTATTGTTCGTTGAGGCTTCCGCCTCTTTTTTAAGCACAGTCTTGAGTGCGTTAATGGGTCTTCCCAACTTTGCCCTTTCCGGTAGCAGTTGGAGAGTTGTACCATGGCTCGCTAGTTTGTCCGCCCTGCAGTTTCCCATGATGTCTGAGTGGCCAGGGATCCAGACTACCTGGATGTTGAAATGCTCACTCATCTCATTTAGAGACGAGTGACAACCCAACGCCACTCTAGACGTTAGAGAAACAGAAACCATCGACTTGATTGCCGCCTGACTGTCCAAATAAATTGCGATATCAGTCGAGGATACCACATTATGTCTCAACCAGTTCAGGACCTCCTCAATAGCTATCACCTCTGCCTGGTACACACTGCAGTGATCAGGGAGACGAAATGCTATATTTACCTCTAATTTATCACAGAAGACTCCAGCTCCTACTTTACCGTGTAGCTTGGAGCCATCCGTAAAGCACTCCAATGCTTCCGTTTCAGCTGCCAACCCGCTCGCCCAAGATTCCCTTGAGGGGCAGGTAGTACGGAACCTTTTCTCGAAGCACGGAGTCGGTGTAACATAATCTAGATTCGCCAGTTCTTTCCTCAGCGATCTGACTATCGTCGAGTGTCCTGTCTAAAGACATTTCCACTGAGATATGGCTGATATTCGATTGGCCGTAATCGCCGACATCTGCTTACCATAAATGTCCACGGGGAGAAGGTGAAACAAGACCTCTAGGGCACTTGTAGGTGTTGTCCTCAGTGCCCCGCTTATAAGCATGCAGGCCGTTCTTTGCACCTTCTCAATCCATTTCCTGTATGTTACTTTATCAACAGCGAACCACCACATGCTCACCCCATACATAAGTACAGGTCTTACTACGGAAGTGAATAGCCAGTGTACCAGCTCCGGTGTCAGGCCCCATCTTTTTCCGATGGCGTTCCTACTCGAGTACAATGCTATATTGGCCTTGTTTACTCTTTCTAGAATGTTGGGCTTCCAGCTAAGCTTACTGTCCAAGATTACGCCTAAAAATCTTGCCTTGTCTGATATACATAGTTCAGTTTAAATTCCATAGCAAAAACCAGACATCAAAACTACTCATTAAGTATAGCCATATGGAGTGCAAACGGATTAACACAACATCTAGCTGAATTAGACATATTTTTAAACGCTTAGAAAATTGATATATGCTTAGTATCAAAAACACATTTTACCAGCAGCTCATATGTATCAAGCCGGAGATGTACTTGTTATCATACAACACATCCATCAAAACGGCCAAGAGGAGGGTCAGCTATATTTGTTAACTGTGACGGTTAACTTTGGTTATCACAACACCTGTAATATATTTGCAATATATTGTCCCCCGCGGTATAACCTAAAGAAAGAAGACTATATTAAATTGTTCCAGAAATTAGGAAGTAACTTCATAATCGGAGGTGACTTTAATGCCAAAAATACCTTTAGGGGTTCATGATTAACCTCTCCAAACGGCAAAGAATTACTTGCAGCTGGTCAATACTCAAACTGTGAATTTGACTCAGGAGGGAAACCAAAGTATTGGCCATCTGATTCTAACCAAATCCCAGACCTTTTAGATTTCTACATCACTAAAGGCATATCGGAACGCTACATTTTCTTAGAAAATGACAAAAATCTAAAATCTGATCATTCTCCTGTTATTATGATGGTTAGTGAAAATGTTATAGAAAAAATAAATTCACCTCAGCTCACAAACAACAAAACAAATTGGGAATTGTTTAAGCAGTTAGTAGAGGAAAGAATAGAACTTCAAGTACCAATCAAAAGTGAAAATGAAATTGAAGAGGAACTAGACAAGCTCCTTGATATCATTCATTGGTCTGCTTGGGAATGCACTCCCAAATTATCATTGAGGAAAGAAAACTTCATTATTTACCCAATAAAAGTAAGAGAACCAGTGCAGGAGTGACAAAAACCCACCTTAAACAACTTATGCATCAAACTTAAGGCACTTATAAAAGCAGTGAAAAATGAAACAATTGAAAAATAACTTTGTTCTCTAGCTCCAACTAAAGATAACGAATATCCCCTCTGGAAAGCAATAAAAAGGTTGAAACAATGAAAAACGCAGATCCTCCCAATCAAAACAAACAATGGAAAATGGGCTAGAGGTGCAAAAGACAAGGCTAAACTATTTGCTGAACATTTTGAAGAAACATTTCAACCTCTAAGTCGTCAGACCAGTTATGAAAACACTACTGATATGCATAGAACATCTGACTGCGAAGATATCAGCCCTGTAACATTGAAAGAACTAAAAGCTGAAATTAAGAACTTAAAAGCAAATAAACCTCCTGGTTACGATCTGATAACAGGGCAAATAATGAAGAGGAACTGCCTGAAAAAGGCACCCGTAAATTATTGCATATAGTCAATGCGATACTTAGCAAAAAATATGTACCAATGCAGCAGCAGAAGTTATAATGATTCCGAAACCTGGCAAGCCACCGAAAGATAGGAAATCTTACCGGTCAATTTCACTTTTACCAACAATCTTAAGAGGCTCACAAGATTAAAAAGAAACATAGAACAAAAAAACCTTATCCCAGATCATCAGTTTGGTTTCAGAGAAAAGCACTCAACTATAGAGCAGGTTCATAGGCTTACAGATATCATTGAGAATACATTAGAGAGAAAAGAGGTTTGCTCTAGTATATTCTTAGATGTGGCACAGGCCTTCGATAAGGTGTGGCACAGAGGTTTACTCTTCAAACTTCATAGAGATTTACCAACACAATATTATATGATTTTAAAATCATATATTGAAAATCGCCACTTTCGGGTATATTTCACCCAGAAGAATATTCCGAGCTAAAACAGATAACGGCAGGAGTCCCGCAGGGTAGTGTTTTGGGACCTATTCTTTACCTATTCTACACCTGAGATTTACCTCAATTAAACAAAGTTACTGTTGCAACATTTGCAGATAATACTGCAGTTCTCTCAGCAGGAGACACTATCAAGGAATCTACAACGAAACTTCAAGAAGCATGTGACAAAATCATAAAATGGACAAAAACTGAGCGTATCGGGCTCAATGAATCGAAATCCACGCATGTGAATTTTACTAATCTAAAAATCAGCTTCAAACCTCTAATCATTAACGGTCAGCAGATTCCGTATGCAAATAAGGTTAAATATCTAGGGATGACCTTAGATACCAGGCTCAGGTGGAAAGAGCATGTTAAAAATAAAAAAGATAAACTTAATATCAAATATCAAAAAATGTATTGGCTGCTCGGAAAAAACTGGGAATTGTCAACTGAAAATAAATTGCTGTTATATAAACAGGTGTTGAAACCTGTATGGACTTACGGATTACAGCTTTGGGCCTGCACAAAGAAAACCAACACTAAAATAATACAAACTTTTCAAAGCAAAGAGCTACGAGGTATAGTTAACGCTCCGTGGTACATTAGGAATGATGACCTCCATAGGGACCTAAATATCCAAACGGTTGAAGAAGAAATAAAAAAACTTGCCATAATTCATGGACAACGTATAATCAACACGTAAACGAAGAACTTCGTGGTATGTTGGACACTTCACATGCAGTCAGACGATTGCAGAGAACGAAATCACATGATTTAATGGTTTAAGGACACCAGTGCAAAGACTATTTCAGTAAATTACCTATAAATGAAGCTCTTCGCATTCACAAGTGACTAACTTAAGAAAGAAAAATTACTAGATGAAATGTATTCAGTTGTAATAGTTATTCTAACATCGAATCTGACATTGAACATATCCTCCAATATATAGCGTGGATTCCACAGCCGAACCAGGAGGACTGGGAAACGTCGACACCAAAGCGGTCACCCTCTGTAACTGATTCCACTCCTGAGATGGTAATCAAAAACCACGCATGTTGGCGTCCAAGAAATTCTGCGTCCGTGGTAACAACGACGCCAATTCGCTGGATGAGCTGAGTATTTCTCAGTTTGAGTTAGGTCGTCGCAGACTACTGCATACAAAATAAAATCACAATTATGTTTGAGATTCCGTATACAAATGAGAACTGAATGGCCAATCAGACTGATTGGGATAGTTTCCTAATGCTTAAAAGGTGTATAAAAAGAATTAAAATCATCGCAGGTCTGCAGGGCAGGCGAATTAGCGAGGCATGGTACAACTCTCCTATTGCTACCGGGAAAGGCAAAGTTAGGGATGCCTCAGTGGACGAACAACCTCTCATGTAGTGTAGCAAGACTAATCTGGTCACAACTGGATTTGAAACGTTCAAAGAGATAGATCTCCCTACGAAGACGTGAACTAAAAACGATCGTGTGGATACTCACAGGACACTGCCTACTTGAAGAACATGCGAGGAGGCTAGGACTAGAAGCAAATTAATTTTGCCAAAGCTGTATGGATGAGCATACGCTGATGCTCGGCTTTGACCTACAAAAGACATGAATATTTGGGTCAATTCTTAATGCCTCTCTGAATTGAAAGGTGCAAGACTTACCACGACTTAAGGAAGTAAGATCCTGTGGTATCACAATGGACTGTCGCCTATCTAATTGTGCTGTAGCAGCCACTTCAGCTAACTTAACCTATCACAGAATTCCTAATTGAGGAAATTAATAGCTTATGAGCTGTAGTTAGGCTAAAGTCGACGCTGAGCAGGAATTATACCTCTTGACCTGATTCACTTCGTCTACCCAATGGCAAGCTTATTTTCTCTGAACCGGGCAGGAATATCATCGCAACCGGGCTGTATTATCGTTTAAGTGGTGTAGTCATTATTGATTTGGTTGTAATTTTGAATTAACACCTCGATTCCCTTAGTCGTGTCACTTGTCACTTGAAGCGACAGACAAATATTGGTATTCTCTTAGTCAAATTGTTTTCACTTGTACCGTGTAGGTTAGGTTAGGTTAGAGTGGCTGCTAACGCACACTTAGGCCGTTGCCGATCCGTTGTGATACCACAGGATCTTAGTCCCCTAATACCCCTAACACTCTATTGGAACCATCCTGAGCTACTAATGTAGTATAAAATGTCCCGCACCTTAATATCTGCAAGATCTGAAAGGTTGTGCATTACATACCTACCCAAGTGTAAATGCTTTCTTAGTGCTAGTGCAGGACAAGGGCACAGGAAGTGAACAAGCGTATCTTCCTCCTCCTCGTCCATACAGCTTCTACAGAAGTCATTTGTTTCTAGACCCAGCCTTCTCGCATGTTCACCGAAAAGGCATTGTCCCGTTGATATTCCTACCTCCTCTCTGGAGAGGAGAGATTTAGATCTCTCCTCTCCAGAGAGATTAAGGTCCTGGAGCGATTCAAATCCAGCCTTGGCCACATTTTTCTCGCTCTCTTCGCATGTGAGGGTGTTAGACCACCGCTCCAGTGCTAAAGCTTCTGCCCCTTTCCTCAGAGCCAGTTTAAGCTCCGCTGTAGTCATCATCCCAATGCCACCCTAGACTTCAACAGCAATGCTTCCAGCGACTTGTAATAGTTAAAATAATAAAAAATAAATAAATAAAAAATCTATCCCGAATTTGTATGATCTGCACATCAACGAGGATAAAACGTATTCCGATCTTTCGGCGCTTAAAGTTTAAGAACACTCTACTACTGATACATCTTCGATGGAAATACTATAAGCCGACATAAAGTAATTTGTTCTTAAGCAATTCGGGCATATAGCTGATTGTTCTCGATATGGTAAAAGTTCTCCCCAAACTAGATACCAACTCATACTTCTAAATTTCAAACAACTATCGCAGAAGTGTCCATTGAGAACCGTTCTAATTTTAGAGGATTTTCCGGTATGCGAATGTCATAGTAAGCCAATTTCTAGATACTTGTTATCGATATTATTCTAAAATTAATTTTGCATATTAATAATTTTGATAATGTTCAATAAAAACTGTTTACGCATTGATATGGGTCATGCATAATGACAAATAAAAATAATCACACAATTGCGTTTTGCCATCCTCTAAAATTAGCTGTCCTTATAAATAAACTATTTACTATTATAATCTGACTCAATCGGTTTTAATCACAAGCCGGCGCTTCATACTGTTATAGATAACCAGAAGCTGCCAGATCACTCTCTATATGTACAATTTTAGCTTAGCAGATACCACAAAAATGAAAAGAAGGCTTTTTTTTTTTTTTTTTTTTTTTTTTTCGGTTTTTACAGGCCATTATTGGCCCGTACCGTGTCAACAATCTGGCTCCAACAGTTTCGATCACGAGCCAGCTCTTCATACTGTTGCAAGCAACCAGAAGATGCCAGATCGCTCTCTACGCCGTGGAGCCATCGTCGCCGACAGCGACCTCTTCGCCTACCGAAAGGCGGTTCTCCCTTCAAAACTGTAAGAAAAGAAGGCTTAACTATTATAATCTTGGGTTACCTCCACGAGAATGCAAAAATTAACGAGGTATCTCTCTTCAACGACAGAATCTCACCTACAATCAATGAACAATTATGAAATGAACATGTTGGCTTTAGACCAGGAAGAAATTGCATCTCTAAACAGTCCAGTAAATTGAGTTCACCACTATACCTGCTCTTCATCGATTCGTAGATTCACGCATTTCAAATAAAACCGATTGGACTCATACAAGAAATGTCTAGGGTTGCTGGAAACCTAGTTCAATATAAAGGCAAACAAAGTGAAAAATACAATAACACTCAAGAAGTAAAAAAATGATGCGTACTCTCATCCTGATCGTAATAATGTAAGGGGAAATTGAATATCACGTCTCCTACATGCAGCAGAAAATACAACAGCTATCAGATCTAGCGAATAAAGTTGGTCCGAAAAATAACCAAGTCGACGAGACTCAACACAAGCATAACCACATTGATGCACATCAACAATGTACAAATTTATGATGTACTGAACAGTGAAAATAGGTGAACCACAGGAAGACATGTTACATAATGTTTGAAATTGGTCTGCCTTGTGACACAAGACCAAGATAAAGCGATGGCTTGAAAGAGAATAGCTAAAGCAAAACAACTTCGTAATTCATGGAAAGAGTAAAAAGCCAAACAGTGCAAATGTTCCTAGTATAGTAAACGCCCATGCTCCTAATATTGGAGATGATGGAAAAAAATTGACAGTCTGAAAATGATGCATACAGGTGGGACTAAATGACAACTCATTGAAGATCCAGATCTGAGAGAAATCTGAAAACGGTCAAGTCGGTAGGTGCGTCATCATTAACCCAAAATAGAATTCGACAAACCGATTGACAAAACGTACGGAGTCCTATGGCATGGTATACGGATGAGTCAAAGATGACCGGTGAGATCGGGATATCAATCTTTTAATGTCCATACATAAGCCTAGTGGTTGGGAGCAGCCATGTTTCGTAAATATTTCGAACCAAACCAGAGACCCATAGAATACCACCACAGTAACAGAGCTTGTTGTAGGAGGAGACTAAATCTGGTTGGATCGCTGGGCTGACCCAAAATGTTAATTAGTCAAGAAAGAAAAAAAATCGGCTTGTTGTAGGAGGAGACTAAATCTGGTTGGATCGCTGGGCTGACCCAAAATGTTAATTAGTCAAGAAAGAAAAAAAATCGGATACCGCCAAAAAATAATGACCTCCCGCTTAAGTACCCGGAAACGAGATTGAGGATTGACACGAAGTGCAATCACTTCGAAAACCTTGAGCGTTTGACGGCCTTATCACTTGTATGAAATAGCATCGGTTAGAACTCATAGCGGTCCAAGAAGCGCGATGGTCTAAAAGTGGAGGCCATGTGTCCCAGGGCTATACGTTGCTACACAGTGGAGATGACCTAGGAAATCTTGGAGTTGGATTCTTCATTGGGCCTCAGGTAAAAAAGGCTGTACTGGACTTTCAGGCAGTCGATAAACGAATGTGATTAGTCAACCTGTCAATTGTCTATATACATGCGCCCACTGATGTAAGCCAACCCCAAGATAAAGAATCATTTTACAATAATTTGGATAATCTGATGGACTCTATGCCTGAGCACGATGTCAGATTGTTAATTGGTGACTTTAATACTAGAGTTGGCAGAAATCAGACACATTGACTTCGCGATCCAATTAACAATCTGATGAAGTGAACAGTGTTTGGGAAGTATTAAAAACCTCGGTTGTCGATGTTGCCCAGCACGTTCTCGGTATATTGAAAACTAAGCCCAAAAATGATTGGTTTGATGAGGAGTGTCTTGCTGTTGAGGGTCTTGCGGTTTGCAATTGCAAGAAAAAACAAAGCATTTCTTGCTAGGAAGACAGCATTTGTAGACAGAATAAGCGCGAATGGTGGAAGGCCAAGGTCTTAAGAGTACAACAACTCAGCAATGAGAGCAATTCGCGTGGTTTCTTTTAAGGAATCACCAAATTGCACCATACCTTAAAATCTCGGTCAACCGCCATTTGGGACCAGGATGGAAACCTTTGTGTTAACGTCGATGCGGTACTCGATACATGGCGTGAACAGTTTTCTGATCTACTTAATGTTCCACATGTAACACAAGCTGTATTTGAATACCCTCAAATACAGACCGCAGAGATGTTCATTGAGGATCCATCCTATGAGGCATTCACAATGGCCATGCAGAGACTAAAGAAGAATCATTCACCAGGAGTTGATTGCATTAATTCAGAGCTCTTGATATTCGGAGGGCTAACTTTGTGGAACTGTCTTTTCGACCTTGTTCGATTGGTATCGCGAAATGAAGTTATGCCCGAAGAATTGAAAGTGGCCGCGTTATGCCCAATATTCAAGAAGGGTGATCGCTTGAAATGCGAGAATTATCGCGGCATAGCTCTCCTTTGCACTAGCATATAAGTTACTGTCGTACACTATCTTGGGAAGAATAACTCCTCTAGCGGAGGAGGAGGATTTCGTCCTCAGTCACTGATCAAGTTTTTTCGCTGCGAATGATTTGTAAAAGTGAAACACCTCAAGACAATATCTTCTTCCGACGACAATCCAATCAACTTATTATCAACTTATCTCATTATTCACGATAATAGAGTGGCAATCGAGCTTTATATTTGCTGGCAATCGAGCTTTATATATATTCTCTACGCCCTCTGCTGAAATTAAAATATCTTGCAAATGCGGATAATCTGAAACTACAGAATGTTGATCGGACCCGTTGTCATGTATGGATGTGAAAGTTGGACGTTAACGGATGAATCCGAAAGATGGCTTTTAACCAAAATGCCCAAAATGCGACGATGACGGCACATACCGAGTTCTATTCAATCACGAGATCAGGAATTTAATGCAAATTCCTGATGTCGTGCATGAAATCAAAGGACAGCGAGTACGCTGGCTCGGACACGTTCCGCGTGCTGAACCAAACGCGAATGATACAGCGATCTTTGAAGGTTGAGCCGCTTATTGGTATGCGAAACAACAGTATAAAGAGCTGGCTCGTCATCGAAACCGTTGGAGTCAGATTGTTGATACGAAACGGGACAACAATGGCCTGTAAAAACGGATTTAAACAAAAATGTCCTAATATAAGTCGCTGTCGAAATGCATGAAATATAGCGGATCTAATCTGAATATTGCAAGGGTTTATACTTTATTGGCTTAACACCTGCAGATAACCAGGAATAGATAACTTTTACGTAGGTCCCGGGGCATTCTGAAATTGACGGAAAAGAAATTTAAAATTGACCATTAGTATCCAGATTTTCTACTGATTTGACCAGAATATAAAATTCTTCTTATTGTATGATGGCAACTAGTAATATTATGAGACTACGCACTTATAATATTACTTAGGTCAATCTGGTTTCGGCCAACTTTCAAGTCAGTCGGATGATTGAGGATATACGGCTATAATTGAACTAGCCACACATTTCCTAGCTCCATATCCTAGCAAGATACCCCAACAAGGGGCTATAGATGTAGTTAA